>OX336378.1:34058479-34658479 GCA_946902895.1 Fragum fragum | reverse complement strand
CATAAAAGACATAGAAAACCACTCCTAAAATAAAAGAAAAATTGTGATTAATTAGATACTTTTAATTTCGTGAGACCTTCAAATACTATTTCATCAGCGACCTTTTAGCATAAAAAAGCACTTTTTGATATTTTTATGTCTTAAAGTCTCATAGTCAAATGATTTAATTCTAGTATCGTCTATCAAGATTCAAGCATTTGGATTGGTAAAAAACCCCAAAATTTTGAGCTAGGAACTACTTTGTATGCGTGCCAACAAATTTGGTCCATAAATTTTATTCAAAACTAGTATAGAATTTTCCTTGATTTGCTGGATGGCATTACAGTGTAAGAAATGAAAACCTTTTGTTTAATTGTTTGTTTTCATTGAGGTATTAGCCTAAAAAAACTTAATCACGCTAATGGGTGGACCTAAATCATTTCTTTCCCATTACCAACCAATAACACCTTTTGGCGCCCATATAAAATAATACAAAAGTAAACGTTTTAGAAAAAGGAGAAAAGGATCCCAACGAACCATTTCGTCTTTTTTAACAATTTTTTCTATCATATCCATTCATTATTTTTAAAATTACACACGCTTTGAAACGTCAACTGCAAGTTCTTACAATTGGTACCAGTCCACATTATCTTCTTGGAATGGATTAAATAATTTAGTTCAAAATTCCTTGATTAAGATTGGTTGAAAAAAATCATTAATCCTTGATAAAAAAAGAAAAGAAAACTGAGTACGAAGATATTGTATTTGCTTTTGCACAAAGTGATTAAAAATATGAATACAATCTTTTTGCTTTCACTCTGGTATGAAACCTAGAACGTTATCGCAGATCTGTATGTTTCCGCTCCAAGGGTTATACAAAGTGACTTAGTTTTTAGTTTTCATACTCCTATTGAAACGTAAAAATATTATTTTCATCCCTTTATTGACGGATCGCAAACACAAAACAATTGACAGAAATGTAGAAGTTCAACATGCGCTACCAGTCAAAATGAAAATTTTGATTTGTCAATAGAACTTTTGACTGAAAGTGGAGATCTGTCAATGAACGAAGCAAGTGAGTACACACTTAGCGCTACAACAAAGACTAAAAAAGCCGCGTGCAAAAATAACAGAAACCTAATTTGGAAACGGGGCTCTTTCTGTGTTAATGCTCTTTCATTCATTCTTTTAGTTTTAATCCTTTCTTGAACGATACCTGGTTTTCACGTCTCTGTGGTTTTACACTTTAGAAAACATTGTTGGAAAAGAAGTAATTGCTTGTAACAAGCAATTTCTTCTTTTTTCACAATATTAGGTTGGTTACTTTTAAAATTACACTCACTTTTAATTGTCATCTGCCACTTCTTGTGGCATTGTGTCTTGACATACTCAGTAAGTTGTTTGAATTTCTGACAGTATATGTCTCAAAGCGACTCAGATAATGATTTTATAATACATCGTCGTGTAAACTTGGAAAAGCACATACGGGATTACTACGAATATATGTTGAAAAAAAAGAGAAAGAAATTCGCTGATGTTAGTGCAAACAGTTCTAAGAGCCGGTGGAAATCGATTTCGAGTCAACAACAAAACGTCGACTATGGCACTCGTTTTTCAAAGCCTAACAACGCATTTTTCAAACGAAAATACTACAATTTAATAATCCCCTATTAAATGTTAAACACCAATCTATCTTAACAAACCCCAGAAAAAACTTTACTTACCTATTCCTGTCCATATAAGAAATCGAGCCCAACTTTCGAAAGACAGTGATGCCAAGAGAAAAATGTTCATGACAATACAAAGCAGAGGAACGAATGGCACGTAGGGAGTTTGAAAGAACAGCCTCGACGAATTCTGAAGCTGTTTTGCTATTAATACTGCTGATACCAACATTATGATAGTCAATAGAAATATCACCACGAAAGTCCATATGCCTGGTAGGTCAAACACGTATTCTAGACATAATGTAAATGTCGCCATTAATACAGATGAAAGAATATAGATAACTAATCCAGTAGAAAACGTCCGCCATGATGTTTCATTTGGCTCGACAACGATGTCTGACGGTGTTCGAAATAGGCCACTAACACTCCCATTTGACGTACTACTAACGACACTATCTAGACGCTTATATGTGGAGTCTTTGGGAATTGTGGACGAGGTACTGTCTTGCATATTGATTTCTAGTTTTGTATTCTCATCGAATGAAACATTTCTTCTTGTCTCTGATAATAATTGGCTGTAAAATCCGTTTGATTGAGATGGTTTTTCATGACATCTTTTTGAAGATTCACAGTGCTCCTGTTTGTTTGACAAGATAGAATGAAGATACGTTGGTTTATTTTTTGAGTGATCCAAATGAAAATCAGCGTATGTGAAATCAGTACATTCAACAAAAGTGAGATCATCCGGATCTTCATATTCGATAACAAGACCAACAGGTTCGGATTGATAACGTAAACAAAGCACAGAAACTGCAACGAAAGTGTAGGCTAACAAAGTTCCTATTGAAGTTACTTGTAGCAGTGTGTCAAAGTTCGACACCAAGGCAATAATACCTGATATACTTCCTGACATTAATACGGAATATATCGGCGTTTTTGTGCGTTCACTTATCACAGATAAATCCTTGAACAAGATTCCATCACTTGACATTGAATAAATCACTCGCGGTAAATAAAAGCAAGCACCAAGGGCAGAGGCAGTAAGCCCCAATAAGCCACCGACACTAACAACTGAACTAGCACCGTGTACATCTAACGTTTGAAGCACTGTGGGTAATGTTACACTTGTACTCGAATTAAAGTCATGAAGAGAAAGAGTTGTTGCCGTCGAAACACAAAAATATGCCCCAAAATTAATGAATACTGAATACATAATAGACGTGGGGAGATGTTTTCCCGGCTCTTTTGATTCTTCGCTGGCGGAAGTGATCGCTTCGAAATTGGCAAAAGTGAAAAATAGGGTACCGGCTCCACGGATTACCTGTAAATGTAAAGTTTGCATTAAGATAATAATGTTACATTACATTATTCTCCTGGATGTATCACCCAGGAATGCTGGTTGGCCTAGTGGTTTGAAAAGTCTGAGATAAGTTGAGTCCAGCACGCACCACTGGTCAAGTAGGTTTGACCTTTGGTTTGGGATTCAGAACCATATGAGATCACTGTTGATACATATGAATCACATGCATAAGTGAACTTTGTCATGATATAACTGAAGAAGATTGTTCAAACGACGTAACACTGGATTCAACTTACCAACTATTCACAGAGATTTTAACCGACCTTCAATCAAGAAAGTCTCATGGGGACGTTTCTGTTTATTTTGCTTATGAGTTAGGCCTATTTCGGTCCAAAGGAACGTTTAGTCTAGAAGTAAGATCTGTATTTATCAGAAGAGTAATGCATGTTCATCTTGGTTTGATTCGATTTTCACTCAAGAAATAAAGAGCGTTTTATGTTGTTGTTGCTTGCTTGATTGTTTTGTTTTCATTGAGTTAGGAACCTAAACAGTGTACACAATGTATGCATACTAGAAACGGATCAATATATTAGTGTGATTACCTTTTCAGATTTACAGTTCAATTGAAACAAAAAATAATATCTTCATTTCTGTTAATGTAATGCCATCTTGCAAAACAAGCCAAAGCCGTAGTGCAGTGGTAGCGCGTAGGATTCCAAGTCATGGGGTCCCGGCTTCGCTCCCCAGTCACGGCAAATATCCTTTCCGATATCTATCACCCACCAATGGGTGAATTATCGTAAACCCAAGTGGGATGAGATTGGAAAGAATGTAATAGTAGCAGTGGTGTGAGAGATACCAGGGTGCTAAGGGCGTCGCGATAATGACTGAAACATTGTTAAAAGTGGCGTTAGCCCCAATTCAATCAATTAATCTAGAAAAACAAAGCAACTAGTTTTGAGTAAATTCTATCTACTTGTGTGTATGCATACAAAATTGTTGCGTGCTTAAAATTTTGTCCGTAGAGTATGAAAAAGTTGGCGTATCAAAACACTTGAATTCTGATAGAGAAAACTACAATTAAATTACTCAGAAATGATAGAACGATAAATTGCAGTAATTAATATCGGTTCTTAATTACAAATCAAAGTATGAGATAAGATATTTGTCAGAATATTACACAATCAATACAGCCAGCATTATTTCTCTTTGGAAATTCATTACGAGTTATTCAGCTGGTGCCTGAGCAAACACAGCTCTCTGTGATTTGAGCGCGTGCGTGACATTTCCAACCATTACACATGTGCGCCAAATAAAGACTCAGATCAGCCTGTGCATCCGCACAGTCTGATCAGAGTCTTCACTTTGCGCTCTGTAGATAGAAACCGACCCAAAGCTTCTTTAAACGATCGTCGAATATTCTAATTTCCCCGAATGGCTGTCCAGGGTGCTCAATGTGTGCGAGTCACGCACCTGCAAACTTGTTGGAAATGTGACGCACAGGCTCATTTGTCAGGACCGAACAGAAAATTAATGTTTAATTCGATTTATGTCTTGAAATGACACAAGCAACGAACAGATAAGGAGATAACTTTCATTGATATCGTTCGATATTGTAATGTTTTTTTTGTTTTTTTTTTGGAAATGTACATAAGAAGCAAATTTTCTATAACTTTTTTTGTAGCAAAACCCGAGGCGAAAACTGTCGACGAGTATTCCAAATGATATTTCAATGATTCGCTTGAGTTATATTATCATTTTTTAGATCAGCAAAATGGACAGTTTGATTGATTGATTTATTGATTGAATGGGATTTAACGCCACTTTAAACAGTATTTCGGTCATATCGTGGCGACTGGAGCACCTAACAGCGGATTCCTTGTATTTTTCACACTGGTACTACCATTACATCCTTTTCTAGCCTCTAGCTGTGATCCCACATAGGTTTTCGATTATCCACCTATTGGCGAGAGTCATATGTCGGAAAGGATATGTGCCGCCGCCGGGGATCAAACCCACGGATGAAGTTAGACATTTGCAACTATCCATTGAACAAGACAGTTGATGAGACAGTAAATGGATTTTGCCAATTCATAGCCGAAACTAAGCGGATTATCGACCTTTACTAGAAAACATGTGTTCTGAAGTGTTTCAGTTAAATCGGGAGTGAAAGCAGCTTAAATTGAATTAAAGCACCATTTACTTTCCAACAACTCATTGCAACCGATTATTTGAAAACTTAATGTTTATCAGCACATTAAAAACTATGCAAGCCACTGACAAATTGACCAATCGCTGGTCCCGCCCTCTGACTCCTTTGGCCCAACGAATTGACTCCGATAGGAAGTTTCGCTTCGATTTTTAACGGCTTTATTTAGCAAAATTTACGGCCAGTAGCATGTTAAAGATAAGTCGGATGGTTTTTTGACGACCTAAACGTCGTAATTACAGCTTTAAAAGCTGTGTTTACGATGTTTAATTCGCCAAACCAACGAATACGATTCACCAAAATGTTGGCCAATGTCGGATTTCAAACTGAACTTCAAGTCTAACTGCATGATTTCATTGGTCGACTGACTATTTGATTGATATCCGCGTAACCGATAAATGAATTTAATCGAATTTAAATGAATTATTATTTGTGGCCGGTAACGTAACGTTAATTACCGAATTGAAGTATATTATAAATGAACAAAAAATTGTGTGTTTTTTTTTTATTTTTTTTTTAATTTAATTCTTGTTTCATCTATCAAGATTACGGCGTTTTGCTTGGCTGATTCTTTTTAGAAACTTCATTGAACGCCCCTGTTTTTTAAGGCATGCGCACTAAGTAGATATATTAATTTTTACATAATAATACTAGTAAATAAGCTAATAAATATTGTAAAAATATTTTGTTCTGTTTTGTTTGTTGGCATCAAATTAAAAGTAATGAGGAAAATATTTTTCATATCCATTGGGTTATGAACCTAAAAACTAAATAACACTTATTTATTATATACCTATGAAAGATATGGAGTCAAATACAACTCGACAGAAAAAAAAAAATCAATATTCGGCGTGTAGCAAAAAACTGTATTCGTCGAGTACCGTTAAACACTGACTTCTTTTTTGTGTATTGACGTTCCGGGTTTTTTGGTAAGTTGGTTATTTCTTAGCCATTTAAGAGAATTTTCTTAATATCATTTCCTAAAAGGTATATAATAAAAGGAATATTACAACAGTGTGTTTTTCTATTTGTTGTTATCGTGTTCTCGAATCGTGTGTAGGTATTGTTATTGGATTCGACCTTCGGTCTCATCCAATAAAAATACCTACACACGATTCTCGAACACGATAACAACGCATAGAAAAAGACACTGTGGTAATATTCCCTATGTACAAGATTTCGAGAAGGCAACGATTTTGCAGGCATGCGCGCTAAGTAGATCCGTAAAATTTGACTTATTAATAACAGTAAAAAAGCTAATAAAGATCGTAAAATGTTTTGTTTTTGTTTTGCTTGGTGGCATTGAATTATATTTCTGAGGAGAATACTTTTTGCTTTCGTCGAGGTTTTATCTAAAAACCTTATCACACTAAGACGTGAATCCGCTTCGCTTAAGTATTACAGTCCGGACATTTGTAATACATGTAAATGAATGATATAACTGATTAGTAATATTATAATCCCAAAAAGCAGTTAGGCTTGGTACAGTCCGTTTGATAGAGTTTTTTCACGAGGAAAAAAAAGAAGAAAAAAACTAGGCTACCGACACTGTGAGATTTTCTCGTGATTTAATTTAACCAACAACCACACAATCTCGCGTTTTGGGCAGTAAAGAAAATTTACAGCAGAAAACATTGTTGAAAAAGGTTTCTGACTCGCTTGGTTCAAGATACTTACCCCCATGAAACCGCGTGCAAAGAATCCTGGTGGACTAGTCCAGTTTTCATGTTTAACATGAAAGTAGCCAACACACACAAAACACATGATGATGAGAAAATTGAAGAACACGAGAATGAGGTTAACTGTGGACGATACCTGGAAATAAAAATACGAGAATTAGGTTAACTGTGGCGATACCTGGAAATAAAAATACGAGAATGAGGTTAACTGTGGATGATACCTGGAAATAGAAATACGAGAATAAGGTTAACTGTGGATACCTGGAAATAAAAATACACTTAATACGCCATAACTTCTCAATGACATAGGTACTTTCTTACTAAAATGTGTTCGTATCTGTGGTGTAGAACTCTAGGTTAGTTATAAATTACACTTTAACTAATAAAACTAAAAGCATATTCTGAAATACCATATTTTGTTAACAATGTTCAGAATTGTAGTAAACCTTTTTGTTTGTTTGTTTGTTTGTTTGTTTGTTTGTTTTTGATTTGCATTTTTGCCTATTACTATATTCTTTTTGATGTGGAGTTGTAATATGTTACATATTGTAAAGAATCTGTAACGAGAAACTGCTTGTAGTTTAAGATGGTGCAAATAAAATATCCGTGTCTACGTAATAAAAGACTGCAAATTATACATGTACAAGGTCTCATCAACATCGTCTCTGAATATCGTCTAACAAAATAGTATTTTCATTCATGGGGAAATGGGCATTCTGAGTGCAAGAAGCATCAATTCTATTTCATGTACAAACAGAGACACAAATTAGTACATGTGTTCATATTTCTGTTAGTAAAATAAGACCTTCTTTGCGCTCTTAAATTTTACTACATGAATAAGAAAATCTTTGTTCCTATTAACACACTACTAAACAATGCACTTTTAGACTTGTCTAAGTTCAAAGTAGTTAGAGATGTCAATTCCAAAATAATGAAATAGTTGGTGTACATGTCTGTTTAGTAGAAAGGAACGCGGGAGATAAATGAAATACTTGTAATAAGTAATTTCTTCATTTCAACATTAGTTTCCTGAACATTTTACTTTTGGGAGTTTTGAAACGTAATGGTGTCGGAATGGGTTAAACAGTTTGTTTTGGTATACGGCGAATTTGAAAAAATAAAATGATTGAAATTTTTGGCGATTTTCCCGAAAATTCAAAAAGCAGGAAAAATAATCATTAGATTATCTCAATCTTATTAAAAGAAACGGTTTTAAAATGGACCGACAAATAACGTTAATAAAGATACTTGTGAGGTCTGTTTCTCTAAAAATGGTTTTCCGGTGTTTTATCTATACGTACAAATAGACAAATACTCACTCTTGCACCGGCCGCGATAACCAACGTTACTAGTATTATAACTGAGAAAGCAATCACGTCCGGGTGTTCGTCCGTCAAACATCCGCCATGCCATTCTAAATGTTCTTTTAGAGATCTGAAAAGAAGACAATTTCTTCTTTATATAATAATGCTTATATGACAGTCGTCTACAAATCACCTTATCATCTATCAAACCAAAAGAGATGTACCCCAACCCTTTTTTAAATTTTGGGTTCGAACCTCGGCTAGCAAACATTCTCTCCGAAAATTGACAAAATTTCAGTGTGACATACGTCAAATATCTTTACCGATTGGCGATTGCCAGTTGAGCAATCGCCGGCCCCGCCCACTAACGCCGTTGGCCCCACCTAATGACCATTAACAGGTGTTATTTTGCAAAATTCATATCCAGTAACATGTAACAAGAAAGTAAAATAGTTGATTTGACGATCGAAACGTCGTATCTACGGCTTGGACAAGCCGTAGTTACGACGTTTAGGTCGCCAAACCAACCAAAATGATTGACTAAAACGGCGGCCAATGTCGGAGTTCACATCATAATTCCGGGCAGAATAAATTGTTTGATCGGTCGATTGATTCCTTGATTGACAGGCGCGATGGGTTTATGTTGGATCAGTAGCTGGTAGTTCGCATAGAATATTGTTGCTGTAATCGTGCGAGAAATGACATTAAACCACGGTTAGGTGCACTAGCCTCCGCAATTTAACTACAATATTGTTTAAAATCGCATTTAACCCCATACCCCGCGATGTAACTGCAATATTTTTGGCAGATCGCATTAAACCCCATACTATCAATGAATCAATCGATTGATCAATCTTCTACTAACACACTAAAGCGAGGATGTTTATATATAAATATATATAAAAGATTAGCAAACCTCGGTCTTAAGATACATGAATACATGAAAAGAACCCCGGTTTTTTGAGACTTTTAGCCCTATTTAAACCTTCTTTAAAACAGATGTTTTTAAAACGGGATGACAAAAACCATGCAGAGCTTGTACACTATAGTTGCCTAGCGTTTGAAACAGTATATTGTCGGTACATTTTTTACGACATTTTGTTCGCCCGCCGGCGATGTTATTTCTATCAAAAAATTATACTTCATATATTCAACTATTTGTTTATCAAAATTTTATTTCTTAATTTACTGAATTAAAACAAAACTACATTTGCCTTGCCAGTAGTTAGGAACTATTCAAACAAAAACATATAAAAAATATCAGACGATCAAATTCGTATAATCGATCACGCATGTTAAATTCAAATCATTCTTAAGCTCTAAAGTGTTGATTAGTGCTTGGCATTTATAAGGTTTAAACGTTTTAAACATTTGAATGCGTTACATGTTCAAGAGGACCCGGATTAAATAATGCCAATTCTAATTAGCCCACTGCAATATTCACCACATTTTTTGTCATTAAAACGAAATCTCTGAAGTTCCTTTGGGGATTTCAATTTGTAATAAAACCCTGATGGTGAACTTTGCTTTTAGACAAGAGAGAGAAAGAAAAAGAGAGTTCTTGTCAGGAACTGCATATATTACGACCGAAAGTTAGTACATTTCGCTGCACTAACGTTACTTTCAATTGAGTGTTAAGGGGGTCAGGAAATAGTAATAAGACCGCTAGTCACACCAACTCACTTTAACGGAGGTAATAAGCAACACTGAATAAGCTGTAGTCACGACGCTTAATTCGCCAATCGAACCAACGTGCTAAACATAACTGTCTGAGTTCGAATATCTCTTCTGGTCTTAACCCATTCCCACTTGACAAAATTTTAGACTGGTCCAAATTGAAAGAAGATGCAGACGACAATTTCAAGTTGATGGAATTTTAAATTTTTTCACCTTTTTGGATAGAAAATATTGTGGATAATGAAGAAATTGCTTGATACAAGCAATTTCTTCATTTTCCACAATATTTTCCAAAGCTTTTTTCTTGAAGGGCGTAAAAAGGAGGGATTGAGTTGGAATGGGTTAAATAAATTGATTGATAGGTCAAACGATATTCTCATTGGCAGTGGCGATTCTTCAATTAAGAAGAAGTCAGAGAAACCCTACCAATATGAAATTGACTTGTTGTTTAGATACATATGTTCGCATACTGCTTATTCATATTCGAACCCAAAATAACTTTAAAAAGAAGCTTTCTTCTTGAACACATATAAAATAAACACCACCGCCTTGGAAACAATGATTACGATCGCTTTACAAATATTTTTCTCGTTAAAATCTAAATTCAGTTTTGAATAGTTCAATTGTAGTTCCGTCTATCAAGATCCGGGCGTTTTGGTTGACTTTTTCCCTTTCTTTATATTTAAAATACTTCCACTAATGAAAATTTAATCACGAAACTATTTTCTATGCTTGTGCACAAAGTAAATCAAAATGCCCCCCCCCCCTCAAAAGTAGTATTTGCTTCGTTTTGGTTAATGGCATTATATCATAAGTAATGAAGAGAACGTCTTCTTATTTAGGTATGAACCTAAAGTTTTAATCGCACTTATGTATGATTCGGCCTTGCGCATTTATACTTTAGTGTGATTAAGTCTTCTACGTTCATATCTCAATGAAAACACAAAATATTTTCTTCATTTCTTAACAAAAACAATGCAGTAATGGTGGGCGCAACTGTCTCTTTTCGAGTTGATATAACACCATTGGAAAAAGAGGATATTGGGTGAGTTGTCATTGAATACTGAATTATATACATGTATTTTATAAAACTAGTCGTCCATAAATAGTCAAAAACAAGACTCAATTGAGTTTTTATCTGTTTTGGATGGCGAATTTAATAAATAAGGAATTTTATGAACACAATTTGATATATAATTCATATAATGACCTTATGGTTTACAATAAATCACTAAATATTTATAGAATTCATCGATATAGCACCGTCTAAAAATAACTTCATAACCTTAGTTGAGATGTCATTTTGGTGGTAACGAAAATATGGTCACCATATGATTCGACTTCATTTCTACAGTTTCTTAACTAGTGTAATATCACCCGTGTGATAGAAAAAATATTATATTTAATATATTATTTCACTACAGGGCGGTAGGTCATGTTGTGAAGAAAAAAACGTTTCTTCGATTCCAGAAGGGATTCGATTTACAACTAAACAGACAATGCCGAATACAAATCACGCGTTTTAATCTGACGGATAATGTAATTTCAAACAAATACACACAAAACATGTGCTTGATTTGTAGAAACAGACATAATCACAGCTGATTAACAAGTCTACGAGTGATCAATCAAACAAGCGCGGACGAAATAACTTGAGACACTGTTCTGTCTTTTGGAAGGGACGAAACTTGCATAAAGTTTGCAAAAAACAACTCCGATAGTAAGGAGCATAGTATTAAGCTGTTTTGCGCATCGTGTACATTATAGACCATATGGATTTCCGCTCAATAGAAAAAGAAATAAACAAATAAGTAAAAGATGTCATTCGAGCACAGGAATGAATTAAACCGTTGAACTTTAAGATTTACATGAGTGATCTACGTAATTACACTTGTTTATTAAAACAAAAATAAAATGGAGACTATAATGACTTATTTTCGTAACTTCGAAAATGACGTCATATTGCTAGCAATGACGTCATTTAAAAAAAAACGTTACATGTTTTGCATATATAGATAAATTTTATTGATTTTTTTCGATCTGTTAAAAAAGGTCATAAACATAATAGTTCAACGAGTGCAAACTGCTATGGAGGCTTAACCACTAAATTCGTTAAATGTTTGCGCCTTAAAAAGTAGTTCTTATGTATTTCAGAAATATTGAAAAGTCTGCCTGCAAGTTCATCTCCTAGGTATTTCCAGCGCACTTGAGCAGACCGTGTTCAAACTGACTCTGATCAGAGTCTTCAAAGAAGTTGCAGACGACAATTTCAATTTGTTGTAAATTCTGAAATATTTATCTCTCTATGTAGAAAACAATGTGGAAAATGAAGAAATTGCTTGTAACAAGCTATTTCTTTATTTTTCTCATTGTTTGCCAGATCTATTTTAAGGGCCGTAAAAAAGGAGGGATTGTGTGAGAATAGGTTAACTCCTTTGTTACTTTAACCTTATTTATTTATTATAATAACGTTTGGCAAAGAAGATTACCTTACTTTGCTAGCTTACAGTACTTTTCAGTACTTTGATATCATGTTTGTTTTTGCAATACTCTGACTTTTTTTTGTTTGTTTTTTGAAATGGCTACAGACATTATGTATATGTTTTCAAATATAAAATTAAATGATTTTGACAAAATTGCTCTTATCTGCAAAGGAAAGGAAATCTGAATTTGGCAAGGAGATCGAGGCTCTTTGGTAAATGAATAATCAATCAAGCTTCCGCAGACGGAATAGAAGGAAATTTTCGGCCTGTCTGTCTAATTAATTGATAAATGCAAGTAATCTGGTATAAACAGATCAATACCTTTCCCATCTTTGGCCCGCGTATTCCAACTTTCGCTTTCATGTTTGTCTGTCTAAATTCCGTTGCATACAAAGAAGGGGGGCACAACACTTTTCCATTGAAAATTGCATGTACATCATTCAATACATAGAGAGTTATTATTTATTTTTTTTTTGTAAAACATAAGAGGCAGAGAGTGAAATTGTGAAGAATTTCCCAAATGCGCAAAGTAGAGACTTTGATCAGACTCGTACAGTCAGATCAGTGTATTCATCACGCGCTCTGTAACTAGCCACAAATGTAATGATGCATTGATTCTGTAGACGATAATTGGGTATTCTAATCGCACGTGCGCAACATTTCGAAGATGTTCAAAAGTGCGCAAAGTAAAGACCCAGATCAGCATGTGTATCCGCTAGGTCAGATCAGAGTATTCACTTTGCCCTCTGTAGATAGCTTTAAATGTGTTGATGCAGTGATTGTAGATTATCAGTGAAAATTCTCACGCACTGTGTGGCTGTACAGGGTGCTAATAGTTTGCCTTTCAAGTGCATGCGAAATTGTTGGTAGTGTCAAGACGGGACTTGTATCTAAACTGCATATGTACGGAAACAAATACACAAGACCGTGGTCATAGCGCAGTTGGTAGCGCGTCGGCCTCACAAATGTGTGGTCCAGGGTACGATCTCGGCAAAAATCCTTTCTGACGTTTGTCGCCCACCAATGGGTGGATAATCGTAAGCCTTAATAGAATAAGTAATTGGAGGCTGGGAAAGGATGTAGTACTGGTGAGTGATATACCATGTATCCATGGTGAGGTGTTTACACCGCCGCGATATGAAAACAAACAAAACACACACGCACACACACACCAGAAAAAAATAACAACAACAACAACAAAAAAAAAAACCCACATACAATCAGGTAAACCGAAAAAATATTTTCATTGACCCTACAGTATTAAGCAAGAAAGCTTGTCCCGAAAGATTAGAAAAAAACAATTAATTTCCTTTAGTAGTGATAAACCGCCCATATTTCAGATTGTTCGGTAATTTCTTGGTTGTATAATTCTATTTCCGGTGACAGGAAAATTGCATTGCAATCCAATCAGCGTTAATTAAGATACTAAATTAACACTTCCGCAAAAACCTTGCCTATAAATGTGTTTACAGTTCAGTAATTTGTTTTTTTTACACTCGATTTATTTCCATTTCCTGCCTTATGTACAGGCGTTCATAGGCATTCAGGTAAAACCCGTCATTTTGTTTTAATATTATTTAATCTTTACTTTCGTCTATCTAAAACGGGCTCTCTGATTGGTCGAAAAAAATTATTCATATCTACATGAACAAAATTTTGAGCACATTTTGCATGCTTCCTCACAAAAAAGTCCTATATAAAACAAGAGGACCATGATGGTCCTATATCGCTCCCCTGAGTATAATGGCTCAAGGCTTTATGATATAAATCAAATATCGAAACCCTATATCTAATTACTTTCGAGAAGTTTTTTTTTTTAAAAAAAAATCTCATATAATCCTATAGGTATTTTAAAATTCCTACCATTTAGAGCTAATTTCCAGAGTACGGAAATTCTTTGAAGAATTTTGGTAAAGGGTCAATAGATGATGGTTTATACCAAATGTCAAAGCTCTCTCCCTTATAATTTGGGAGAAGAAGATTTTCAAAGATTTCCTTCTTTAATTCTATGTAAATCAGGGATCACACAGAAAAGGGCTAATTTTCAGAGTACGATAATTCTTTGAAGTATTTTGGTAGAGGGTCAATATGCATTGTTACTTACAAAATGTTAAACATGTTAGCCTTATGGTTTTGGGAGTAGAAGATTTTCAAAGATTTCCTTCTTCATTTCTATATAAAATCAGGAATAGTTCAGAAAAGGGCTAATTTCAGAGTATGGTCATTCTTTGAAGAGTATTGGTAGAGGGTCAATAGATGATGATTTATATTAAATATCAAAGCTCTAGGCCTAATGGTTTGGGAGAAGAAGATTTCCTTCTTTATTTCTATGTAAAATCAGGGATCCACAGAAAAGGACTAATTTTCATAGTACGGTAATTCTTTGAAGTATTTTGGCAGAGGTTCAATAGATGATGATGTTTACAAAATATCAAAGCTCTAGGTCTAATGGTTTGGGAGGAGAATTTCATTTTTTTGACTCTGTTGCCATGGAAACCAAAGTTCTTCATGGATTTCAATTCTTCGAAGCATTTTGAAAGAGTGTGACCTAAGGAACGTTCCTGAAAAGTTTGATTGAAATTCCATTGGTAGTTTATTAGGATAAGATTTTTTGTTATCATGAATGGACGGATGGACAGATGGACGGACGGACGGACGCCGGACGATGACCGATCACAATAGCTCATCTAGAACACTTCGTGCTCAGGTGAGCTAAAAAGGTATCAACATTTGTAATGTTTACTTTTTCGCTCGATGCTAATAAATTATAAGAAATGAAAGAATATTTTTGTTTTCGTGGAGGTATGAACCGAAAAACCTAATCACACTTATGTATATTTCCGCTTCGCGCATTCATACAGTGTGAGTAGTTTTTTCGGTTTATACCTCCGTGAAAACAAACAATATTCTCTTCATCTCTTAACTGTTTTTTTTTATCAAACACGAAAAAACTTGGTGTAAGTTCGGGGGTCAATATGCACTTCCTCTCAAAACAAATGATGTAATTGCAAACTCGATTTTTTAATGACAGCGGCGATCTGCCATCCACTCACCACTTAAGAGATGAAGAGAATATGTTTTGTTTTCATGGAGGTATGAACTGAAAAAAACTAATCACACTGTATGAATACGCGAAGCGGATTCATACATTGTGTGATTAGCTTTTTCGGTTCATACCTCCACGAAAACAAAACATATTCTCCTCATTTCTAATAATTTAATAGCGTTGGGCGAAAAAATCAAATATTTTACAAATTCTGACACCTTTTTGTATTGGACTATTTTGTGCGGACGCATACAAAATCGCTGCGTGCTCAAAATTTTGTTCATGGAGTTATGAATATTTTTTTTCGACCAATCAGAACGCCCTCTGCCGATAGACGAAACTAAAAATTAAATTATAGTTCTATAAAGAGGCATTAGGTGTATAAATAACCCCGAAACTTTAACGAGTATTTATGAAATGTCCATCTGCCATTACATAACGCGTGGATATTGAAGTCTATCGTTTGTAGTGGTAGTTAAGCAATACTTTATTTGCGATACATCGCTCTGTTTTCCATTTATTGGACTCTTGTGAAATGCTTCATATTGCCTCGAGCACGAATAATGGACTTTAAGCTTTTAGTTAGAGAAATAAGTACGCTGTTATATTACAAATGGAATCTTAATGGATAATTAAAGGGGAAATTTGTTTTCTCCTATAAGCAATATTTGGCAATAAATTTTCATCAGAATAGTCATTTTTGTTTTTTCCTGTCAATTCGAATTTAAGAAGAAGAAGAAAATAAAATGACACTATCAGCCCTTTAATCTGTACGTTTTTACAGATTTACATCTATTTATACGGACATAATTCCTGGTTTCAAATATCTTTGTTATATCTTTAATATTGACTAGAAGTTTATCATTTTTTTATTGTTTAATCGACAAATGTATTAAAGATGAAGAGAAAAATGGTTTATTGTATTATTTTGGTACTCAAATTTTGGTTATTTCGGGTTTGTTTTGTTTGTGTGTGTGTGTGTTTTTTCCCCCATTTGTTGACATTTGCCTTAACCCAATCCCACACAACCCTGCTTTTTATGCACCTCAAGTTAAAAACTTTTGAAAACATTGAGGAAAATGACGAAATTGATTTTTACAAGCAATTTCTTCATTTCTACTGCCAAAGTCAAAGATTTTCAGAATTTGATTAAATTAAAATTTTCATCTGCAAATCTTTCATTTGGACCAGTCTAACATTTTAAAGTGTGGGAATGAGTTAATCATTAATATACATGAAGTATGTCTTTTAACGAGGAATTTTGCCAACAGCATTTCTTTTGTTAAAGGCACATATCAGAAATACCCATGGCCATGGTGAACTAGGATATTCTTGTTTATTTGTTTGAATGGGTTTAACACCGCTTTTAACAGTATTTCAGTCATTGTGCGACGGCTAGAGCAACTAACCATGGATTCCTGACATTTTCTCTCACCAGTACTAACACTACATCCTTTCCGAGCCTCAAGCTGCTCGTATCACTTAGGTTTACGATTATCCACCCATTGATGGGAGACGAATGTCAGAAAGGACATTGGCGCGGATCGGGGATCAAACCTTCTAGACTCGAACTGATAATGACAAACATGTGAACAAATGTGAATTAACCCGTTATCACAAAATGACGCTTTTTGACGCCCTGAAGAAATGTGATCATGGAAAACTTTGTGGGAAAAGGAGAAATTGCTTGAGACAAGCAAATTCTCCTTTACTCACAATGGTTTACACTGTTTGTATCTTCTTTCAATTTAGACCAGTCTTATATTTTGCCGTCTGGTAATCAACTTTTAATTAAAGCTAATATAAATCACTGATTCCTTAAGAATTTTCACTATTTCAAAAGTACATTTTACTTGGTCAAATAAGAATGTTACCTTTCGATTGTTCCATTTAACATGAAATCGAAATACTGGCTCCATGCCTTTGCTGCGAGCGCCGCTGTAAGAATATGTTCTAGTATCAGGTTCCATCCCACCACAAATCCACAGAACTCGCCAAGCGTTACATAGCTGTAGAAATAGGCGGATCCTGACCGCGGTAACCTGGCCGAGAATTCGGCATAACATAAACCTAAAATAAACAGGAGTCAGGGTGGAAATTATAAATGTTTTACTTGATAATAGCTTCAATGTTTGAATTGACCAATCGCAGCTGTCAATCAAATAAACAGTCGACCAATGAAATAATTCAACTAGACCATAAATGAGTTTTCAAGCTATAGTTACGACGTTTAAGTCGCCAACCAACTAGTCTACCTTTTTTTTACATGCTACTGGCAGTAAATTTTGCGAATTATTGCCGTTTAAAATCGAAGCGGGACTTCCTGGCGGAGTCGATGGCGGTGACAAATGGAGTAAGTGGGCGGTGCCAGCGATTGGTCAATTGACGGATCGCTACATCCGACCACTGAGCTCCGTCTCCGACCACGTTCTTCGACTTAGATATAATGCAGCGTTATGCTACAAAATTTATGGCTAGTCACTCATAACATGTAATAAAATAGTTGGTTGACGAGCTAAACGTCGTGACTACAGCTTGTATAAGCTGTAGTTACGACGTTTATTTCGTCAAACCAACGAATTGCTTCACATAGTTGACAACGAATGTCAGAGTTCAAAGTTCATTTCTGGTTTAAATGTGTGATTTGGTTGGTCTATCGATTTTTTGATTGACAGCCGCGACCCGAAAAGTACAATTATAAGTTATGACATTTTGACACAAGTTTATCTCAATTTCACCCAGAAGAGAAAGGTAAGTTAGCAATATCGGTTTGTCTGAAAGAAAATTGAGTAGAGTAAATCCACCTATATAGCGACCTCCAACCTCCAATTCTGTGTATCCGGCATCCGCCCGAGCTTGTCCGGGGCATCGCACCTTTATTGATATAGGTGGGTTTCAAAACAATTTTTGAAATGTTTTCACCATCATGAGTTGATTAGTTAGTTGAAATTAGTTTTTGAAAGGTTCTAGATCAAAGGTGAATGTCTTTTATTAATAGTAGTACATGGATGGTTTTTAAAAACCAACAATCGTTCTTCATTATTATTCAAGGTGTGCGATCTTAGCCCATTACCAGACGGCATATTTATAGACTGGTCTAAATTGAAAGGAGTTGCAGACGACAATTTAAAGTTTAGAAAATTTTAGATTTTTCAACTTCCTTGGTGTAAAACAGTGTGGAAAATGAAGAAATTGCTTGTTACAAGCAATTTCTTCATTTAACACAATGTTTTCTTAATTGTTTTTCTTAAGGGAAGTCCAAAAGCGTCATTGTATGGGAATGGGTTAAGGTCAACTGTTAGGAGATGAGCTAGTCAGTTGTCAAATAATTTGATACATTATCCTCTAATATGAGTAAAAGAGCCATTTCAAATCATTTTTGGGCAAGCTTCAGAATCAAGGTCTCAGGTAAAGGTCAAATGTTCAGGTCAGTTAAAATTTGGTTTGCCAGGGGCATAATGTCTTTATTTTCTAGTCTCAATTCCTTATAAATGTGGATGCATATCAAACTCTAATATGATGCACGTCGCAAGCCCATATTCAAGGAGAGACTAAAGGACAAGATTGATTATTTCCGTTTATTTATCGTCGCTACCGTAGCACATGCCCATATGAGCGACGCCCCCAGAAGACGGTTAGTTGTTACGGGGGATAGTGCGAGGATACAGGACGAAACTGCTGAGAGCTCCGCCTGGTTCTTTAACGTGTTCGGTGGATAGCACCGTCACACGGGGCCTCATCCGAAAGACAATTAGTTTGTTAGTAGATATGGTCAGCCGAGGGCTCGACCCCGTGATCTTGAGGTTTAGAGGACAAGTTCATGTACAATACCCTATAAATCAATTTTTAGTTTCGCCTTTGAAACGAGCGTTCTGATTGGTCGAAAAGGGTTATTTATACCCCTATGAACAAATTTTGAGCACACAGATATTTGGATGTTTCCGCGCAAAATAGTCCTGTACAAAAAAGTATGAAAAAATGTATCAAAGTATAAAAGTTTTTGCTTTTTTCGCTCGATGCTATAAAGCTACAACAAATTAAGATAATACTTCTTGTTTCCATGGAGATATGAACCGAAAAACCTAATCACACTGTATGCATCCGCTTCGCGTATTCATACAGTGTGATTAGTTCGGTTCATACCTCCACGAAAACAAAAGAAAAATATTCCCTTCATCTCTTATTTACCGGGAGGGTCTCAGTAGAGCCTATAACATAGCAAATTTCAGTCTTGAATAAAAACTAGAATTTATGCAACAACAGAATTACAGAGATTACCATCCAGCTATTTTCTAATTAAATGTAAATCATTCTTGTTTTCCTTTTACCTGCAAACAATGCAGCGACCCCTGCAACAATCACGGAAATGACGTAAGACGGACCAGCCTCGTTCTGGATTGCGTATGAAGTGACGACATAAACACCGAGTCCCAAAGACGATCCGAGACCTGAAAAGACACGTATCAAAGACATTTTATGATTGTATATTTTCACCTTGTGGCTGATTCAATCTATTTACGCACAATATCGCTTTTTGGCGCTCTAGATGAATATGAAAAAACATTGTTGGAAAAGGAGAATCTGCTTGTAACAAGCAATTTCTTATTTTTTCTTTGAATGGTTTCTATTGTAATTGGCACAAATTTTTCAGTTGAAGCTCACTTTGAAATGTCGTCTGCAACTTCTTTGAATTCTTAAAATGTCGTTGTATGGCAAATGTTTAATAGCCCTATATATCTATAATTCAAATAAAGGTCACCTGCTTTACATCATTACTAGACGACAAAATTGCATACTGGTCAAAGTTGAAAGGAGTTGCAGACGACAAATGAAATTTACGGAATTTCAGATTTTCAACTTTCTGGGTAGAAAACATGTAAAATGATGAAATAGATTGTTTTCTTTGAGAGGCGCCAAGAAGCGTCATTGTGTGGAAATGGTTTAAACGCATGAATTCTTGCATGGTAAAAAATCATATAATGGCTTATAAATTTAAAAGTAATCAATTATTATAGATTCGAACGTTACATGTACGTTCGTGCTTTGACATTGTAAGTTTGTACACTTTTTTTTTCTTTTAAAAGGCCTTTTTTAATTCATCATATAATTAAGTCAGTCAAATAACCAGTTGACCAATGAAATCATTCATTTCGACCAGAAATGAGATTTGAACCTGATCATTGACCGCCGTTTTTTTTTTTTTTTACTTTTTTGTTCGTTTGGCGACTAAAACGTCGTAACTACAGCTTATTCAAGCTGTAGTTACGACGCTTAGGTCGCCAACTAACTATTCTACGTTTTTGTTACATGCTACTGCCCATAAATTTTGCAAAATAAAGAGGTTTACGATTATCCACCTATCCGGCGAATTTTAAAGACTTCGTTCGCATTGGATAATCACTTGGTAATTTCACCAAAGAACCGCCCCCGCAAAAAAGAAAAAAATAATGATCAGAATGATAAACTCGCTGTGTACAAGCTATATGATGACGTCATCTAAGCGTGACTCAAGATAATGATGCCGTCATCATACCATGTAATTCAAGATTATTATTGACGCGTGTAAGGAGATTTCATATTTTGTCCCTTTTTCGTATTAAAGAAAAAGAATAATCGTTTGGTTTTCGTATAAGATCGACCTATCTTTCATTGAGTGAACAACAAAAGCTATGTTTCCACTTGTTAAAATACAGATTTTGTTGTTCACCCAATGAAAGATAAAATGATCTAATACCGAACCAAACGATTATTCTCTTTGTATAGGTGGTTAGGTAATAACATAAATATGCTGCTATTCTGCGCGATGAGTAAATTGAATTTGTTGATTGTTTTCATCTAGAAATATCAACTCACTGTTGATGATCATTTTGTCAACGTAAAAAAAAAATAAAAAAAATTGTTGTGTGGTTACTTGAATTCAATCGTAAATTTAAAATGTCCATGCTAAAATAATGTACTCAATTTTGAAATATATATATATATATATATATATATATATATTTTCTTTTTTTGGGGGGGAATCAGTTTGGTGCGTAAAAATTAAGACTTTATATTATGAAATTAAAATATATTGTCCATTAAGAGAGGTTCATTCTTCGTGAACCACCTACTCAGTGTTTATGGCATATCTCTAAAAGCAATGCATTATGAGTTCAGGAAACAAGTCAGCACATTTTACAAATATAGCAGATTTTGGCCTTTGTAATAAAGATAGGCGTTCAATGAGTATAACCTTTATTTACCGAGTCATTCTAGAGGCGATAAAAATGTGCTGAGGTGTTGTTTTGTTTTTCGCATTTATTGTGAGCAGTTAGCTAAAAGTGATTATACATATATATATATATGAAGATGTTTTTGGTATCTGATAAGTGAAAGCTTAAAACGATTCAACGGCATTAAAAAAAACCCTCGCGAGAAAACAGAAGCGAGATTTAAGAGTCTTTTAACCCTTTCCTGCTCAACCCCAGGTTTTTACCACCCTGTGACTTCAGAGAAGAAATTGCTTTTAACGAAAAATTTCTACATTTTCTACAATATTTTCTACCCTACTGAATGGTTATCTTTTTTAAAATAAGTCCACTTTGAACTAACGTCTTCAAAATTTTTGATCTTGGACAGGTGTAAAGGTTTGCTAAACAGGAAAGGGTTAAAATGTTACATGCACATATATTCGAAATTTGGGTGGCTACTTTAGGGTTCCGTACTTCGGGTCATTTCTATGACATAAATCGTATCTCTTGTACTCGGTTTAAACTCGTTAATAATTAAGCGGTAAAGACGCGACATTCTACAATATATGAGACCGTTTAGATATAAAAACAAGAAAACGAAATTAACCCTTGTCATTCTAAAGGCGATAAAAATGTGCTGAGGTGTTGTTTTGTTTTTCGCATTTATTGTGAGAAGTTAGCTAAAAGTGAGATATATATATATATAAATTACATGTATTTGGTATCTGATAAGTGAAAGCTTAAAACGATTCAACGGCATTAAAAAACCCTCGCGAGAAAAACAGAAGCGAGACTAAAGATAAACCCTTTCCTCCTCAACCCCTGGTTTTTACGTCCCAGTGACTTTAGAAAAAATATTGTTTGTAACGAACAATTTCTACATTTTCTAAAATATTTTCTTTCCTCCGTAATGTTTATTTTTTCAAATTAAATTCACTTTGAATTAACGTCTACAAAACCTTTGATCTTGGACAGGTCTAAAGGTTTGCAAAACAGGAAAAGGTTAAAATGTGACATGCACATATATTCGAAATTTGGATGGCTACTTTAGGGTTCCGTACTTCTGGTCATTTCTATGACATATTCGCATCTCTTGTACTCGGTTTAAACTCGTTAATAATTAAGCGGTAAAGACACGATATTCTACAATATATGAGACCGTTTAGATATAAAAACAAGAAAACGAAATTAACCCTTGTCATGCTGAACCCAGAATATCCCGGCTTTGTCAGGAAGTGTAGACCAAGATCAGCATGCACATACGTGCAATCTGATCTTAGTCTACACCCCCTGCCTGTATTTTTCTACCACAGTTGTTTATGAAATTGATTTCTAAAAGAAATATTTATATTTGAACAAGTTTTATCAGTGCCCTCAGCCCTTTGATTTCACAGCGATTAATTGAGAATGTTAATACAGCATGACAGTGTTAAGGGCTAGGGTTTTTATGGTACTTACATGAATCTCCTTATTCAAAGTAAAGGGTAACATAAGGAGTGGGAAACTGTAGACCCTGGTAAAACTTCGAATTATTATTTTTAGATTTTCTACATTTCAGAAAAGAAAATGGCCAGTTACTTTACTATATATTACTTTGTATTAGATTTCAAATTATGCTACTTTCTCTTTCAACGCCTGCTGAATTTCCCGTCATTATTGTCTTTCGTGTTTTTACTTATTCAATTTAAAATCATTTTAAGGATTTTCAAAATGATCTTTTTTTCACGTAACAACCGTCGTTTTAAAAGCCTCATTTCCATTGGAAAGAAAATGCTAAATAAATCGACATTCAACAACAGTCACGCGGCCTTGCAAACCCTCGTAGACTTTCTAAGCTAGATTAAGGAAACTATAGTATGCGACGAAACATTCGCCCATGCTACATCTTCAGGTAATGTATTGAATAGACTCTAGTATTTTCTTACAAATTAACCCTTTCCCGTTTTGCAAAATTTTAAATCAGTCCAAATTTAAAGGTTTTGCAGGCGAAAAATTCAAGCGGATTAATTTGAAAATTAAGAATTTATTAGGAAAGAAAATATTGTGGAGAAAGAAGAAATTGCTTGTTACAAGTTTCTTTGCCCACAAAAAGTTACATAATTGTACATATTCAGGGAGTAGGAAAGCGTTATTCTGTGGTAATGGGTTAAAGAGCATTGATACCATAGCTTTAACTTTTCAGTAATGTGACACGTTCTTCCATTTTTCAAAACATAAAGAAGCAAACACTGTATAATTTAATTCCATATAGTTGAAAAAAAGGTAATGCAGCATACGTATACGTTTTGGCAGTTTATGTCTATAGAATACAGATGTGCTCTTATTTGGGCAGTCAATTTCATCAGACAATAACATAAGATAAATACGCCTATAATTATTGTAAAGTTTACAATGTGAATAATCTTCAAATGATGAGAAATGACGAGTTAACCAATTCCCACACAATGTCGCTTTTTGAAACTTCTTGAATAAAACAATCGTGAGAACATTGTGAATAATGAAAAAAAATTGTGCAACAAGCAATTTGTTCATTTCCGACTATGTTTTTTACAAAGAAAGTTGAAATAATCTTAATTTTAACAAACTTTAGATCATTATCTATAGCTTCTTCCAATTTGAACCTGTCTAAAATTTTGCTATCTGGCGAATGGTTAATACCAAATTAAGCATTTTCCATCGAACGATTACTGTCTTTTTACAGGATATAAAAACTCGCAACTTTAGTTTGAAAGCTGTTTTGGATCGGTTTGAATGAGTTGATATTTTGAATGAAATAGAGTGTTGAGCGTCGATTTTATAATGTTCTTGTCTGTAAACTGTCACACAATTACCCTAGACGTTACAATGATCTATCTAATGAATAATGAATTATTCAAAAGATTTTCTGATAATCTCTATCTACTTAATTAGTCCTTTTCAACGTTTCTTTGAATAGCCGTAAGTCACACCAACCTTGTAATCGGTCTATCGATTTATTCTTTTACTATCCGAAAAAAAAAGGTTACTTGGTCAAGAAAAGAGAAACAGTTGGTGAAAGATAGATTCGAGAGATTGACCAGAATTGTAATAAAACTGATAAAACTACATAAGAAGGCCCCCTTTATGAAAGGAGTAGAAGATATTGAATGAGCGGTCATGAATTCTGAATTTAAGGAACAAGTCATGCATAAACAGAAAAAACGAGGCTATGTATAGTTTTATGTGTTTTAGTCGACGACTTTAACCCTTTCCCGTTTTTAATTTTAGACAGATCCTAATTGAAGGTGGTTGCAGACAACAATGAAAATCGGATGAAATTTGAAATAAAACCATCCAATGTGGTTGAAAATATTGTTGGAAAAAGAGAAATTGCTTTTCACAAGCAATGTCTTCTTTTTTCAAAAATGTTTTATCAAGTATAAAATCACTGCTACGTAAAATTTCGTATTTTTACGGTAATGGGTTGATTAAGTCGATATTTTGTGGAATCGATTTGATATTTTATTTATAATATGACCCTATTTAAAGAGATTAATTAACCCAGTTATTGAATTTTACCTATATATGGGCCCGAAATTATAAAACCTTTTTCGTACTCAATTGAGCATTTACTCAAAATTTGGGTTGAAATTATAGATGTACATTAGTTTAAATTCTACGCCGAGTGCTTGAAAATGAAAGACTATATTGGTAAATTATGATTCATAACACAAATTCCACAGTTAACATTGAAACACAACATTTATTTTAGCTTAAAGTTTGAGTTAATTCTCAACTGAGTACGAAAAATGTTTTATAATCTCGGACCCTGATCATTCGCTATAGCACAATATAATCTTGGACCCTGATCATTCGCTATATCAAAATATAACCTCGAACCCTGATCATTCGCTATAGTACAATATGCGTAGTCAACGAGTTATATCATTCCCTGGTCATAAAACAAGTTGTGATATTATCTGGTTATCCCAGACCGATGAAAACTCGTTTTGTCGATTCGTGTACCAGTGCATGATTCCTTCTTTCCTTATGTATGTCTACCAAACCTAACTTTATAGAATAAAACTCTTGTTCCTCGCCGATGTGGTATTCATGCTTTTTGTTTTCTTACTCAGGGAATAGATAATCTTTTAGTGCTTGTTGTTGTTATTCTCTCTCTTTTTCTCTCTATTTCTTTCTCTCTCTCTCTTCCCCAAATTTTTATCTCTTAAATTACTTATCAAAATATGGAAGATTATATCTTTATAATTCAATTACTTATTTCGTCTATCAAAAAACGAGTGATCTGATTGGTCGTAAAATATATTCATACATCCATAAACAACACTTTGACCACGCAGCTATTTTGCATGCCTTCGCACAAAATAGGTCCCTAAAAATGTACCAAAAAATTTAAAATAATCGCCTTTTTTTCGCTCAAAGTCATAAAGTTATAAGAAATGAAGAGAATATTTCTTATTTCATGGAAGGATGAAACGGACAACCTTATCATAGTAATGTTTGAATCTGCTTCGCGTATTCATAAAGTGTGATTAGGTTTTTCGTTTTATACCTCTATGAAAAAAAATCACATTCTCTTCATCTCTTAAATAATCTGTCAAAATCTCAAGGCCATTACTCTTTAATTACTTTACTACGAATTCATGACTTACATTTGAACGTTGTCATTCTGAACCAGAAATATTCATGTTAATTTAGATAATGTTTTCATGGAGGTAAAGGAAAAACTAATCACATGGTATGAATACGCGAAGCGGATTCATACATAAATGTGATTAGTCTTTTCGTTTCATATCTTCATGAAAAATAAAATTCTCTTCATTTTTAATAATTTAATGACATCGAGCGAAGAAAGGCAATTATTTATACATGTATTTTACAAATTTTGATACTATTTTGCAGGACTCTTTGTGAAGTATAAGAAATAGCTGCGAGCTCAAAATTTTGTTCGTGGAGGTATGTATAACTATTTCGGCCAATCAGAACGCTCGTTTTTGATAGACGAAACTGAAAATGTAGATAAAGGCCGGTTTTCGCATAAGTGTAGTCTGATCTTTGTCTTCGTCAACTGTTGGTCCATTTAAGCATTAGGTTATATACGAAATTAATTCTGAAACGAAATATTGACACGGAACTACTTCTTCTAATCATGTCAGTGCTTTGGTTTTAATGCATTTCTGTACACGATTTAGCTGAAAGAGATTATGTCGTTGGTTTAATTCTAAAAGCTCGTAACTACAGCTTTTATTAAGCTGTAGTTACGAGGTTTTAGAATTACACCAACGCTATACGATATAATTTTACTAGGGATATAAAACAAAAAGGAAATTGTCCCTTTTCGCTTGACAGCTTGCAAATGTTTACTTTCGTGTATTCTAACGGACGAGTAACAATAAAAATCAAGGATTTTCGCTACGAACCAGCTCTTATCACAGCACAAGAACTAGACAGGTTGTAATTTCCGCCGTTTTTCCACGAAATCAGAAAAAATCAAATTAGATATTTCTTGGGAATTCGATGAATTTAATATTACACAATTCTATCGTGAAACAAAGGTCTCGTGTACACAGGGTTATATCTGGCTGTCCGATTAATGATTCTCGACGTAATGTCATTAAAATATAAAAGACCTATTTAAATGAATTATTGTTAGTTTTACCTATCAAGATTCAAGCGTTTCATTAGACTGAACTTTTCCATACGTCCATGAACAAATTTAAAGCACGCAAGTATGCTTAAGCAAAAAGTAGATGCATAAAATCTTACTAATAAGTGATTTATTTGCTTATTGTTGATTGATGGCATTCAATGGGCCCCTACTGATATACGGAGTTCTCCCGAAAATTGCCCTTTAATTATCTCCCTTGATTCTACTGGGTAGTTCCGGTTAAAATTTCAACAAAGAGTATATAAGGGCTGACACTAAAAGCGTCTGTTTTGGAGAGAATTAATTATTTTTTCGGTATTTCACACATAAGAATATTGAGTACCTTTGTAATACTTATAGATTATGAAAATGTTATGGTAGTTTTTATTTACGTTGACATGTTATAATCGTCTTCCCGTCCGAGTTTCATCAAGTTTTCATATTCTACTTCTCATTTTCGAAACAAAATTAGCAAAAGTGTCCTTCATGGTGAATTGTTCCTTTTATTTCCTTGGCTTGAGAATATCTATTGAAACGTGCAAACAGACAAAACAACAACGGGGGAAACAAAAGTATTGCGATAAAAGGAGTATTTTTACAAGGAATTTCTCCAAATCTGAGCGATCCGTTAATTTTTATACAAATGGATTTTAATATTTCGTCTGTATCCTAGTTCGTTCTGAGATTTTTTTTTATCTACAAAGGTTTAAATGGTAAGTTTATCTTAAGAATTATCTATGTCCGTCCATAATCTCCTGTTTTAATCCAATTAACTTACACGTTTTAATTCGGTATCTTTGATTACGCAATAGTCCACGGGTGGTATCCGGATATATCTCATAACGATCGGCTATTTGCTTTGATTTTCACACGACTGCCCAGATGTCCTTCTTTTGATTAATTAACAAGGGAGTCTATTGACTTATATTATTTGGAATTTATCTAGTTCTAAAGATTGATTAATGTTTCATCTTTCTGTCCATATATTATATGCAAAATGATGTGGATGGGTCCCTTAGTAAAAGCACACTATCATAGGTTAAATGCTCCTATTTTGCGTAGAATCAGATATTTTTCAGAATTTGATACAGAGGAATGTTGAGTACTCTTATAATACTCTTAGAATATGGAATTGATGTGGTAGTTTATATTCACGTTGACACGTTTTAAAATTTTTTCTCTCCCGACCTAGGAACCAATTTCATTCTCGTCCAGTTTTCATATTTTACTTCTCATTTTCGAGAAAAAAATAGCAAAGGCGTCCTTTGTGGGAAATCATTGCGTTTACTTCTTTAACTTGAAAAGACTTATTAAAACAAGGAAACCACACAACAACAACAAAGAATAACAATATTGCGATAAAGAGTACTTTTACGCCGATTTTCTCCACATCTGAAAGGTCCATTATTTTCGGTACACATGGCTATTAAAATTACGTTCGTATCCTCTTTCGTTCTGAGATTTTTTTTCTGTAAAGGGTTAAATGGTAAATCAAATTTAAAAGTTAACGATGTCCTCTCATAAACTGCTGTATTAATCCAAGTAACTTACACGCTTCTGATCGGTATCTCTGATTGCCTTATAGACCACGGGTGGTATTTTGGATATACACTGGATATATCTCATAATGATCGGTTATTTGCTTTTGATTTTCACCCGATATCCCCTTATTACAAGTAACAAAGGAAGTCGTTTGCCATTCCCTCTAATTCTAAGGAAATTACGAGTTTGTACATTTTAAATAGGATTATAAATGCAAGAGGTAAAGGAAATCTATTCTAAAACGTTTCTCATTTAGAAAAAAATGGAAAAAATGTTTAAGTAAGAAATATCTGGAAAAAAAAAATGTTTAAGATCACTTTTTTACAAAAAAAATATTTGAATATTTAGTATATATACATTGTATCATATATGTCATTGCATGATATATCTCAATATAGTAATAAGAATTTGGTATCAACTAAATGGATTTAAACGCTCAAAAAGATCGACTTAGTTTGATCTTTGTAACACTTCTTACGGTCATCTCTTTTATATTTCCACTTTTTTATTTCTCATTTTTTCTCAAATACTTAAATACATGAAATGATATATAAAACCATAAATTAATACATTCAGCAGGGTAGAAATACTGTTGAAAAGGAAAAAAATGCAACAAGCATATTTTCTTTTTCTACAATGCATTCTCAATTTGAAAGCCACAGGGACGTATAAACCAGGGTTAACCAGAATAAATTTTAAATGAAAAATATAAATTTGTGCACACATCTAATATCAGATGCTAAAGCTTGTGCAGGTTGATTGAATTAAATTGGTTTACCCATTCCCACACAATGACGCTTTTAGGCGCCCCTTAAGAAAAATAATTGGGAAAACATTGTACAAATTGACAAAATTGCTTGTCACAAGCAATTTCTTCATTTTGCCGAATGTTTTCTGCTCAGAAAGGTGAAAATATCAACAAATTCATAAACTTAAGTTGTCATGTGCAACTCCTTTAAATTTGGCATAGTCTAATATTTTGCCCTCCGGTTATCGGTTAAACACCACTTTCAACATTAAATCAGTTACTTAGCATAACTGACATTTCATCTGAGCAACCAGCTGCTCACCCTACTTAGACCTTATCATTTGCCGATTGGTAAGAAATTAATGATATATCTTACTTGCCATTGGTAAGAAACGAATGATATATCTAGGAAGACCTACAGAGGCAACAATCATTTCCACAAGCCTCCAGACACTTTACAAAGCTTGTTGAGGATCATGCAGTGAAATTCTGATTAAATTTATTTCATATTTATCAATGAAAAGGGTATTTGGTAAATTTCCATGGTCATAAAATGAAGACGTAAGGAGAGCTTCTTTGTAACAGTTCCCGTTTGTAAAATGACAGATATCTTATAAATTCAAAGCCCCACTTGACATGTGAAACCATTTTCTAAAAAAGAAAATAACGGAATGTATTTCCGTGAGTATCATTGTATTTATTTCGATCAAAAAAGCTCTTTTTATGGTAAATAATGCGTATATCCGGAATTAGGGTATATCCGAAAAATACACTTTCATACCGGCTCATTTACGATTATTAACATGTACAACGTCACTTAGCTTTAAAGATTAAGCTCAGCTGTTAAAATAAAGTAGTCTGTAGATCATTTAGGGTTTCAACCTTGATGACACATAGTGAGAGCTGGCAACAACGTGTTAATGTTTTCGATACAGATATCATCGATTTTTTCACCGGAACTACCCAAAGATTTAAGGGAGTTCACTCTTATACTAAAACTAAGCGGAGTAACTCTGGATATCGGTAGGGGCCCATTGTAGGAATTAAAGAGAAAAGTTTTGTTTTTAATGAGATGTGAACCTAAAACCTAATCGCGTTGTATGAATGAATAGAATATGTTTTACTTTCGTTGAGGTACTCATAAAGATTGATTGAGTTGTTAGATTCTTACCTCAATGAAAAAAAACCTATTCATTTCTTAACCCATTCCAAGACAATAACGCTATTTCGACGTCCCCTGGAAAAACAATTATGAAAAGAATGTGTTAAATGAAAAAAATTCTCGAAACAAGCATTTTCTTAATTTTCAACAATATTTCATAACCAGTAGGTCGGCTAAAACTAAAATTTCATAAACATTGTATTGGTCTCTGCAACTCCTTTCAATTTTGACCAGTCAAGATTTTTGCCGTCTGGCAATGCGTTTACACCAACACGCAACAGATACCAACAACAGTTGTAAGTGACCGCTGTGTGTGTGTATTGCCGTTTATTTATCGTCGATACCGTAGCCCATGCCCAATGAGCGCGACGCTCTCGGAAGACTGTTGGTTGTTACGGGGGATAGTGCAAGGATACAGGACGAAACTGCTGGAGCTCCACCCAATTTCTTTAACGAGCTCAACGGATAGCACCGTCACACGGGCCCTCGGTTTAACGTCTCATTCGAAATACATGGAGTTTGTCAGTTGATATGGTCAGCTCCGGGCTCGAACCCGTGATCTTAAAGTTTTCAGTCAAGCGCTCTACAAACTGACCTAATAGGGCTGATAAAGTCAGTGCCCGACAATAAAGCAGCATCAATATATAAGGTCAAACCACCTACCTAATCCGATCAGATCAATCAACCCTAGACATCGAGATAACTTTGTGTCGTGTAATTTAGAGTTAGTTATCGTCTTCTTTCTCCAAATACTCGAACATATACCTTGGAAACTCATAATCTGAAAATAGAAAATGAGCGCATGCGTGACATTTCCAACCATTACACATGTGCGCCAATTAAAGACTCAGATCAGCCTGTGCATCCGCACAGTCTGATCTGAGTCTTCACTCTGCGCTCTGTAGATAGATACTGACCCAAAGCTTCTTTAAACAATCAGCGAATACTCTAATTGCCCCGAATGGCTGTCCAGGGTGCTCAATGTGTGCGAGTCACGCACATGCGAAATGGTTGGAAATGTCAAGCATAGGCTCAAATAAATCCTTAAACCATTCCCACGCAACAAAAAAATAAAAATCTTAAATGGAAAGAGATTGCAGGCGAAAAAAGTGAGAAAAAGGGTCATGTGAGATAAGAAACATTGTGAGAAAAGAAGAAATGGCTTTATCAAGCAATTTCTTCTTTTGACAAAATATTTCCCAAAGGTTTATTTCACAGAGACAGAAAGGGTGGGGAGGAGAGGAAGAGAAAAGAGAGAGAAAGACAAAAAAACAACTGAAACTGGACGGCCACCGTCAGTCAAATAGGGATGTAGTTACAACGTTTAGGTTGCTAACTCAGAATTTGCTTTTTGTTACTGTCTATAAAGTATATAAGAATATTTCGTTTGATATCTCATTTGAATTCCCTTTTCGGGATTAAGAGAACGTGACCAGCGTTCCTTTACTTGACCAATCGCGGCAGCAATCAAGGAATAAATCGACCAATCAAAACATTTTTTCAGCTCGGACCTAAACTTTTCAACTCCAACATTGGCCGCCATTTTTGTCAACCTTTTTGGTTGGTTTGGCGACTCGAACATCTTAACTACAGCTTGAATAAACTGTAGTTACGACGTTTAGGTCACCAACCAACAAATTTGCTTTATTGTTACATGCTAGTGGCAATATATTTTGAATAATAACGCCGTTAAAAGTCGAAGGTGACTTCCAGTCGGAGTCAATGGGCGGGGCCAGCGTTGAAAGAGGACGGAGGACGGAGCCAGCGATCCGTCAATTATTGACAAACTGCCCGATTTAGATTTCGTAATAAGGCTGTAGTTACGACGTTTTGCTCGCACATCTAAAATATGTTCAAGGTAGATGTAGGCTGTAGATGTAGTATTTCAAGAGAAATGTGAAGCGATAAATTCAATGTTCGTGTTTTTTTTATGAGAGCCTACACATTGAAAAGGGATTATCTGAGAAGTTAAGTCAAATATCAAAAATCAAATAGTTTTCAAAAAAGATCTAATCAATCCCTCGTCAACAAATATTGGTATATTGAGTGAGCGCATGCGTGACATTTCTAAACATTACACATGAGCGCCAAGTCACGACTCAGATCAGTCTGTGCATCCGCACAGTCTGTTCAGAGTCTTCACACTGCGCTCTGTAGACTACATACTGATCCAAAGCTTCTTTAAAAAAATCAGCAAATGTTCTAATTGCCCCGAATGACTGTCCAGGGTGCTCAATGTGTGAGAGCCACGCATATGCGAATTGGTTGGAAATGTCACGCATGCGCTCAAATATTTATTTTAGAAATAAAGAAAATTCGAAAACTAACAAAAAGTATCGATTCCGGCCAGCTTGCGCGGTCATCGCAGTCAAATCAGGATTTAAACTGTTCGTTCTCCCCAGATTGTCCCCTTGCGCGTGACATGTCTAAAGTAATTGAACAGGCGCGTAATTCTCCCCGAGCTGGGGAAGAAAACAATGATGCTTTTGTAATGTATGCACGCACGTTATTACGAAGCATTGATTTTGCAGTAAACAACTTTTACAGAGATGTCATCTAGTTCACAACAACCCATCCTATCATCTGCTATACTTTTGTTGGTATTTCTGCTGAAAAAATATTATTCCAAGATAATTTCAATTTTAGTTTCATCTATCAAAACGGGCGTTATGATTGGTAAAAAAATAAAAATAAAAAATTCATACCTCCACGAACCTAATTTTGATTACGCAACCATTTTATATGCTTTCGCACAAAATTGATCCATTACTGTTTAGATTTGCGCTAAATCCCATTCAATCAATCAATCACCCAATCAATCAATCAAATAATCATTCAATCAAAAAAGTTCCATACATAAAAGTATCAAAATCTGTAAAGTTATTTTTCTTTTTTCGCCCGATGCTATTAGATTATAAGACATGAATAGAATATATATATTTATTCATATATAAGAGAAGAAGAGAATATATATGTTTTCATGGAGGTATGAAACGAAAAACCTAATCAAACTTATATTTGAACCCGCTTCGCATATTCATATAGTGTGATTATTATCATTATTATTATATGATTTTCGGTTCTTAGCTCCACGAAAACAAAAATATTCTCTTCATCGCTTAAATGATCTTAACCGAGCTTTGAATGGGAAAAGCAATAAAAATCTCTATGATTATCGATGAGACACAATTTCTCACAAAAAGTACATCCTGAAATATACCTTAAAGTTGTTTAACCCCCCGCCCCTGTCATTAATTCCAGAATACGTCACACGCCCTCTATATTTGTAGAGCTTTGCCGAACAGAAAACGAAAATAAATTACAAAATAATTTTATGTTCTCTCGTACATTGAGCGTTTTTGTAATATAAATCATGATAATATTATCAGGTAAGTTATAGGCATTCTCGGAAGAAAATGGTTAACTTTTTTAAAGGCATCGCGCTTCCTGTTGTTGCTGTTTTTTTGTTTTGTTTTGTTTTTTTCTAGGACCTAAATTCTATCAAGGGTGTTGTTATTGTTTTTTTTTGTTGTTGTTGTTTTTTTTTGGGGGGGGTGTTCTTGTTGTCTTTTAAGATTTTCATATAAGATATCTCCCCATTTGTAATAAATTCCCAGGAAGCGTCAACTCACTGTGATAGATTTCAGAATGTATATCAATCTCATGGCAGAAATATGCCTCCATATTTAGATCATACAATACTTTATGTTTATTGATTTCAAGCCATTATCAAGTTACCGAATCATTAACAGACTATGTTTGCAAACGAATGACACAAGAGTATTCACCAAATATGAAAATGTCAGATAAGTGAAAGTTAAACAGTAAATAAAACTTGAAGTTATCGATTAAAACCTCCATTACTCAATTAATGGCTATTTTGGTTAAAGATTTACAAAAGCGCCCGATATTCAGGTTTCAAAAAAATTACAATAAGATGATTTTTTAGAAAATGGAAATTTGATATATTCTGTAAATATTACCCGAAAATATGGTCATTCCAAAACAGACAAAAGCGGACACGTCAGAATAAATGCGTTTATGACAATGTGAAATACGGTTCCATAAAAGTTTTATCTAAGATGACGTCAATTTCATTTCTATTTGACGTCATAATGCAAATAAACGTAATCAAAATGGTAGAGGTGAAGTGAATACTTGTAGAAATACTGATTTTTTTTATACTTTCATCGAATTCATTAAAAAAAATATATGTATATGATAGATGGAATATTACGTTACGATGTCAAAAAACATCTTGTATTTGTTTTTCGTTGCGGAGGAAAATTTGATATTTCACGAGACCTTCTGACAATGTTACAGACGAATTTTACAATGAATAAAGAGGCATCTAACGTCCATACTATGCAGTACTTGTTTGGTGCCGGACCTGGTCGATCAAGGGGATGGCCAGCAACTTCGAACGACGGGACGCGCTAAAGCATGAACCCGGTATCCAATCAAGATGGATACTTGAGTTTCTCGACAGGAAAGAGAAAATACATGTAGTCAAACTATGCAATTGACACGAAGAATAAGCAATAATAGAAGAAGAAAAACAAACAAACAAAACAACAAAAAAGCGAAGTCTAAACAAAACTTAAGCTACAAGTTACAATAATATCGTAAAATTAATATAAGAAATTACGATAAATACATCGTCGTTATATCTATCGTATGATTAGATAATCATACTAGTACAAATCATTTGTGGCCTTATTCAGTTACGGTATTTCGCCATCATTATGATGGTTATCGGAAAATATTCGATTATCTACACGTCGAACTGTCTCTACGTCGAAGTTTTCCCGTAAGTCCCCTGAACTTCGAGGTAAAGGTATTCGACTGTATATAAGGTATTTTACGATGACGTCATTTTCAAGTAGAAGGGAAACTTGTAGAAATAAAGATTTTTTTTTATCATTTAATAGAAATTATTTGATAAGAACGCGATAGAATAAATGGAATATTATGCTACGACAGAGATACAACATCTTGTATTTGCTTCTACCTGCGAAGAAAAAGTTGATATTCCAGCTAACGTTCGGTCTGGTGAAATATCAAAATTTTCCTCTGCAGCTCAAAGCAAATACAATATATCGTATCTCTGTCGTAACATAATATTCCCTATGTATAGAAGCAAGACAAATCCCTAGAGAGTGTCTTCAAGGTGGTAGTTCTTCTTTTTCAGTCATATAACATGATCTAGGCGGAAGAGATCACACGACCTAGACATATAATAGTCCTATTACTGAAAATTTAATGTAGAAACCACGACCCTGGATTGATTTAATTCAAAATAGCTTGAACGTTCTAAGAAAAAGAATCTGAACTAATGTCGGTTATAGAAAATTAAGCGGCTCTTGTACAGGTTATGAAAGAAAAATATTTGGCTCTAAATTTTCTGACTTAAGTGTTGAGCAATTTGATGAAAAGAACTTATTCAAACTGTCTTTTCTTATTCATAAAATGTATGTACATTTTTATCTGACAGATATGAATTTAAAATCAATGATTACATTTAATTAAGGGCCTTTATTAAATGAGCTTAAAACATCACATTCTGATTTTCAATTATCATTTTACAAATGATTTTCCATAAACAAAGAAGGACAATTAAACCATTTCAAAACATCAATGTTTGTGAAAAGGAAACATAATACCCTAATATTTCTTCACTCGCAAACCGGAATGCACAATTACTGCAGAAAGAATGGATATTTGAAATTCTTAATGGCTTTCCTACGGATCTAAAATGAAATTTCCATTGATTTTCAGAAAACAAATGTTGTAGGATTAAGCAAAAGTGGAATTTATTGAACCGCTTAATGTGCAGCCTTTCCAAAACGACTACCTTTTTATACGTGGATTTATCATGTATAGGAACTAAACTACATAAAGTATTCATTGAATAAGATGGTGGAAGTTGTAATCCTTTCCAGTTCAATCTATTGTGTTTATATCTCTGTGTTTTATACACTAGAAAATATTGTGGAAAAAATAAGAAATTGCTTGTAATAAGCAATTTCGTTTGTTTCCACAATATTTTCACACTACTGAATGATATTTTTTTCCAATTAAATCGACTTTGAATTGTCGTCTGCAAATCCTTTAAATTTGGACACGTATAATTTTTTACAAAACAGTCCTTTTTATCAAGGCAGATGATACAACAAGCAATAAGTTAATGCAAAAGCTCACGTTATTACATACGTTTTTAATGTATAATACAAACAAAGCCCCCTCCCCCAAAAAAGAAAACATCTTTTGTAAAGACAAATATTCACGCCGCAAAGATTATGCACTTACGGCAAAAAATCATTTTTAATACGGTGAAGGAATTCCGATTAGATTCGTTTACCCCTTAAAATACTTGTATGATTTTAGACCCTTTCCTCATACGCAATTCCCCATAAAGAGGATATTAACCAATTACCATACAGTGAAGAAGAAATATGACCATGGAAAACTTTGAAATGCATCTTCTTACCATTTGGACCAGTCTAAGCTTTTGTCGTCAGGCAATGAATTAAAGGAATATCTAACATTTACGGGTATTTTAAGTTGATTATACATTTTCATAGTTCTGCACTATGCTTAACGATTAATTTCATCTGAATTTGCTATAACTAGACCCTATGGATTTTTTTATCATATATATAAAATAGACTAGATTTGTGTTAATTTACAGTCTTCCTAGCAAATTCGAACCATAAACAATATCATGCAGATGCTAAGTTACCATTTTCACACTGTATTTTGAAAACCGAGAACCCCAATTGTTCAAAACATTTCCACAAAATCTCGCATTTGACCACCACCAAAAGAGAAAAAAATGAAAACGTAAATGAAGCAATTACTTGTTGCAAGCAATTTCTTCATTATCAACGATGTTTTGTATTCTAAAAGACAAAGACTTTTTAATTCCACCAACTAAAAGATTGTCGTTTTGCAACTTCTTTCAATTGCGCTTGTCTAAACTTTTGTCATCCGGTAATTGGTTAAAATATTCGTTGAGCCTAGGATTATAATGAGAGTGTCTGACTGCCTATCATCAATGTGTTAGTATCTACATCCACGAAAATATTGTTGTTACGCCAAGAACCGCTTCAGACGGTGCGAACTCTGAGCCATAATTGAGTAATTTCTACATCTTTTGTGAAAGAAGTAAATCTCGGATGCTCCAGACATAGGCTGATTAATTATTGAGATCTCTAGACATCGGAGGTAACAAGCGATGAATAATGACAGGCTTGGGTTGAAAATTACAGTAGATAAATCGGGCTTTTTTGGTACCCTGTTTCAGATACAAATATATACGTGTACGTTAAAATACTTATAATCAGAAGATATAAATAGTAAGGGCACTGAAGACATGTCCAATTGACCAATCGCCGGCCCCGCCCACTTACGTCGTTGTCCTCTCCCAACGGCTCCAAGCAATTTCTTCATTTTTCACAATGTTTTCCAATGTTTTTTCTTGAGAGGGATTGAGTTGGAATGGGTTAAGCAATAAGATAAAGATCGTACTTGTAAGAAGATGGGGGTGGCGGTTTTCAGTCATTGCATCTAGAGTCAATTGCCTCACAACATTTACAAGAAAAAAATGGTTATTTGCTTTCTTATATATTTATTTAACTTACGTAAAGGTACATGCAAAGGATGTATATAACCAGATACACCAGCTCAAAGACAATGAACCAGGCTCTCTGTGGTCAGAAAAAAGAATTATAGATTCTACAATTCTACCCAGAGAGATAAAGATTTCAACAGATTGAAATTGTCGTCTTTAACTTCTTTCTTTTGGACCGGTCAATAGTTTCACTGTGTGGATATGTGTTAATTCTAACACAGGATCAGTTTGCAAAAAAATTCTCAAACGAGAAAGAAACATTATGATGACTAGATTCATACTTGACGGAACGCTTGATCCGTCCATAGACGTCCAAAAGGAAGTTCCACAATAACGATAATATTGACTCAAAATGAGGACCAATCATGTGATATCTTCCCTTTGTCCTGCAATCATTAAATCAGAGGTATTCCAAATTGTACATTGGTCCTTTCACTTCATTACCATTGTTTTTATACTTGTTGCGAGGAAGTTGCGATTTTTTATTTGCCCTATTGCAGTTTGATTATAAATAAAAATCTCTTGATGGTGTTGGTTTATGGTTCAGGATTAATTTTAAGTTGAAACGAACATTTCCAGCTCTATATTGTACATTATACAGCTGACCTTGCAACCAGGCAGTGTAAAGAAACTAAGTATATAGTCCGAGAAAAGCACTAATAGGGACCAATGTATTTCTGGAGAGTATTCAAGACAGATAACCCAAGAAATTTTCGGAATGTAACATCTTGTTTGCCTCTACTTGGTTTAATTTCTTGTTTTTTTATTCAATTAATTGTTTACGAAACACCAGAAAGGTCCTTTTTCGTCGGCAGGGTCACACATGTTTAGTTTGCGGTATTCTAACGTCGCAGTACATGTAATAATTGCAAAAAGTCTTCTCTAGAAACAAGTCTTATCACAGCACAAGAACTAGATATGTTATAATTTCCATCGTTTTTTCACAAAATCAGGAACAAATCAAATAAGCTATTTCTTAAGGATTTTTGAGATTGATATTACACAATTCTATCACGAAACCAAGCTCTCGTGTACTTGGGTTATCTCTGGCTGTCTGATTAATGATTCTCGACGTAATGTCTTTAAAATATAAAAAGACCTATTCAAAATACTGAATGATAGATTCGTCTTTCAAGACTCAAACATTTTGATTGACTGAAATTATTCATAATTCAATAAAAAAAAATACTGAGCAGCCAAATATTGTGTATTCTTGCGCACAAAGTATATTTGTTTTGCTTGATAGCTTTTTCTTGTAAGAATTTTTGTTCTGCTTTCATTGAAGTAAGAAACTTAAAACCTAACCGCTCTAATGTATGAATCTACTTCGTGTATACATATACTGTGACTTAGTGTTTTTTAAGGATCATACCTAAATGGAAATTAATTTTTGTTTGAATAGGGTTTTACGCCGCTTTCAACAATCTTTCAGTTATATCGCGGCGGCTGGAGCACCTAACAATGGAATCCTGGTATTTCTCACACCAGTACTACCATTACATCTTTTCCTAGCCTCCAGCTGCTATCCCACATAGGTCTACGATTGTCGACCCGTGGGTATCGTGGATCGAACCCGGAACCTCTAGATTGACAGTCCGGCGCTACCAACTGCGCTATGACGGCGGCTAAATGGAAATTAAAACACTCGTCATTTATTAATTTAGTATTCTATAATAATTCCATAATTTCGTAAAGCAACCTCATGATTACCTCTGCTTGGTTCAACATCAACCTATATTTGTTAATTATGTTTTTTGCCGATCAACTGGAATGTCCCTTTTCAACGGACACATGTTTACTTTTCTATATTTAAACAGATCAGTACCAGTGCAAACAAAATCTTCTCTAGAAACGAGACTTTATTCACAGAACAAGAATTAGACAGGTTGTAATTTCCACCGTTTTTCCAAGAAATCAGATAAAAAAAACAAATTAGATATTTCTTGGGAATTTGATGAAATTAATATTACACAATTTTATCACGAAACCAAGGTTCCGTGTACATCGTGCTATCTCTGACTTTCCGATAAATGATTCTCGATATAATGACATATTAAAATATAAAAGGCCAATCGAAATAATTCAATTTTAGTCTTGTCTTCTAAGAATCAAGCGTTTTGATTGACTGAAATTTTTCTTAGTTCACGAATAAAATTCTGAGCATGCAACTATTTTAATGCTTGCGTACAGAGTAGAAATAGATCTATAAAAATTTACTCATGAGGCCTAAAAAAAAATAGCTATGTTTCCGCTAACGGGCTAAAAAAACGGGTAGGTAGGTAGTAGAATCTTTTTTTTCCCTAAAATATTGCTGCGGGAGATACAGGGTAGGTAGGTAAATCGTTATTTTTTTTAATTTTATATTATGTGATGTTGATGCGCTTCTTCTTTCAACTATCGCGCTTTGTATGTGTATTTCCGTTTATTTATCGTCGCTACCGTAGCACATGCCCATATGAGCGACGCCCCCAGAAGACGGTTAGTTGTTACGGGGGATAGTGCAAGGATACAGGACGAAACTATTGAGAACTCCGCCTAGTTCTTTAACGTGCTCGATGGATAGCATCGTCACACGGGGCCTCGGTTTAACGTCTCATCCGAAAGACAATTAGTCAGTTAGTTGATATGGTCAGCCCAGGGCTCGAACCCGTGACCTTGAGTTTTGAAGTCAAGTGCTCTACCAACTGAGCTAATCGGGCTGACTCTATCGCGCTTTCCCATTATCCGGGTTATTTATTCACTTCATAGTCATCTTACGGCGACGATTCTTTCGTAAAGCGCTTGAGTAACTCAGGAAGTGTAACCCCGAACGAAGCAAACGGAAAAAAACACTACCGAAATGTAAAAAAACGTACATTTCGAGAATATCATGGGAAGAAAATAATGATCGGTCGGGCATTTAAATTCTTATTTTTTTCATTTTGTCGATAAAAACAGTAAAGTCGGGGGTCAGAAACAAGGTCGGTCGGGTTAGCGGAAACACAGCATTTTTTTACGCCAAATTAGTACAATCTTTGCTTTGTTTTGCTTGAAGGCTTAAAATTATCGGAAATGTTGAGATTGTGTTTTTGTTTTCATTGATGTATGGACCTAAAATCTTAATCACATTTAAGAGATGAAGAGAATAATTTTTTTTTCATGGAGGTATGAACCGAAAAACCTAATCACACTGTATGAATACGCGAAGCGTAAATTATTTATGTATGAATCCGCCATGAGTCTTTCATTCTAAAGAAATAGGGATTGTCACAGGCTTTAGATAATTTGCATGGTAATTAAACTATAAATATATCGTCCATTTATATCACAAGTGTTATCGGAATAAATTCACTGCTGCCATTTTGGGACTGTTCTTACAAATATTATACAGTGGGGACATTCTAAATGTAAACATTTTCAATAAACCCTTTTCTTAAGTTTTGTTTACAAATATCAAGTTCGTTTTTAAAATGAGGAATGTTTAAGGAGGGAATAAACTATATCAAGGATAAAGGGAATATTCTCTGTAATTTAAGAGTAGCTTCATTAATTTGCACCCCAAGGAGTGCCGCCTGCTAGAAGAATGACCCCAATTAATTACAATGCCATTAAAGATTTACATCATCGGTTCAAACAAGATTCTCTCCTTGTTTTGTTCGTGATTGAAGTTATCTGGGAATGTCACGTAATTACTGCTTCCGACCAGACTGCAAATATTGTCTAGTTCTTTTGTTGCACCAAAGAAAGATATTTCCGATCTAAAGAAAGATATTTCTGTGTTTCTTTAAATCAGCACTATTCGAGGGGAAAAATTGCTTATCAGAGACCGTCAGCAATATAAGTCCCAAATTTTTGATGATATAAATCCCTACTTATGATAAATTTATATGTATCAAAGTATTTTATAGTTCTTTCGGATGATATTATAGGGAAAGGATAAAATTGTTAACCCCTAAAGTTTCCTTAAAAATGACCAAAATCCTCAATTTCAAAAAAAAAACTGGTCCATGTAGGTTTATTGGATCGTTTGTCACTACTTGTTTCTGTTTTTATTTCCTATATATTATAGCTGATATTGCCAAAAAGCTCCCATTTGTTATATGTATTGTTTCAGTGCTTGTGCCAAGACATTCTTGGGATCAAAATTGATTTCGAAGGCAAAGACAACAAATTTGTCTTTGTTGGTTCCCCCTTCACAAATGTCTTAAAAGGTATGATTAACAATTAATTTGTAAGTTCTTAAACAATACATTAGATACATCATTGAAAAAGTTGAGTGTGTGTGTGTGGGGGGGGGTCTAAATAACGTTTTGACCCTTAGAAAATCCTATGAAGCGGGTAAAGATGATCTCCTTAGGAGAAATTTCGATGGGCCGAAATGGAGTATTTTCAGATTTTTGAGGGAAAAATCCAAGCACGAGCCATGTGTTAATAATAACTTAGAAAAGTAAATACGCTAGTGGTACGTGTAGAATAACTACAACATTAAAAAAGGAAAAACACGAATCCTTGAAAAAACAATATAAATATTTCATATCACTCCATCGTCAGACGACAAACATTAGACTGGTAAAAAAAAAGTTACAAACGGCTTTCTAAAATCAGTGCCAAATAAGGTAGAAGATATTGCAAGAAAAGTAGAGATCGTTTGTGATAAGGAATTTCTCCTTTTCCCACAATGTTTTCCATGGTCAAATTTCTCCAGGGCACCAAAAGTGTCGTGGTATTGCAATGGGTAAAAAAGGCTAAGAAAAAAAGTTTCCTGCCTTACATGTATATCGTTTTACTTATATGTGAAGATTTCGACCACTTTTCAACTATAACAAAGAATTTGCCAAAGAAGAGGTTGGTTGCTGTACAAAGTGAAGGTGACTCCAACGTTGTTCGACACTAGTGTTAACCCTTGTCATGCTGAACCCAGAATATTTCGGTTTTTTAAGGAGTTATAGACCAAGATCAGCCTGCACATAAGTGCAGTCTGATCTTGGTCTACACCTCCTGCTTGTACTTTTCCTGCCAGAGTTATTTATGAAATCGATTATTGACTATTGAAAAATGAGTTCTGTCAGTGCTTTCAGCCTTTGATCTTACAGCAATTCGGTAAGGTAATTTTTACAGCATGACAAGGGTTAAGCATTTTTTGTTGGTTTAGCGACTTAAACGTTGTAAACGTTGTAACTATAACTTCTTTAAGTTGTAGTTACGACGTAAAGATCGTCAATTAACATTCCTACTTTCTTGTTATATGTTATTGGGGACATTTTTGTTTTCAAAACAACGCCTATTAAAATCTAAAAGAAACTTCCTGTCGAAGTCAGTTGGCGGGTCCAGCAATCTAGATTCTAGAATGTGAGCAAATACGTGATCCATTTCGAAAACTTGTAATCATCTAACTAGACCAAATCCCACTAATTACGCTAACCTCTTAAGGTCAAAACAATTCGCTTTTAGCGGCTTTATAAATGTAAAAAGCGAATGCTGCCTCTTTGCACATTTTTGTTTCTTTTTATCTTTTTAAGTCAACACTTAATTATTACAAATTGCGAATTAAACATTGTCGCAAAAGTTTTCAATCATACGGTGTCGTTTTTTTGAATCCCCGTATGGTTCCCTTTCGGGACGTCGCCCGATATCTATGCACTCATTGGTACTCTCATTCTTCCGTATACTTGCTCAATCAAGGAACGCTTAAAAGTAAATTTTAAGGAAATATATTAAGTATTAATGCGATTGTAAGCATGAATTATTTTATCATTCAAGAATTCTTGCTTAGTTGTTTGTTGTTTTGACTCTTTATAATCGTAAAACAGAGCCGATTCTAATGAGTTCCAACAATATAAAATTTAGTTCTGTTTTTCTTTTGAGCAATGCCTTTACTTTTTAAGAGCTTTGTTTTTCAATCGGGATTTCTATTATGGTCGCTTATTGAACGTGGCTGCTTAATAGAAGTGGCCATGCAAACATGATCGACTGTAATACTTTTCTGGTCACACAAAAGTTGCTAGAAAAGGAAATTAAAATAGGGGTTTTAATATCAAAGTAACTTATTTTGGTATTGAATAAAGTTTGTGGGTGTAACTAAGCCATCTTAGTTCACAAAATGGATAATAGATTCGTAATATCATATCGAGAAGATAAATAGACACGGTTTAAAAAAGTCGAATAAATTTCTTGTATTTTTTAATGGAAACAATGGGTGTCAGACACCTTTAAAGAAATATTTCTGCGTATAATTTGTTTTTATTTAAGAGATGAAAAGAATATTTTTTGTTTTCATGGATGTATGAACTGAACAACCTAATCACACTGTATGAATACACAAGGCGGATTCATACATTGTGTGATTAGGTTTTTCGGTTCATACCTCCACGAAAACAAAACTTATTCTCTTTATTTCTTACAATTTAATAGTTTCGAGCAAAAAAAGCAAAAAGCCTACATCTTTCGATACCTTCTTTTAATTGGACTATTTTATGCGGAAGCATACAGAATAGCTGCGTGCTCAAAATTTTGTTCATGGAGTTGTGAATATTTTTTTCGACCAATCAGAACGCTTATTTTGATAGACGAAACTAAATATCAAATTATACGATGATTTAATAAACATAGAAAGATGAAACTCATATTTCCCTGTAGAGCAAGATGAATAAAGTTTAGAAAAGTTTACTTACGGTTTTGTTTAAGCTAGGTTTTTAATTTTTTTCCCTTACTCTCATATGCCGATCGAAATGTCGATCGACAAAACATCTTGACTCTTTTTTATAGTTTTTAGACTTAGCTATATTTCTGCATCTAGCTATATTTTTGCATCTCATAAAATTGAAAACAATGCGCAATATCTTAAAAAACGACAAAGTTGCAACTGTTTTTGTCAGTTATCCCTTTATCTGGCATCAGGAATTTAACATGGTCCAAGTTTGAAGAAGTTGCAGACGTGTAATTTGTTTTAATACGATGATTAAATGAATATAGAAAGATGAAATTCATATTTCCCTGTAGAGCAAGATGAATAAAGTTTAGAAAAGTTAACTCACGGTTTTGTTTAAGTTAGGTTTTTAATTTTTCCCCTATTTCTTTATGCCGATCGAAATGCTTATCTAAAAAAAATCTTGACTTTTTTTTTTTATAGTTTTTAGAATTAGCTATATTTTTGCTTCTCATAATATTAAAAAAAATACGCAATTTCTGAGAAAAAAAACGACAAAGTTGCAACTGTTTTTGTCAGTTTTCCCTTTGGGGATTTAACATGGTCCAAGTTTGAAGAAGTTGCAGACGATAACTTTTAATTGATTTTATTTATGTGGATGATACAAAATGCTTGAAACAAGAAATTTCTTCATTTTCCTCAAGGTTTTCCAACTTTTTTTATTGCACATAAAATTATGAAAAAAGGGGTTGTGTGGTCAGTCGACACATTTTTATTAGGTATATTGAGGTATTAGAGTTTTGATCGCCCTCAGACAATATAAAGTATTTAAAAGTCTTAAATCAAACATGAAAATCTAATAGTCTCATGTTAATGCTGGAGTATATGCACGGGAAAAAGAAAGTAAATGAATAGCATAGAAACCATTCCTTTAAGATGACTTAAAATTTATGGAATCATTAAATGAACTGTGTATATTAACCCTTGTCATGCGGAGCCCGGAATATTCCGGTTTTGGCAGGAGATGTAGACCATTACCAGCCTGTACCTAAGTGCAGTCTGATCTTGGTCTACACCTCCTGCTTATGCTTTTCCTTCTAGAGTTGTTTATGGAATTTATTTCTAAAAGAAATATTGATGTTTGAGCAACAAGTTCTATCGGTGCTTTCAGTCCTTTAATTTTTACAGCAATTCAGTAAGGTAATTTATATGATATGGCAGTAAATCTTTAAACAGTATGGCAAGGGTTAATACATTTATCTAAAACTTATGGAATCATTAAATGAACTGCGTATATTAATACATTTATCTAAAACTTATGGAATCATTAAATGAACTGTGTATATTAATACATTTATCTAAAACTTATGGAATCATTAAATGAACTGTTTATATTAATACATTTATCTAAAACTTATTTATTTCTCTTTACTTATTTTTTTCATTTTTATTATTATTTTTTGTATTTTTATTATTAAAGATAGACAAAGTTAAACACTAAAATGAAGTACCTTTATGAGTAACAGAATCCAGTGTCAAATTATTGAAAATGAAAGAACTAGCTCATTGCGCCAAACTTGTTTTAAGAAAAACAGTAGTACTCCGTCAAAGACACTGTATACTATTCGGGAGCTATCCGATACCGATAACTAAGTGAGTTTGACAGCGACATCTCGAGAAATGATCGCCCTCCTTACAGTTATTGGGCATCGCACAACACACAAAGAACCAAGTCATTTCAACGTTTTACAATACTACCTCTTTTTGTCCTTATGTTCTTGAAATTGCTTACGTTCATTTCCAAGTTATTTTAGGGGTTGTACCCATCTATAGATGTGTTTGTTATATTTATTTATTTTAAAACCATACAATTTAGAGATGAAGAGAATATTTTTTGTTTTCATGGAGGTATGAACCGAAAAACCTAATCACACTGAATTAATTCGCGATTCATACATTGTGTGATTAGGTTTTTCATGCCTCCACGAAAACAAAAAAATATTCTCTTCATATCTTATGATTTAATAGCATCGAGCGAAAAAATCAAAAGCTCTACAAATTTTGAAACTTTTTTTATGGAACTATTTTGTGCGGAAGCATACAGGATTGCTGCGTGCTCAAAATTTTGTTCATGGAGTTATGAATAATTTTTTTCGACTAATCAAAAGGCTCGTTTTGATAGAAGAAACTGAAAATTAAACAATAGAACCTGAAAAGTGCTCGCTAGCATTTAACTTTTCTTATCCCATTCCCTTACGACAAGATTTGTACTAGTCCAAATTGAAAGGGGTTGTAGACAACAATTTTATGTTTATGAAATTTTAGACTTATTTAACTTTTTAGGTAGAAAGCAGTGTGTAAAGTGAAGGAATTGCTTGTTACAAGTAATTTTGTTCATTTTACACATTGTTTTGCAAATTATATTCTTAAGGGGTGTCCAAATGTGGGAAAGCCATTTCATATTTTCAAATGTTTTAGACCTCTCCAAAGTCAAAGGATTTGCAAACGAAATTTTAATTTAGATTTAATTCGAAAAACAGCTAATCTATAGGGTAGAAACTATTGTGGGAAAAGACGTAATTGCTTTTCACAAGCAATTTCTGTTTTTCCTACATTGTTTTCTCAATTATAAATTCACAGGGACATAAAATCTTGGATTGAACAGGAAACAGTTAACAAAGCAATGAGTCAGTTTATGTATAATATGTTTCAATTTGAAGTAAAAATACTATCATAAATAGGCAATCATCTCGTGATGTTCCTCGTTTAAATTTCGTTTTTCGATAAGTTTTGGTGGTTTTCTGAAATTCTGTTATGAATCATTTCTGAACTAATGTGATATCTGTAATAGAAATTGGTCTTGTTGTCAAGAAAGCTGAAATGTTTGAAATAAACAAATGCCGAAGTGACAGTAGGAGATTTAACAAATTAGAGCAGAAAATTCAGACAAAATATTAGACTTGCTTTTCTAGATTGTTCTAAAAAATCTAGAAAAGCAAGTCTAATATTTATATACATAACATAACATAACATATATCTATATGTTTATACATATGAGTTCTGTTTGATAAGTGATAATCATTGGTCAAACATCAAGCCATGCACCTCCACTTTGACCGCTGCATGTGATGTCACGTGGATACCGTCAACCTTTTTTTCGCTGTAACTATCCCCCAAAACGAACAATGCCCTTTTCTAACTAACTCTCCATATCTCTTTCCTGATTGTTTAACCCATCATTCTCTATCTCCTCATATACAATAACCGGATTGTCTTGACTTTTTAAACCAAACTTGTAAATTATTTATTTGTCATATTGGACTTATTTTTTTTGTCAATTCGGTAAAATAAAAGTTCCGTTCTAATCTGTTAGTTTCTTTTACTTTGGAAGAGCATCAACGAATTACCTATTCAAACCCTTTACTGCTCAATCCCTAGTTTTACCTCCCCGTGTTTTTATACTAGTGAATAAATTGTGGGGAAAGAAAAAAGTACTTGCACATATAAAAAGCAGTTCTTCTTTTTCCAACAATATTTTTTCAAATAAAATCATCTTTAAATTTTCGTCTCAAAAACTATTGACAGGTCCAAAATATTTCAATACAGTAAGGGTAAAATAAAAAGTGTTCGACATCTCAGGCAACTTATGAAAAGGAAATGCTAAAGAACGGATATTCGAGAGAAGGTAAATACATGTAATTGGTTGGTAGTACAGGGAAATCGGTACTTTATGACCCTGAAATTTCCAACATTTTGGTGACGTCAAAGGTATAAATACATTATCCGTTATCCAAGAAGACTTGCCTAAACATCGAAACTTTATTACGTTTGAAAATTCCAGCGTTTTGGCGACGTAAAAGGTATTAATTCATAATCCGTTATCCAAGAAGATCTGCCTAAATGACGGTAATTTATGACATTTGTCAAAGGTATAAATACATGATCAGCTTTCTTAGAAGACCTGCTTAAATGACGGTACTTTATGACGTTTGAAAATTCCAATATTTTGATGACGTCAAAGGTGTAAATACATGATCAGTTACCCAAGAAGACCTGCCTTAATGACGGTACTTTATGACATTTGAAAATTCCAACGTTTAAGTGACGTCAAGGGTATCGATAAGAAACCGTTATCCAAGAAAACCTGCCAAAATGACGGTACTTTATGACGCTTGAAAATTCCAACGTTTTAGTGGCATCAACGGTATAAATACATGATTAGTTTTTAAAGAAAGCCTGCCTAAATGACGTTTCGTCATGACGCTTGACATTCCAACGTTTTAGTGACGTCGAAGGTATAGATACATGATCCGTTATCCAAGTAAACCTGTCTATAGTCCGTTAAGTCAAGACGCTTGGAAATTCCATCGTTTTGGTGACGTAAAAGGTATAAATACACGATCCGTTATCCAAGAAAACCTGCCTAAAGTACGTTACGTCATGACGCATAGAATTTACAATGTTTCGACGACGCCTCTAATGACAGATTATTACTACTACACCCCTGAAAAGAAGACCGATAAAAGTATTTTGAAAAAAGAAGAAATTGCTTGTCTAAAGCCAAAGTAATTAATTTTACATTAAAAGATGCATTTAAAGCATTGTACTGTATTGTATTGTATTGTATTGTATTGTAAGGCATTGGAAGGGTTTAATTGCTTAGATATAATAAATGTTTACTTTCAAGAGCTTTGATTTTATTCTTTGTGTGTAAATTTTTAACGCAAAAAATATATAAATCTATAATCGGAAGGTCTAAAACACGAAAACTGAAACACTTTTAAACCCCATTCAATCAATCAATCAATTAAACACGAAGAGACGTTCTTAACCTTTATCTATACCCACTCTAGTTGACTTCAATTCGTGAGAAAGAAGGTTGGCAATTAAATACCGCTCTCTGAATGCATATCAGAGCGGTTGTCAAGTAATGGAGTAGATAATCAGAATTTATCGAAATTGCACGTGATGTAATGGTCCGTTGAGGTTCCCGAGTTACATTTAGCCCTAATTGGAAAGATCAAGTCTTTAAGAATGTCATTTTGATAATGCTCATTATACAGTTGTGTTGATGCAAAAGCCGTCTAAATCGTTGCAAATCATGCTGTAGAGTCAATCATATGGTCATAAGGGCGACCCCAGTATCAACCGATATTGAAATTACTGTTGGGACATCTGCGCTTTATTTTCTGTATGATTCAAAATACAGTGTCCTAGTATGTCGACAAAAATGAATGATTGGGGTTTTATTGCGCATCGACAGTTGAGATCACTTAGCGCGCTAAAAACTAAAGAAGAAATTCTACACTATGAATAATTCGAAACGATAACTTTATACTTGCCAACAACACCGCGCGAAATACAAGAAGGAGGCCGCAAATACTGCTTGTACACACCTACACACCTGCATATGGCCGTAGTACCGAACCAACGGCGCATGAAGCATGAAATAATTGTTATGAACAAATGTAAAGGTTTGAAATAATTCAATGTGAGCACGACAGTACATCGTCTCTTCCAAGACCAGAAGCCATAGATGGACAAGTCCCCCATTGTAATATTTACAAGTTCAGGATTGTAAGGCTCATTTTTGACCCAGTTTTCTTAGAAGGGTAATAATTCTTTTATTATTTAATCATCTTATTATCTTTTTGTGTGATACTTTCGGTCGCAAATGTTACACACAAAAGTGATATTTTCATGCAGAGTAGGTTCACATGAACATTATATTACGACTATGTCATTCACAGTTGAACTATCAGTCCGTGCGGGACTTTTCCAAAAAGCTCAGATTTACGCGAAGTAGTGCCGTAGATCAGCCTGTACATCTACACAGTCTTATCATAGTCTTCACTGCCCTTCATTTAACCTATTACCATATAATAAGATGTTATACTGGTCCAATTTGAAAGACGTTACGGACGACAATTTCTAGTTATTGAAATTTCTAAAATATTTCTTTTCAGGAAGAAAACATAGTGGATAATGAAGAAATTGCTTGTCAAAAGCATTTTTTTTATATTCGCAATTTTTTCCATAGTCTTTTTCTTTGGGGGCCCCGAAATCGTCGGTGAATCGCGTTCCTTTACAGGATAAGCAAATATTCTGTATAAATGCTGCGGTTATATCACTACCGTTGACGCTTCAGCAAATGCAAAATCAAATATACGTTTTACGTAATTTTCAATGTTCCTTTTTATGCAGACAGTCACAAATGAATGAATGGGTAGTGAATCCTGTTTCCGCAATCCTCTTTTTGACCTAAGAGGAACTCGAAAAATAGAAATTAGGCGGAGTAACTTTCACTTTCTAGTAAAAATGTTACCGCGAAAAACGGACGTTTTAGAACAGATAATTTTTAAAAAAATGCATTCTTCGACCTGTCTGAGAAAGTTGAAGGCGCAAACAGGATTCCGTAGAATGGGTGCATTTATACTTTCTAAAATGAAAAGGGAGGATAAAATAGATTTTGAAAGGCATGCATGTGCGTTATAAAGAGCCATTGATTTTGCAGTTACCTTCTTCAAAGTTGTCATTTCGTCTATAGCAACCCGGATCGCAAACTCGCACCCTTTCTAGATACTCTTTGAAGATAGACACTCTTTGAAGTTAGATACTCTTTGCAGATTTAAGTCGATTCTTTGATTCTTATTTGATTAACTAAACTATTATCTGAAATTTAGAGATCTCCGGATGTTACCAAATATTTAACCCATTCCCATACAACTAAATCTTACACTGGTCCCAATTCAAAGAAGCAGCAGACGATAACTTCAAGTTGATGTGGGGCTCTTTTTTTTTAATTTATTTATTTATTTATTTATTTATTTATCCTCCTCGTGGGAGACAAATGGAAAACAGAAAAAAGTATTTAATACTTATAAGAAAAAAAAAGATTGAAAATGATACAAGGTATATAGATCATAGAAGGCTACAACATATTTTCAAACTGTTATCCGGGGATATGCAATGTCTTTATTAGGAATTCGGTGACTCTTCTACGCACATTAATATGTCATATAGAACGGTCCCTACGGCGTCACAATCAAAGTTCAACAAACTGCGATTGAGATTTCTCAGAGACCGGTCTATGCACTAGTTTAACGATTCAGTTCCATGACAGACTGTACATACGAAAATGTATTTCGATATAATTCAACACATTGAAATTCAGCTATCTCTTCAAGGTTTGCAAGAAAACGTTCTGGATAATGAAACATTACTTGATACAAGCAATTTCTTCATTTTCCAAAAAAATTTTCCAAACCTTTTTTCTTCAGATGCGTTGAAAGGAGGGATTGTGTGGAAATGGGTTAAATAGTACATTATGGAGCTCAATTACTAATTGGAAATTAAAACACTCTAAATAAAGAATATCAATTTCAAAAATCGTTTTAAACAGCAATATCTGCGAATAAGAACTATAATATGCTACATGCAAGTACCTTTTCTCTCGTACAGCTTAATTCACAATTAACGAAGAAGGAATGGATATTTGACATGCTAATGGCTTTCCTGTGGATCTCAAATACAATTTCCATTGATTTTGAGCAAAATGGTAAAGGATTAAACAAGACTAAAACAGATAAGGTAGAGAGGAGAATTAAAAGTCATTTAACAGATTACGTATACATTTTCTTGGGAAACATTGTGAGTAAATATCTGATTAATATCCAAATAAATTCGTTAATTGATATTCGAATACATACGAATGTGAAACGGTTCAAGAAAGGACTCCAGCTTTTACCCATTCCCACACAGAGACGCCCCCAAGAAATAAAGATTTAGAAAACATTGTGAAAAAATGAAGAAATTGCTTGTTACAAGCAATTTCTTCATTTTGCTCAATGTTTTCTACCCAGAAAGTTGAAAAAAGAAAATCTAAAATTTCATCAACTTAAAAATGTCGTCTGCTACTCCTTTGAATTTGGACCAGTCTAAACTTTTGCCGTCTGGTTATGGGTTAAGAAGTATTTTTTACACAAAAACCTGTCTATTTTTAACCCTTGTCCTGCTCAATTTGTATACTGTTTTCACTACTCTTTAAACCCTTGACATGATTTTGATCGATGCTGTGTTCAAAGAGTTCTCAACGCACTAAGAAAAGCAGGTACAGTAGGTTAAGATCAGACTGCAAGTCTGTGTAGGTCGATCTTAGTCTATACACCTGTCAAAGCCATGGACAAAGCAGAAATATTCTGGGATCAGCATGATAAGGGTTAAATCATCCAGTGTAGATTTTACTGTCCTTCTTGACCAATTACCAAACAATCCCGCTTTTTGACTTCCCTAAAAAGAAAGAAATGTAAAAACAACGTGGAGAATGTAGAAATTGTTTATTAAAAGCAATCTTTGCATTTTCCACATTGTTTTCTATCCACTAAGACTGAAATGTTTGACATTCTACCTACTTAAAATTGTCCTTTGCAACTTCTTTGGTCTAATTTCTGTCCCTTTGTAATGAGTTAATGTTATTGGAAATTGGTGATTATATGAATACAGCTAGTAAATGAATAAGCGAAGCTGATTTATACATTAATGTGATTAAGTTTTAGATTTATAGCTATAGGAAAACAAAATATTTGCGTATTCATACAGTATGATTAAGTTATCAGGTTAACAACGGAATGAAAACGAAAAATATATTCTTCTTATAATTTGATGCCATTTGGTAAAACAAATATTTAACTAGTTCTGAGTAAAATTTTATGGATATACTTTGTGCGAAAGCATAAAAAATAGCCCCGAGCTCGACATTTTGACATTTTGTTCTTAGGAGTATGGAAAAAAGTCAGCCAATCAAAAGCTCGTATCTTGATGTACGAAACTAATATAAGCTTATAAAGAAATAATGAAACATGTATATCATTGCGGAAATATGCAATCATAGGTCTAAATGACAGATTCTTTTCTTTGACAGATTATAGATTTTTACATTTATCGCTTTCAAATATTTGAAAGAAAGGAAGTAGGCTCATTTGTAATGAAAATGGTTGTTCATAACTTTAAAAAGTGAAAAGAAGCAAAAATAGTTCGCGTTTCGAGATGCCAAGTTTGTCAACCGGAATTAATCAAACAAATAAGAATTGTAATGCTTTTACATAAGTATAACATTAGTTTTTGGTGTTCGTTTGTTTTTATACTGTTGTTTATTTCTGTTTTCATGTCTTTTGTGTTGTTGTTGTTCGTTGTTTATTTTGTTTTTCTAATTAAATGTTTGTTTGTTTATTTGATGCAAAAAAGCTCTCACCGATTTAACTTGTTCAGGATATACTTTTTGGCAAAGCTTATAGATCTTTTTATTACATGTAAACAACGTATATCAAGATACTTAAATACGTATGCAAATGTTATAGATTAGGCTTTTAACCCTTTCCTGTTTTGCAAAATTTTAGATCCGTCCAAATTCAAAGATTTTGCAGACGAAAATTTGATATTGATTTTATTTGAAAACTAACCATTCAGTATGGTAGAAAATATTGTTGAAAAGAAGAAATTGCTTGTTACAAGCAATTTCTTCTTTTTTCACAATACTTTCTCAATCATGGGGATCATGGGGACGTAAAAACCAGGGATTAACCAGGAAAGGGTTAAATGGCAATAGTACAATATTTCAGAATACAGATATATCAAATGTTGTTGTTTTTTTTTATTTTGAAATCCATCTTTCTTTCCTTTTGATATTGTGAATCTTGCTTTGTCCCATTAAAATTCAATGTAAACATTAAGTCGTGGTTTTATTCATTTTTCACTCTGTATTTATGCAAAATTGAACTTTTAAACATTTATGTTTTAAAGTGCGTTGTAAGTAAATCATTTGCAATCGCATTTTCATTTTACAATGAACTCATAAAGTAAGGTCAAAAACACTGTCAGAATCTGACAATCGCTATAGGTAGAATGCCAAAAGTTACTGGTATATTTTCAGGAAAGATTCTACCTTAGAAACAGTAGAATGTCCTCTAAAAGGGTCCTTGAGACCTAAACGTATTCAAAAAGAAGAGGAATAAAAGTAATAGATCGCTTAACGTTCTGTATCGTTCAAGTGTGATATAACGATTATTATATTGGGACCAGCCCCCCCCCCCAAAAAAAAATGTTTACGCCATAACGACCTTTTCTCAATTCAGGTAGTAAGTCAAACCATTAGTTTACAGTCCCGCTCGGTAACGAAGACGATCGAATTCGATAAAAAAAAAATTATGCATAACGAACCACACCTACCATTTCCTTACATTTACTAAAAGGATTGTATACATTCGATTTTATTCCAAAATACAAGTTTTTACTGATCATATAAATCCCAAAATATTATGTCTGAAGAACGTACTTATATAATCCATCTGTATCGTGATAATTAGAAGGCTTTGGAGTTTTTAAGGTATTTTAGTGAATAAATAGTCGATAAATGTACCCTTCGGCAAAAGAAATATTAGGCCTTAATTTATACACATTGTAGTTCACTATGGTTAATTAACTAATAACAGCCCCTGTAACAGCTTTTTTTTTTTAGAAATGTGATTTTGATAAGTAACATTTACCATATCAAATTGCCTCGACCTTTGTATCTGCGGATGCGCATCGAAAGGGTCCATTACCATGTCAAATATGAGCATTGTGTCTTGAATGGGCTTGAAAAATTGAAAATGTTAATTTTTTATTAAGCTTTTGCAGAAGTGTGACCTTTACCAATGACATTGAACTGGTCATATGACCTTAACCTTGGTATCTTCTGATAAGTAATGATGATATCTATCATCATGCCAAATATGAGTATAGTATCTTGAAAGGTATTTTCAAATGTTTAGTTGTATGGTTAAACCCGATAGACGGAAAGACATACAACGGTCAAATAATATGCCTCTGATTTTTTGAAGTGGGGACATAAAAATCAGAGCTACCCGTTAAAATATTCATTTCTCGATTAGTGCATATTTCAACTACTTCCAAATCGTAAAACTTTTGTAGGAGTGTGTTATCAAATAATGGGGTTAGTAGGTGTGTGTGGGGGGGTATAGTTAAAAAAAGTGAGTGTGTGTATCTAGTAATAGTAGATGGGGTAAATTGTTATATAAAAACAAAAAACACAACCCTTGAGAGCGTCTTCATGACGGTAACTATTCTTTTATAAGGTTATGCAATATGATACGTGAGGAAGAGATCACACGATCCAGACCTACGATAATCCCCTTACTGAAAATTGGCTCCAGAATCAAAGACGCTGGACTGAATTACTTTGTAATGGTTTATAACTTCAAAGAGATATGGGACTGGCAATCTCGGCTTCTTGTATAAACAACAACATTTTGATTTATTTAGCACAAAGGTTTTTCATTCAGATAAACGAAATCTCAAATATCGGCCGTTAAGTCTAGTTTCGTAGTGCTTTATAAGCTTCCCAAAACCCACATTTTAATCCATTCCCCAAAATAGAGTTCCCATATCGAATATGAAAAGCCCTTTAAAAAACAAAGGTTCAAGTTGGAATTTAGTTTTAAGACATCCCATGAAATTAGCGAACCTCGCCATTTTTTCTGTTTGAGAAAATGGTAGTTATGTAAGCCGTGAGCTTTAAATAGTACATTATGGAGCTCAATTGCTAATTGGAAATTAAATTTTCTAGACAATGAGTATCAATTTTAAAAATTGTTTTAAACGGCAATATTTGCCAATAGGAACTATAATACGCTAAGTACCGTTTCTCTCGTAAAGCACAATTACTGCAGAAGGAATGGATATTTGAAATACTTAATGGCTTTCAAGTGGATTTCCTTTGAGTTTTAGAAAACAAATGGTAAAGGCTTAAAATATTTTTTAATTGAAAAAATAATGAAAATTTCGAAAAATACTACTCTGTGTTTTTTCATGTATGTGAATCATCTCTAAGCTTTAGTTACTTTATATTCGTGAATACTCACAGCCATACGTGAATTTCTTAACACCGCCATTCAATATAACTGACATTGTACAACCTATAAATCTACCATTAATGACAATTACCTTAAACTGAAACATAATGTAAAGAAAACGATGTTGAATAGATGGTGGGGATTCGATTGGTTTATTTCTATTCCCCTTTGAAACGCGTATTGTGGTCACAGTTTAAAAGGTTTACTCTTTTGAGAACCACACACGAAAAGCTAAATTTAACGTCAAATATATACCGCTAAACATAAATTAAGTTAACTATGCATTTTTCACCAGTTTGATTCATTCGATTCCCTTTAGATACGTTTTGTGTTTTTAGCAAGCAAAGCGTCAGCTTTGATAGCTTAAGTTAACAGACAAAATTTTGAGGTCGTCTCAAAGTTCAACGAGTGCAAACTGCCATTGGAGGCTTCTCCACTAAATCTGTTAAATGCCTACGCCATAAAAAGTAGTTCTTATATATTTCAGGAATATTGCCAACTCTGCATGCAAGTTCATCGCCTGGGTATTTTCAGGTCACTTGAGCACATCGTGTTCAAATGACTCTGATCAGAGTCTTCAAAGAAGTTGCAGACGACAATTTCAAATTGAAGAAAGTTCTAAAATATTTATCTCGTTAGGTAGAAAACAATGTGGAAAAAGAAGAAATTGATTGCAACAAGCAATTTCTTCATTTTCCGCACTGTTTTCCACAAAATTTGTTTGAGGGGCGTAAAAGGAGGGATAGTGTGGGAATGGGTTAACTCCTTGTTTACTTTATACTCGTTTCTTCATCATGATAACATTTGACAAAGAAGATTATTAAAAAAAAAATAATAATGCTTTGCTAGCTTACAGTACTTTTCGGTACTTTGATTTAACTATGACAGCCACGCAGAGAATATTTTATTGTTAGACTTGTACAAAGTATATCGTCACATATGAATACCCAACATTAAATATTCACAAAAAGTTTCACGAATGATAATTTTCATGCTTTCAAAATGTGCCATAGTGGCCCTAAATTGCTCACCTGAGTTGAATGTCTCGAATTGTTTATTTAATTTCATTGATGACGATTGATTGGACAAAAACGTGGCCTAGTTTTTGATCCTAGTTGACCCAGTTTCGAATTCATACAATATCTTATCACAACAATCATTCTGACCTAATTTCAGGTTGATGGGGCAAAAATGTGACCTCTAGAGTGCATGCAAGGTTTTCCTAAAGTTAGACCCTGTGAACTAGTCTTTGACCCAAGTTGACCCAGTTTCGAACTTGTACAATATTTCATCAGGAAATGGAGAAGTGGGGGCATTTTGCTAAAATCATAAAATAACAACTAAATACGATGATGTTGGAACTCATTAGAATCATCTCACTGACACAATCGAATCAACCTTTCATGTCTTCCTGGCAATAAAGTGTATTAACCCTTTCCCAGACAGCAAAATTTTAGACTGGTCCAAATTCAAAGGAGTCGCAGATGACAATTTAAAGTTTATGGAATTTCAGATTTTTTCCATTGTGTAAAATAAAAAAAAAATGCTTGTGACAAGCAATTTTTCATTTTACACAATTTTTTCCCAAATGTTTTCCTTATGGGCGTCCAAAAGCGTCATAGTTTGGAAATGGGTTAACCGACCATTCTCTTGGGCGAGCGTTTTAGTCGTCACTTGAGAGGTCGTTTAATACAAAATTTACTGTATGTTGTTTAGCCACAAAAGACTCGCTTCAGACAGTGCGAACTCTGAGCCATTATTGAGTAATTTCTACATTTTTGTGAAAGAAGTAAATCTCTGATGCTCCAGACATAGGCTGATTAATTATCGAGCCCTCAAGACATCAGAGGTAACAAGCGATGAATAATTACAGGCTTGGGTTGAAAATTACAGAAGATAAATCGAGCCTAGTTGGTACTCTGGACCAGATATAAATATATATGTGTACGTTAAGAAATATTTTAATGGTAAAGGCACTGAAGACATGTTGTTACGCCAAGAACCGCTTTAGACGGTGCGAACTCTGAGCCATAATTGAGTAATTTCCACTTTTTTTGTGAAAGAAGTAAATCTCTGATGCTCCAGACATAGGCTGATTAATTATCGAGCCCTCTAGACATCAGAGGTAACAAGCGATGAAAAATGACAGGCTTGGGTTGAAAATTACAGAAGATAGATCGAGCCTATTTGGTACTCTGGATCAGATATAAATATACATGTGTACTTTAAGAAACTTTTGATTCGAAAGATATAAATGGTAAGAGCTCTGAATACATGCAATTCTTTTACAATAAGTTAAAGATCGTACTTGTAAGAAGATGTTGGAGGTTGTTTCAGACATTGCAGCTAGGGAGAATTATCTCAAAACTTTTACCACTAAAAAATGGTTATTTGCTTTCTTATATAATTATGTAATTTCCTAAAGGTACATGTTAAAGAAGAATATAATCAGATACACCAACTCAAAGACTCGCTTCAGACAGTGCAAACTCTGCCATAATTGAGTAATTTCTATATTTTTGTGAAAGAAGTAAATTGCTCGGGTTGAAAATTACTGAAGGTAAATCGAGCCTGTTTGGTACTCTGATTTAAATATAGTTACACTATAGAAACTTTTAGTTCCGACCATATGAATACATGTCACCGACCAACAGAAGACATGCAATTAACGACTTACTGGCAACACCCACTAAGCTCCGACAGGAAGTCCCACTTCGATAATTTACGGCGATATTTTGCAAAACTTGTGACCAGTATTATGTGATAAATAGCAAAATTTTGGTCAGCGACCAAAACATCGTAACTATAGCTTGAAATATTAAGGCCAGGTTATATTTTTGTCGGGTTAAAGCCTTTTATAATCGCTGAGGCACAGAGTTTGTCAATATAACATTGTTTTTCAGAGTTATTGCGATTAAGGTAGGCGATTAAGATGTCGTAACTACAGATTACACAGCTGTAGTTATAACATTTTGATCTCCCACCGAAGTTTATATACTTTGAAGCAGACAATACAGGGAAAATAAAAAAAAAATCGGATAGACGAAAATTTCACCTTGTAAATGATCCTTTAGTTGCGTGATATCATTATGTAATATCAGAATTCCAAGAATTGTCTAATCTAAATTGTCCTAATTTCGTGAAAAGACGGCGGAAATTACAACCTGTCTAGTTCTCTCACTGTGAAACCGGCTCGTTTCTAGAGAAGATTTTTGATTACATTAGAACCGATCCTTTTGGAGATTATCAAACATTTGCCAGGTGAAGTCGCCACACTAATTAAGATGCTTCACGTAAATATCGGCCGATGTCAGAGTTTAACCCATTCCAATACAGCAAAATTTTAGACTGGTCCAAATTGAAAGAAGCTGCAGACGACAATTTCAAGTTGATGGAATTTTGAACTTTTTCGTCGTTTTGGATAGAAAACATTGTGGATAATATCGAAATTACTTGATACAAGCAATTTCTTCATTATCCACAATGTTTTCAAAAGCTATTTTCTTGAGGGGCGTAAAAAGGAGGGATTGAGTTGGAATGGATTAAGGTTCACTTCCGATCAAATGATTTAGTCATTGTGTCTAGGGTGAAATATATGAAACAGTTAATCAAAAGAAAATGTTTACGATTATGGTAAGATAGCATTGTTACAACCGTTTTGTAATGAAAACCCGATTTGTATCAATTTACTACAAAACGGGTCGGGAGAACATTATTACAATTTGGGGAGACAGCTACAACCCAAAATGTAATAAAAACCTGAACAGTAATTTAAAATTCCGAGTGCAAAAACAACAGCAATCTATGAATTCTTATACGAATGGTCTTGTTCAACGACTCTACATGACAAAATTGATCTTAACTAAACATGGACATTTATGATTCATCAAAACTGAATGATTAAGTTATTTTGTTAAAAAGAGTTGTTTGGATTGATTTAATTCCTTATTTAGGAGTATCTTAGTTCAACTCGAGTTTTTATTACATTTCGGGTTGTAACTATCTATCCTTATTGTCATAATATTCTACTTACCCATTTTATTGTTTTAAGTTACAGGTTTTTCTTACAAACCGCTTTGTAACAGCATTGAGCAAATGTAAAAACGTATAGATGCATCATGTTGTCAAGTTAGAGAATGGGAACTTCTATGTATTTTATCTTGAGGCTAGACTAAATGCACCTGGGGGATTGCGAGTCTTTAAAAAGAACTACAACATAATCAATATCTATGATACTAAAATTTCAATTGACGGATCGCTGGCCCAGCCCATTGAGCACATAGAGGAAGTTTGACTGAGATATTAAACGACATTAATTTACACACTGTCAGTATATGGATGCAAACATATAACAAAAAGGTAAAATGGATGGGTGGTTGTCGACTTTAACCTCGTAGATATAGTCTGAATAAGTTTTAAATATAGTAGTTTTAATATTTACGTCAGTAATTCCTTGATTCAAAACTACGATCTTGAAGCTTGAAGTTGAATGTTCTAGCGAACTAAGCTAATGAGTCTGAAAAGCGTTATTCTCCAGATTTTATATTCACTTCATGAAAGATACTTTGAGTTAGTTAAGCACATACAATGTTAAACATTGTAAACAGGAGTCCGATTATCTCTCGGCGCCAAGTGAAGTATTTGAAGTAGTTAACATATATAATGTAATGCATTGTAAAAAGGGGTTCGGTTTTCGGAAAGATCCTCCCAATAATCAATAGGGTTCATCTTCATGACCTCATAATTATTCTGGCAAAGTTGCATGAAGATTGAGCCAAATTTGTGGCCTCTATGGTGTAAATTGTCATTAAGGTCCCTTTTCCTGTGTTTTCGTTTAGAACCCTCCTTATTCAAGCTGTAGTTACGATGTTTATATCGCCAACCAACCATTCAACTTATTTGTCACATGCTACTGGCCATAAATCTTGTAAAATAACGCCGTTAAAAATCGAAGCAGAACTTCATATCGGAATCAATGGGCGAGGTAAAAGGAGTCAGTGGGCGGGGCCAGCGAATGGTCTATTTACGTCGTATTTTCTTTTGATAGATTCCTGCACACAGGCACGCCCTATCTGAACGATCGTGGTGAATTTAACGAGTTCAAGAACATGTGATACGCATTAACTAATTACCTCAAAACAAAATTTTAGACTGGTCTAAATTCAAAGAGGTTGCAGACGACGATTTCAAGTTGATCGATTTATTTTTTCGTCTCTTAGGATAGAAAACATTGTAGATAATGAAAAACAATGCTTGGTACAAGCATTTTTTTCATTTTCCACAATGTTTTCCAAAGCTCTTTCATTGATGGGCGTTAAAAGGATGGATTGTACAGGAAGTGAGAAAGGTGTTTACCCTGACCTGTTTGCGAATGCTTACCAGGGGAAAGTCTTATTGGTCTCTGACATTTTTTCTTGGTCTAGAATGATTATTTTACCGAGTTTTATATTTGTTTTTGGAAAGCGACCCTTGCTCTACCTTTCCCGGTCTCAGTCTCATTTCTGAAGTATTCGAAAAAAATCACGAGAGTGTCCTCTTCACCTGACAAATGGTTGATAACAGCTTTTCTAAAGGATCGGTTCTAATGTAATCAAAAACCTTCTCTAGAATCGAGCCGGTTTCACAGTGAGAGAACTAGACAGGTTGTAATTTCCGCCGTCTTTTCACGAAATTAGGAAAAATCAGATCGGATAATTCTTGGGATGCTGATATTACATGATACTGTTATTTTGGGGTTGTGTATAAATATTTAAGTTTTTTGATTGGCTGCTTTTTCCTTTGTCATTTTATTTCATTTACTTTTCCATACTTCCATGAGCAAAAGCATTAGCACGCAACCATTTCTATGCTTGCGCAAAAAGAAGAACCGTGATATTTTACTCAAAACTAGTAAGAGATTTGCCCCGTTTTGCTTGATAGTATTTCATTATAAGAAATGAAGCGAATATCTATTGTTTCCATTAAAGTACATATTTAAATATAAAAACCTTATCACACCCATGTTTGAATCCAACAAACAGTGTGATTAAGTTTTTAGTTTCATACCTCAGTATTGTGTTCATTTCTTATATTTCGTCTCCGTACCGTATCATCTTTAGAATATAATCGCCAAGTTCAAACGACACTAGAAAGCAAACAATGCCATATATATATGTTCTGTGCCTTAGTGCTAATGAAAAGAATTAAATCCAAATGAAAGGAGATGTAATTAGATGTGTGTTATTATCGTATAATATGTCTTATATAGAGAAGTAAAGATAATATTAAAAAAAACTAACACATTCCCACACAATGATGCTTTTAGACACCCCTCAAGAGAAGAAATCGGGAAAACATTGTGTAAAATGAAGAAATTGCTTGTAATAAGTAATTGCTTCGTCTTACACAATGTTTCTACTCAGAAAATTGAAAAAATCTGAAATTTCAAAAACTTCATTGTCTGTAACTCCTTTAAATTTGGACCAGTCTAAAATGTTGTCGCAGGATTATGTGATAATTTGGTCATTTGATTACGTTTTGTGTAAATTTTGGAATTTCTGATTAGGATATCATATAGGTGGCAACTTCTGAAAATTGAAATATTTCCTTGTATTTCAGTCGAATAGGAAATAAAAAACAAAACAGAGTAGGAATATCGTAAAGATGTGTATTTTATAAAAAGATTTTTTTCTTTTACAGCAGTTACTACTGAATAAGTCCTTACATTGAGGAATGTGTCATGGATAGACCATACCTTTAAATTAACGGTAAAGGGAATATTCCCTGTAACTTAAGAGTAGCTTTATAAATTTGGACCCCAAGGAGTGCCGCCTGCAAGAAGAATGACCCCAATTAATTACAATGCCATTAAAGATTTACATCATCGGTTCAAACAAGATTCTCTCCTTGTTTTGTTCGTGATTGTAGTTATCTGGGAATGTCACGTAATTACTGCTTCCGACCAGACTGCAAATATTGTCTAGTTCTTTTGTTACACCAAAGAAAGATATTTCCGATCTAAAGAAAGACGTCTATGTCATAATTTCTTTGAATCAGCACAATTCAAGCTTTAGAACTTGTTCTTGGTCGTCAAGGTCAGGAATTCAGAGATAAAGAATTTTAAATACATGTACAATAAATGATATGTTTAGTGTTTGAAAGAATTGTCTGTATCGTTTGTAGTATAGAGAAAGGTGAGTACAAATATCAGCCTGCGCATATGTGCAGTCTGACCTTTGTATACAATGCCTGTTTGGCTTTTTGTGCCAGAGCTGTTTATGAAATCAATTAACAGAAAATACATTGACCCTAAACCAAGGTCTTCCAGTCCTTTGGTTATGATACAATTCTGAGCTAGAATTGTATCCAGCATAAGAAATGTAAAACGCCAACAATTAAACCCAGAAATGAGGAATAGAAGTTGTGATGTTCATTAAAGATGGGTTTATACATTTCCACAAATTGGACCGATTGCTTTCACCAAACTGTGTGCCATTTATTTCATGAATATTTCAACTATATTTACAAAAACAATAGCAAAGTTACCAATGTACTAACACTTAGGAGAGTCCAATGCGTTCTGATTAATGTAGTGTTCCTTCAATTGATTGATTTAATGATTGGAGTTTAACGCCTCTTTTAACAGTAATTCAGTCATATCGCGGCGGCTGGAGCACCTCACAATGGATTCCTGGTATTTCTCACACCAGTACTTCCTAGCCTCCAGCAGCTATCCCACTTAGGTTTACAATTATCCACCCATTGGTGAGAGACAAATGTCGGAAAGAATATGTGCCGCCGCCGGGGGCCAGTGTTCCTTCAAAGGATCGTTTCGATACTTCGCTCTATCTGCAACCATGAAGTCCCATTCATGGTATTGGCGTTTTGCATTTGCAAAGATATGCTATTGTCATTGTTGGGTTTGAAATTTCATGTAGGTTACAAGGACTAAACCAAGTGCCCTCTTCTGGTGATTACGGCATGCATCTATTGCGAAATGTCAACATTTTGAATTCACCGTGATCGTTTAATGAATAGATCTTTGAATGTACACCATTCGAAGTTCTTTGTCTGTACGTGTGATCACTATTGATACAATGTATATTCAAAGTTATCAAAGTGCACTCTTATCTTTTTTCTTTGAATGGGTTTATCTTATGTCTACCGTATAAACAGTTTCACTATTGCAATATAATCCGTTCGTCATATCTCGTCTTTTAGCGACCAATATATCGTACTTACTATTATTTTGATCACTCACTGACTATATAACATTATCCATTCAAACATCAACAATTATGCTAACTATAAAAAAATCAAGTTTATAACTATTATTGAATTGTCTTGCTGTGGTTGTTGGATTCGATTTTTTTTCAACGAATATACTAATCATTACATAGAACTCTAAATACGAACGCTCAGGAGTTATGGACATGGTTAGACCTTGGCTATTCAAATTATGTACAATTACTATCTATGATTTCATTACTAATTTTAAATACAGTAAAAACTTGTTATTCCACATCCTATTTTCTTGGCTCTGACCGATTAAACAAGTCAACACTTCATATAAACTTCTTTGCAATATTCTTGATATAGTATTCACAAGATCTACATAAGTAATCACACCCACTAACCTCCGTCAATACAATTCTACAGAGATATAAAAAGATTTTACATTTAGTTTGCAAAGTATATGACCAGGAACACAAAACAACCTGCAAATAGTTGGTTGACGACTTAGCATCATAAGAAAAATGTTTTGAACAAATGCCGGAGTGCAGCGGTGAAAATAAATAATTTGACTGTTCAGTCGATCATGTTATTGATTGCGGCCATTCTCCATTAGTATAGCTCATTGAAAGATTTTTGGTTTGTTTTTTGAGTTTAAAAAATATTGCTATTAAACATTATATTTGTTTTATAAATGTAAGCATTAATTTAAAGATTTATATACTGTAAATATTGGATTTTACTGTAAATTAGTTTTAAAAAGATTTAGAACTAAAGTTTTCGATCTTCATTGTTGAACGTTCAACATTTTTCTCTGAGGTTCGTAAATTAAGAGAAACAAAACATATTTGAATTTGTAAAACAACAATCCGGATCACTAACAATTTTCTTTTGATGGGATCTAAAATCGAAGTCCACGAAAGAACCATATAAAACAGTAAATTGTTTCTTTGGTTGCAGATAAAAGACATTTCTAGTTCGCAAAATGGTAAAGGTTTTCTTGATAGTGTTGTTTGTGAAACGATAAATATACACTGCCCTAAAGATAAATGCGACTTTAACATTTTGAAACAATTATGTAAGGTACCTTTAACCCGTTCTCACATGACAAATTTTTAGACTGGTCCAATTTGAAAGAAGGTGCAGACGACATTTTCAAGTTGATGAAAGTCTGAAATTCTTTTTTCTTTTGGTGTAGATAACAAATGATCCACAATGATTTCCAAACGTTTTTCCTTTACGGACGTAAAAAGGAGGAACTGTAGAGGAATGGGTTAAAGAATTATTTTGCATGCATAACGTCAACTGTTACAAAAAACAAAATTAAAAATGATTTTGTCACCTTATAGGATAAAACGATTAAAGTTGGATTACGTTTACACATGTTTACTTTTTTTTTTTTACTTTTCTGATATCGCATTTATTGAGTAATTTTACATGCTGATCACACATTGTGTGAGTGAATGGTTGTCAAAATAGACCTATATTTAGACGTGGTTATTTTATTATTATCATTACTACTGTCATCATTATTAATAACATTTATGCATTTTTTTTCAAGACGACAAAATGGAGACATTTTTTTAAAATATGTTGATCTAAAATAAACACTTGTAAAATAATTGTTGTAATATATTAAACGCATAGGAGGTATAAGACATTAAATAATGCTGTTATGATTTTCTTTAAATTTCTAAAATTACGTATAAATTATTTCAGGGTTCATGTAGAATTGCATATTCAAATCTTAAAAAAATACATGTAAATACAATGCAGAGTTCGGCTTTTCTTGATAGAAAAATATTCTTATATAAAACGTGATGTTCATATTCAATCGTTTTCATTATTAATCATTTGTGTTTGATACTCTGGGCCAGTAAAAATTCGAAGTAATGTTTTTTTTGGCCCATTCCCACTCAGTGACGCCTTTAGACGCCTCGAAGGAAAAAGGCTTTGGAAAACATTGTGGAAATTTTCCACAATGTTTTGTACCCAGAAAGTTGAGAAAACCCTGATTTTCATAAACTTTTTATTGTCGTCTGCAACGTCTTTCAGTATGGGCCAGTCTAAAATTAAGCTGTCTTGTAATGGGTTAATGATGAATATTTGATATTTTTTCTCGTACAAAAGTATACAAAATTAAACACAACATCACATTACCTTGATAGAACTACAGTATCCAATGTGAAAATTCGCTTATTGTGCCATATTTAGTATGCAATTTCCAATAAAACCACGAAAAAACTCCGCAAAAGACTCACTATACTGTTTAGCGTTTGTCAGAAGTGTTTATCTGCTGCTATCCTGTAACTAACCGAGTTTAAAAGCGACTTCACTAGAAATGATCGCTTTCCTTCAATCCTATCCGATTATTGGGCATCGAGAAACTGGAAAAGAATGAAGTATTTTCAACGTTTAACTCATTTTCACGAGTAAATTTAGACTGGTCCTAAATGAAAGAAGACGACAATCTAAGGTTAATGAAACTCTAAAATTATTTTTGTCTTTTGGTGTACGAAATATTGCGGACATTGAAGAAATTTCTTGAATCAATCATTTTTTTTCTTTGGCTACAATGTTTTCCAAAGCTTTTTTTCTTGAGGGGCGTTAAAAGGGGGACCTGTGTGGGAAGGGGGTAATAGATTTGCGTATTCTCTATGGGTCATTTCCTTTTTTATCAACTAATGAAAAACAAGTTTAAAGGTGGTCGTCAAACTGTTATTAATATTCTTTGAGTGTCCGCCAGCTCGATTTCTGCTATTTGTACATGTATAATTTACTATTTGCCCCTGTCAACAAACAAATCTAAGTATTTATTTAGATCATACGTTAACTTTTAACTCCAACATTTCTGCTAAGCAAGTGTGGTTGGTATTATACGACGTAACTATAGCTTAACTGACATTTATTTAATCTATAACCATAAAGTTTAAGAAAAGTAACGTCGTATATTTCCTCAATCGAACTGCCATGTCAGCGGTCAGTGGGCGTGCCCAGCGATCCGTCATATAGAGGGATGTCATGCGTGGGTCAAAATGTGAGATTCAATCTCAATAGTATGGTGATATTCGAAATTCGTTACCAACCAACTGTGCTATTCACTCATACATCACCAGTCGTACCTTAGCTATTTGAACAAAAGGGCCAAAAAAGCCATAAATCGCTAACCTAGAATGTTTCTTCTTAGTTTAACATGGCAAGCACTGCAAACACCCACATTTTTTGCGAATCAAAAGTTCATTGATTTTGAAATGGCCAAAAAGGAACATTACTTCAAAGTTTAGTCCCAGCTGTTTGGGAGGAGAAGATTTTTAAATATTTTTTTCTATCATTTCCAAAAGTCTGATAAGCCCTGCCCTGCCACACCCACGTTCTTTCATTATAGGTCCAAACTGGCTCAGGGATTTAGGACGGTAAGATTTAACAAGAGGACTATGATGGTCCTATATCGCTCCCCTGAGTATGATGGCTCAAGGCTCTATGATATATACAAAATATAAAATCTATACTCCTAATTGTTTTGGAGAAGAAGATTTTTAAAGATTTTCTCCTTTAATCCAAGGTATTTATTTGATCCCAGAATAAAGCGCTAAATTCCAGAGTTCCATGAGGTATTTATGTAGAGGGTCAATAGAAACTGATACACGCCAAATATCAAAACTCTGGGCCTTATGATTGAAGAGAAGACTTTAAAAGATATTCTCCTTTATTCCTATATAAGATCAGGGATTGCACAGAAAATGGGTTAATTTCAGAGAACGGTTAAATCTTTTAAGTATTTTGGTAGGGGTCAACAAATGATTATTTATACCAAATATCAACACTCTAGGTCTAATGGTTTGGGAGAAGATTTCAAAGATTTCCTTCTTTATTTCTATGTAAAAAAAGGGTTCGTACAGAAAAGGGCTAATTTTCAGAGTACAGTAAATCTTTGAAGAATTTTGGTAGAGAGTCAATAGACGGTGCTGTATACCAAATAGCAAAGCTCTAGGCCTTATTTTGGAGGAGCAGATTTTCAAAGATTTTCTTTTTTATTTCTATGTAAAATAAGGGATCGTCCAGAAAAGGGCTAATTTTCAGAGCACAGTATTCCTTTGAAGTATTTTGGTAGGGGGTCATTAATGATGATTTAAACCATATATCAAAACTTTAGGTCTTTTAGTGTTGGAGGAGAAGATTTTCAAAAATGTCCTTCTTTATTTCTATGTAAAATCAGGCTTCGCATAGAAAAGGGCTAGTTATTAGAGTACGATAATTCTTTGAATTATTTTGATAGAGGGTCATTAGATGATATTGTATACCAAATATCAAAGCGCTATGCCTTATGGTTTGGGGGAGAATATTTTCAAAGATTTCCTTCTTTAATTCTATGTAAAATCAGGGATCACACAGAAAAGGGCTAATTTTCAAGGTACGGCAATTCTTTGAGGTTATTTGGTAGGTCAATAGATGATGATTTATACCAAATATCAAAGCGCTAGACCTTATGGTTTGGGAGGAGAATATTATCTTTTTTTTTTTTTTTTCACTTGTTTGCCATGGCAACCAAAGTTCTACATGGATTTCAATTTGAAAGAGCATGACCTAAGAATCATTTCCCTGATGTTTAGTTGAAATCCACATGGTTAGTTTAGGAAGAGAAGATTTTTTGTAAATTGTGAACGGACGGACGGACACCGGACGATGACAGATCACAATAGCTCATCCATATCTCTTCGTGCTAAAATGAGCTAAAAAAACAAACAAACCAAAAAAACTATTACATCTTTCTTCAACTCTTATAAGCCCGGCGGCGCTGCCAAGCCCCTTCTATTTGGCGAATGAACATTTCAAGGACAAGTTTTGAAAAGGGTCACCAAGGAACATTCCTGCCAAGCATTGTTGAAATTAGCCAAATTGTTACAGAGTAGAAGATGTTTTAAAGAATCATTGACGACTTCCGACGGAGGACACACAACGGACAAAGGGTTGTTGCAAATGCTCATCTTGGGCACGTTGTGCTCACGTGAATTTAAAAAGAGTTACAAAATCCAACAATAATTTAATATATACCGACGATTATTCCTTAATAGATACTTTCAAAAATCGTACTCAAAAAGAAAAAAATGTACGGAACTGGTAAAAGCCTTACTAGTACTTTAAAAAGCTAACTCTTAGAGCAGTTTCGTAAGCTTCCTTTTATTGTTAGTGTCAAAGTTCGTTGGTGTATAATAAATGGAATATTGTTTTGATACGAAATCTTGTAATTGATTCTCGCCGCGTATGAAATTTTATATTTCAGCGGACCTTCGGTATCACTACGCGGCTTGAATCCACAACTGATTTGTAGACCTACACGTATCAGGAATTATAAAATAATTTTCAATATTGTTTGTTTTACTTTTTTGAATGTAAAAAGTTACTTGCAATAAATGAAAACAACAATTACTATCAATTGGAATTCTTCTTGTGACGTTATCAATTTATGTTTCGTCTTTTGATAAGTTATGATGGTATTTTATAATGTTGCTATTAATCTCTGTTGAACAAATGGGATATCTGTAATTGGAAATCGTCTTTTTGTGAAGAAAATCTGAAACGTTTTAATAAAAACAACTGTCGCTGTGACAGCAAAATATCTAACTAAAGTAGGTTAAAAATACCAGAAAAATGAGTTTCAATTCAGAGTTGTTGCTTGCAATGAATTTCTTTGTGTTTTATTTTGGTTTGTTTTGTGGATTTTTTTTTGTGTGTGTTTGTGTTTTTTATGATTTGTCTTTTTCACTTTCTGAGTATTAAATAGATGTAACTTTTAAAGCTCACGTGATGAAAATAACCAATAAAACGTTTACTTACATACATTTAGCAACTTAATACTTGTTGAGACATTGTTAATGATTGAACCCCAAACACAGATGCCAAATATCAAGAATTCGCGAGGATTGCTCATTATTTTGATGGAGGTCTGATCAACTTTGTCACATTTGCAGACTATCAACGATGGCTCTTTATAAAAAAAGGTGCTTTCTTTCCGTATCAAAGTGTTCAAAAATCGTGTTCTTAGGGGAATTATCAAGATAATCAAGATCAAGGATCACTTGCGATGCTGACAGTAAAGTTGTGTCGAGAGTAGTGTAAAAACTGTAGAAAATATGGCATTTGTGTTTTTGGCTTCTTATTCTATCTCTCTTTTCTCTTATTACTTCTTGTGTGTTTTATTGTGGTTTTGTTGTTGTTGATGTTGCAGTTTCTTCGACTGCTTTGGCATTGTGTGCATGTGTGCGTGTGTGTGTGTGTGCGCGCGCGTGTGTGTATAAGTGCCTGCGAACGCGCGCGAGTTTGTGTTAGGGGATTCTTTATCAGTTGAGTCATCACTCGTTACTCAAAGAAAGAATGATATCGACGGTGTTCTTAACCTCGTAACTACAGCTTAGAATGAGCTGTAGTCACGTGTTTTGGGTAGAACACCGACGATATAGACAAGTAATTGACGAAGATTGTCCATTTTAAACAATATCCCAATGCCAAGTGTGAAGTGTACAAAGTATCCTATTTATTAATATTTCGTAACACTTTACACTCGCTATTGGTAAGCGATTGAGTAACTCTTTACCCATAGATAACCCATAAACCAAGATGTTTTCCATTTTTTCACAAAACATCTGCCAAGACTTTTTAATCAACAGTTTATTGATTTCTATTCCCTTGACAATTGACTCAAGAGACTTCATCTTACAAATTCCTTATGCACGAATTCATGTATATGGAAACATCTTATATCTTTTGTACCTCATATTTTCTGGGTGTTTATTAATCCTTTCCTGTTAAATCACTGCTTTTTACGTCCCCGTGTTTGTATATTTGAGGAAACATTGTGGAAAAAGAAGAAATTGCTTGTAACAAGCAATTTCTACTTTTTCCACAATATTTTCTATTCTTCTGAATGGATATTTGTCAAATATTATCAGCTTAAAATAGTAATCTGCAAAACCTTTGAAATTGGACCAGTCTAAAATTTTGTAAAACAGGAAAGCGTTAAAGAGCGTGTGTGAAAAAGAAGGAGTATCTTAAAACTAATAAATATTTTCTCAAATGGATTGCCCTGCTTATATGAGCGTATTAATAAAATTTCCAATTAACGTAAATACATACATGAAGCTTTACTCTTTATGAAAAGTAGAGTTCATGCAGCTTAAACGACAAAAAAATCGGTTTGTTCCTTTTTAAATCTCTAGAAACACTCTGTCTGTAACAAATTATTCGAAAAATACGATGCTAAATAACCCCTTATTTTCTACCCAATTACCAGATTACAAAATTTTAGACTGATCCAAATTGAAAGAAGTTGCAGACGAAAAGTTTTAGTCGATGGATTTTTCAAAATCCTTCTCTTTTGGATAGAAATCATTGTGCATACTAAATAAATTGCTTGTAACAAGCATTTTTTTTTTCATTTTCCACAGTTATTGCTCTTGGTGTGTCAAGAGGCTTGATTATATGGGAATGGTTCAGTCTTACCCAAAGTATTTGATGTTTCTTTTTTTTCCAGAAAACATAAAATATTGAATGACGAATGCCCGAGTGACTAACAGATATTAAGTGTACGACCTGATAATGGATGATAAACCTGAAACTAAAACTAAATCAAAGTACTGAAAGTACTGTAAGCTAGCAAAGCATGATTTATTAAGTCATCTTCTTTGACAAAGATTATCATAATAAATAAATTACGTTTAAGTAACCCAGGAGTTAAATAGCATCCTTTTGAAGGAGTTCTGTACAATTTACATTAAGTTTTCATTATTCCCGAAATACATAAGAACTACATGTACTTTTTATAGCGTAGACATTCAATGGATTTAGTGGTTAAGCCTCCAGTGGCAGTTTGCACTCCTGAACAGAGAAAACCTCAGTCTGTTAACTTAAGCTATCAATGCTGACGCTTTGCGAGCCAAAAAGGTACACCATTCAAGTTAATCACTATTTACTGTAATGCTTTTATGAATTGCTACTTGGCCTTTAAACACATTTCGGGTGTTTTCGTAGAAAGCCTGTTTATCGTTACAATTTTTAGTGGCCTACGTTATCGCTGTTTCAAAACTTGAGCTTTTTGTGATACGACAGCTTTTACAAAAGATATGCTCTTTAACCTTTAAACTTCATATGTATGTTCAAAGTGAGAAAACTCTAAAGGCAGTTGTAACTGTTTAAAACTCAAAGATGATGCAGAATACTATTTTTAATTGAAGATATTTATTTATTTTTTGTCTTATGGGGTAGAAAATATCGTCGATTCCTCAAAGATTTCCTATGCTCTTTTTCTTTTGGGCCTAAGATAGGGGTATTGTGAGGAAATGGGTTAAACGTCGTAACTTGACTTATCCAATATATAGCTACGACGTTTAGGTCTCCAACCATCGGTTAACTATTCAATGTATGTTCCAGGCAATATATCTAGCATGATAATGTCGTTTATCACTTAAGTAGAACTTCAATCCATGTATAAATTTACAAGTTATAGTTTGTGATCAAGGGTCAATTTTGTTTAAAATGAATACAGGTCTTGACGAAATTGACCTTTGATTATTCACTTTTATTCGAGCATCTATAGGAGACGTTTAATAATTAAATATCGTACTGCAAAATGCGCATCAGAACGATTTTCTAGAAACGGGGGATATAATCAGTATTTAGCGAAATTGCAAGTGACTTAATGAACTTCTGAGATCCTAGAGATTCACTGCAAAGTCGATATTACGCTAATTAGAGAGATTAAGTGCGTCTTTTAGAATGTCATATTGATTATGTGAAGAAGTCATTCGCATTGCGGTCAAAGCCATTCTAAAACCAAGGCCGTTTCATAACGAGTGCTTTACATCATCGCTGGGTCACCAAAATATCGTAAATACAACTTTGTTCAAGCTGTATTTACGACATTTTTGGTCGCCCAGATTTCTGCAAAGAATATTCCTTTTTTATCATTTTTTTTTTTTAGAATCGCCAGAGAAGATTAAGATCCTATATGTGGCTACAACTACGCAAACTATTTCAGGTCTCTTTAGCGCAATCTGGGTAAAAAATGCAAGTATGTCGCAACGACAAGCATAGAGTCATTTTTACTCATTAATTCTTGTCAATCATTATTTGGATTGCAACCGCCGTCATGGCGCACTCGGTAGCGCATAGGATTCCAAATCTTCAATCATGGGATATCAAGGGTTCGATCCCCGGCGGCGGCACATATTCTTTCCGACATTTGTCTCTCACCAATGGGTGGACAATCGTAAACCAAATTGGGATTGTAGCTGGAGGCTAGGAAAGTATGTAGTGGTAATACCGGTGTGATAAATACCAGGAATCCACTGTTTGGTGCTTAAGCCGCCTAAATATGACTGAAATACTGTTAAAAGTGGTGTTAAAACACATTCAATCAATTAATTGTTAGGATGGCATTGAAATGAAAGGACTAAAAGCGCTGGAAACACTAGATGCGGGTTAGAGAAGCTTGAGATAAAGATCAGTCGGTAACTCACAATACTGCCAATCCTATGGTCGATGGTTTGATTTCCAGCTTCTCTGGCATTCATTAACAGCATGAAACTCAATTCCAAACAGCAAAATTTAGACCCGTCCGATTTCAAAGGTTTTGCAGACAACATTTCAAAGTCGACTTTGTTTGAAAAAATAGACATAAAGTAGGGTTGAAGACATTGTGGCAAAAAAATGAAATTGCTTGTACAAAGCAGTTTCTTATTTTTCCACAATGTTATCTACTGTTTAAAAAATACAGGGACTTCAATAATAGGTATTGAACAGGGATGGTTAGATAAAGATATTCGTGATCGCCATTGACTATAGATATCAAGAGCTATTATGCGAGAAAAGTAATTACGATTTGTGGCATTTGTCTGATAACATTTTAGAGAAATAAGCCACTTACAAGTCAGATTGGATTTCTTTGTACTGATCTAGGAATCTTCAGGAAGGCTTGTTAAGGTCCGTCAGCCACCGAGAAAAAACTGGTGACTGAGGTCGTGTTCAAAATAGCATTAACAAATGACCAGCCGACAAAAATACGGACTGATCCAAATCGGAAGAAGTTGAAGACGACATTATCTAACAAACGGGATTGAAGGTAAGGTTTGTCAAGTAAAATAAGTTTAAACTGAGACGATATTTCAAAGTGTACTGAATATGAAAAAAAAGTACCATATAGGGTAAAAAAGACATTGTGAGGAAAGGAGAAGTTGCTTGAATCAAGCAATTTTACGCCTTTTCATGTTGGTTTCCTAGATATAACTATTTCTGTGTGTAAAAAAAATGGATAACATATTGAATGGACTTAACTGTAATTGCGTACAGTGTCTGTACAATGTATATGAATTTAGATCAGTGTAGAATTTAACTCTCGATCTCGATATTAAACATGAGGAATAGCTAGTATCAATAACATTCAACGTGGTAATCTATTAATATAGACCAGATATCAACTTTGAACTTTGAACATTTGTGCAAAGCAAGTGTGGTTAGTATTATACGACGTAACTACAGCTTATCTGACATTTATTGAATTTCCCCAACCATAAAGTTTTAAAGATAGTAATGTAGTATATTACGTCAATCGAACTGCCATGTCAGCGGTCAGTGGGCGTGGCAAGCGATCTGTTATATAAAAAGGGATGTCATGCGTGGGTCAAAATGTGAGATTCAATCGGTGATATCCGAATATTCGTAACCGAACAACTGTGCTTTTCACTAATGCGTCATAATTCGTAAAGCTTTTTAAACAAGAGGGCTAAAATGACCCTAAATCGCTCACGTCGTTTATTAAGGACTTGTTGACGTCTTCCGACGGACACAGGGTGGTTACTAGAGCTCATCTTGAGCACGTCGTGCACAGGTGAATTTAAAAAGAGTTACGGAATTGAACAATTACTTTTCATATATACCTACCATTATTCCTTAATAGATATTTTCATTGCACGCGGTAAATCGTACTAAAAAAATGAAAAAAAAAAAAAAAAAAAAAAAAAACCGTAGCAAACATGTACTGAACTTGTAGGGATATTGCAAGATCGCGTCATTTTCCCGGTAAAATAATCTTATTAGTATTTAAAAAGGCTAATTTTTAGAGCAGTTTCGTAAACTTCTTTTAATTTTTGTCGTCAAAATTCTTTGGTATATAATAAATGGAATATTATAATGTAACTGTGATACAGAATATTGTATTTGATTCTTGTCGCATAGGAAATTTTTATACTTCACTGGACAATCGGTATCACTACGCGGCTCATATCCAAAACAATGTTTTGTACATGTATCACAACTATTGCATAATATTCACTACTTCTTGTTTTTAATTTTTTTTCACGTAAAAAGTTTCTTGCAATAAATGAAAATAACAAATACTATCAATTGGAATTCTTCTTGTGACGTATTCAATTTATGTTTCGTCTTTTGATAAGTTATGATGGTATTTTATAATGTTGCTATGAATCTCTTTTGAACAAATGGGATATCTGTAATTGAAAATCGTCTTTTTGCCAAGAAAATCTGAAACGTTTGAATAAAACAGCTGTCTCTATGACAGCAAAATATGTAACTAGGTTGAAATACCAGAAAATATGTAAGTTTCAATTCTAAATTATTGCTTGCAATGAATTTTTTTTTTTTTGTTGTTATTTTTTCATTTATCTATTTTTATGGTTAATTTTTTTTTCTGAGGATTAAAATAGATGTAACTTTTAAAGTTCACGTGATGAAAATAACCAATAAAACGTTTACTTACATACATCCTTGGAGAGATTGATAATGATTGAACCTCAAACACAGTTGCCAAATATCGGGAATACGTAGGGCTTGTTCATTATTTTGATGGAGGTCTGATCAATTTTGTCTCATTTTTAGACTATGGCTCTTTATTGACCCTTGTCATGCTGAATATTTTTTGTATCTAAATTTACAATAAAATCAAAGGCCTGAAAGAACTGGGAGATCAAGTTAAGGATCAATTATTATTTTGGGAATTAATTTTATAAATAACTCTGAGTTGATAGAGACATACAGGAGGTATAGACTAAGATCAGACTGCACTTATGTGCAGACTGATCTTAGTCTATACCTCCTGCCAAAAGAGGAATATTCCGGGTTCAGCATGACAAGGGTAAAAAAATGTTGGACAAAGTGCTCGCTCACTTTTATTCTGAAAACATATCAAAGTGTTCGAAATACGTATAATTGGTTACACTCCTGTCCGTTTTGCCTCATTAAATAAAGAGCAAAATGGGCCCATTTTCGCAATCTGTAGCTCCTCGCATAAGTTTCGTTTGTCCTTAAATTTTAGTCCGTCTTAAAGACCAGTCTTTGTCTTGAATTACAGGCCAGGAAAATGGTATTATTAGGGATAAAATGTTTCGCAAATCTTCATTCTGCACATCAACCAATGAAATTCTTAAGGCTCGTAAGTGAAAGTCTTGTAGGGTACCTCCTTCAAACGTTAGTTTGTACAATTAATAGTTCCCAGATAAATTCTTTGAATCACATGCAAGACATGCAGCAGTGGTCTCTCACTGTGCAGAACCTAACATCATGCAACTTGCTGTTGTTTAAACGTTAAAACAGCATGACAAAAGGCGGAGATCAAATTTTCTGAATGTACTACTTTAGGGTACAACAACCCGGAAGTAATTTCGGAGTGGAGTTAACCCAAACCACCCGGAAGTAATTCCGGAGTGGAGTAGACCCAATTAGGGACACTATCTTAGATCCATGATCACATGACATTACGATGACAGTAGAATTGTACCGAGGATGGTGTTAAAGCTGTAGGACAATGAGTCACTTGTGTTTTGGGCTTCTTATTCTCTCTTATCACGCCGTCGTCATAGCGCAGTTGGTAGCGCGCCGGACTGTCAATCTAGAGGTCCCGGGTTCGATTCCCGACGGTGGCACTCATCCTTTCCGACTATTCGTCTCCGACCAATGGGTCGATAATCGTAGACCTATGTGGGATAGCAGCTGGAGGCTAGGAAAGGATGTGATGGCTGTACTGGTGTGAGAAATACCAGGAATCCATTGTTAGGTGCTCCAGGCGCCGCGATATAACTGAAAGATTGTTGAAAGCGGCGTAGAACCCCATTCAAACAAACAAACAATCTCTCTTATCTTTTGTCATTTATTGTGCGTTTTATTGTGGTCTTGTTGTTCTTGCTGTTTCAGCTTTTTCTACTGCTTTGGGATTGTGTGTGGTGTGTGTGTGTGCGCGCGCAGGCCTATTTGTGTGTTTTGGTGTGAGAGAGTGTGTGCGTGAGTGTGCCTGCGAACGCGCGCGCGCGTGTGTGTTGGGGATTCTTTATTTGTTCAGTCATCACTCGTTACTCAAAGAATGAATGATATCGACGGTGTTCTACCTAAACCTTCACTAGAAATGATCGCTTGATCGCTGGTCCTAAATGCAAGAAGACATAGACGACAATCTAAGATTAATGAAATTTTAAATCTCAATTTATCTTTTGGGGTAGGAAACATTGCAGACAATGAAGCTTTTTTTTCTGTGGGGTGTAAAAGGGGAACTGTGTTGGCGCGCGTGTGTGTGTTGGGGATTCTTTATTTGTTCGGTCATCACTCGTTACTCAAAGAAAGAATGATATCGACGGTGTTCTACCTAACAATCGTAACTACAGCTTAGAATAAGCTGTAGTCACGTGGTTTGGGTAGAACACCGTCGATATAGCCAATTAATTGACGTAGATTGTCCATTTTAAACAATATCCCTATGCCAAGTGTGAATGGAGTTTAACGCCGCTTTTAACAATCTTTCATTTATATCGCGGCGGCTGGAGCATCTAACAATGGATTCCTGGTATTTCTCGCACCAGTATAACCACTACACCCCTTCCTAGCCTTCAGCTGCTATCCCACATATGCTTACGATTATCTGCCCATTGGTGGTAGACAAATGTCGGAAAGAGTATTGCCGCCGTCGGGGATCGAACCCTTGACCTTTTGAATGATAGTCCGACGCGCTACATACTGCGCTATGACGGCGGCTCCAAGCGTGAAATATACAAAGTATCCTACTTATTATTATTCCGGAACACCTTACATCCGCTACTGGTCAGCAATATAGCAACTCTTAACCCATAGATATCCCATAAACCAAGATGTTTTCCATTTTTTCACAACACATCTGCCAAGACTTTTTAATCAACAGTATATTGATTTCTATTCCCTTGACAATTGACTCCAGAGACTTCATCTTACAAATTCCTTATGCACGAATTCATGTATATGGAAACATCTGAAATTTTTTGTACCTCATATTTTCTGGGTGTTTATTAACCCTTTCCTGTTAAATCACTGCTTTTTACGTCCCCGTGTTTGTATATTTGAGAAGACATTGTGGAAAAAGAAGAACTTGCTTGTAACAAGCAATTTCTTTTTTTTCCACAATATTTTCTATCCTACTGAATGAATATTTAGTTCTTGTATATTTCTTTCAAATGGATTGCCCTGCTTATATGAGCGTATTAATAAAATTCCCAATTAACGTAAATACATTCATTAAGCTTTACTTTTTATGAAAAAAAGAGTTCATGCTGCTTAAACGACAAAAAAATCGGTTTGTTCCTTTTTAAATCTCTAAAAACATAATTAAGAAGTTGCAGACGACAAATTTTAGTTGATGGATTTTTCAAAATCCTTCTCTTTTGGATAGAAATCATTGTGGATACTGAATAAATTGCTTGTAACAAGCAATTTTGTTTCATTTTCAACAGTTATTGCTCTTGGGGTGTCAAGAAGCTTGATTATATGGGAATGGTTCAGTCTTACCCAAAGTATTTGATGTTTCTTTTTTTTCCAGAAAACATAAAATATTGAATGGCGAATGCCCTAGTGACTAACAGATATTAATTGTACTACCTAATAATGGTTGATAAACCTGAAACTAAAACTAAATCAAAGTACTGAAAGTACTGTAAGCTAGCAAAGCATGATCTTATTAAGTCATCTTCTTTGGCAAAAGCCGCCGCCATAGCGCAGTCGGTAGCGCGCCAGCCTCCTAATCTTCAATCACGGGTGTCATGGGTTCGATCCCTGGCGGCGGCAAATATTCTTTCCGACAATTGTCTCTCACCAATGGGTTGATAATCGTAAACCTAAGTGGGATAGCAGCTGGAGGCTAGGAAAGGATGTAGTGGTAGTACTGGTGTGAGAAATAACAGGAATCCATTGTTAGGTGCTCCAGCCGCCGCGATATGACTGAAATACTGTTAAAAGCGGCGTTAAACCCCATTCATTCAATCATTCTTTGACAAAGATTATCATAATAAATGAATTACGTTTAAATAACCCAGGAGTTAAAAAGCATCCTTTTGAAGGAGTTCTGTACAATTTGCATTAAGTTTGCATTATTCATGAAATACATAAGAACTACATGTACTTTTTATAGCGTAGACATTCAATGGATTTAGTCGTTAAGCCTCCAGTGGCAGTTTGCACTCCTGAACTGAGAAAACCCCAGTCTGTTAACTTAAGCTATCAATGCTGACGCTTTGCTAGCTAAGAAGGTATACCATTCCAATTAATCACTATTTACTGTAATGCTTTTATGTATTGCTACTTGGCCTTTAAACACATTTCGGGTGTTTTCGTAGAAAGCCTGTTTATCGTTACAATTTGTAGTGGCCTACGTTATCGCTGTTTCAAAACTTGAACGTTTTTTTTTTGTGATAGGATAGCTTTTACAAAAGATATGCTCTTTAACCTTTAAACTTCATAAGTATGTTCAAAATGAGAAAACTCTAGAGATAGTTGTAACTGGTTAAAACTCAAAGATGTTGCAGACGACTATTTTTAATTGATGATATTTATTCATGTTTTATCTTATGGGGTAGAGAATATCGTCGATTCCTCAAAGATTTCCCATGCTCTTTTTCTTTTGGGCCTAAGATAGGGTTATTGTGTGGTAATGGGTTAAACGTCGTAGCTACAACTTGACTAACCAAATATATAGCAACGACGTTTAGGTCTCCAACCATCGGTCAAATACTCAATGTATGTTTGCAATATATCTTGCATTATAATGTCGTTTATCACTTAAGTAGAACTTCAATCCATGTATGAATTTACAAGTTATAGATTGTGATCAAAGGTCAATTTTGTCTACAATGAATACAGGTCTAGACGAAATTGACTTTTGATCATTCACTTTTACTCGAGCATCTATAGGAGACGTTTAATAATTAAATATCGTACTGCAAAATGCGCATCAGAACGATTTTCTAGAAACGGGGGATATAATCAGTATTTAGCGAAATTGCAAGTGACTTAATGAACTTCTGAGATCCTAGAGATTCACTGCAAAGTCGATATCACGCTAATTAGAGAGATTAAGTGCGTCTTTTAGAATGTCATATTGATTATGTGAAGAAGTCATTCGCATTGCGGTCAAAGCCATTCTAAAACCAAGGACGTCTCATAACGAGTGCTTTACATCATCGCTGGGTGACCAAAATATCGTAAATACAACTTTGTTCAAGCTGTATTTACGACATTTTTGGTCGCCCAGATTTCTGCAAAGAATATTCTTTTTTATCATTTTTTTTTTTTTTTGAATCGCCAGAGAAGATTAAGATCCTATATGTGGCTACAACTACGCAAACTATTTCAGGTCTCTTTAGCGCAATCTGGGTAAAAAATGCAAGTATGTCGCAACGACAAGCATAGAGTCATTTTTACTCATTAATTCTTGTCAATCATTATTTGGATTGCAACCGCCGTCATGGCTCACTCGGTAGCGCATAGGATTCCAAATCTTCAATCATGGGATATCAAGGGTTCGATCCCCGGCGGCGGCACATATTCTTTCCGACATTTGTCTCTCACCAATGGGTGGACAATCGTAAACCAAATTGGGATTGTAGCTGGAGGCTAGGAAAGTATGTAGTGGTAATACCGGTGTGATAAATACCAAGAATCCACTGTTTGGTGCTTAAGCCGCCTAAATATGACTGAAATACTGTTAAAAGTGGTGTTAAAACCCATTCAATCAATTAATTGTTAGGATGGCATTGAAATGAAAGGACTAAAAGCGCTGGAAACACTAGATGCGGGTTAGAGAAGCTTTCAAGAGATAAAGATCAGTCGGTAACTCACAATACTGCCAATCCAATGGTCGATAGTTTGATTTCCAGCTTCTCTAGCATTCATCAACAGCATGAAACTCAATTCCAAATGGCAAAAATTTAGACCTGTCCAATTTCAAAGGTTTTGCAGACAACATTTCAAAGTCGACTTTGTTTGGAAAAAAAAAATAGTCATATAGTAGGGTTGAAGACATTGTGGCAAAAAATGAAATTGCTTGTACAAAGCAGTTTCTTATTTTTCCACAATGTTATCTACTGTTTAAAAATACAGGGACTTCAATAATAGGTATTGAACAGGGATGGTTAGATAAAGATATTCGTGATCGCCATTGACTATAGATATCAAGAGCTATTATGCGAGAAAAGTAATTACGATTTGTGGCATTTGTCTGATAACATTTTAGAGAAATAAGCCACTTACAAGTCGGATTGGATTTCTTTGTACTGATCTAGGAATCTTCAGGAAGGCTTGTTAAGGTCCGTCAGCCACCGAGAATAAACCTGGTGATTGAAGTCGTGTTCAAAATAGCATTAACAAATGACCAGCCGACAAAAATACGGACTGAACAAATCGGAAGAAGTTGAAGACGACATTATCTAACTAACGGGAGATGAAGGTCAGGTTTGTCAAGTAAAATAAGTTAAACCAAGACGATATTTCAAAGTGTACTTAATTCGAAAAAAGGTGTAAAAAAGACATTGTGAGGAAAGGAGAAGTTGCTTGAATCGCCTTTTCATGGTGGTTTCCTAGATATAATTATTTCTGTGTGTAAAAAACGGATAACATTTTAAATGGACTTAACTTTAATTGCGTACAGTGTCTGTACAATGTATATGAAATTAGATCGGTGTAGAATTTAACTCTCGATATTCTGGGAGCAAATCACTTTAATGACGATACCAACCGGTCCCACAAAGCTTAAGAATTAAACGATATATAGATAAATGCAAACTAATAACTGTTTTACATCGAAAATTCAGCCGCCGTCATAGCGCAGTCGGTAGCGCGTCGGACTGTCGTTCTAGAAGTCCCGGGTTCGATTCCCGGCGGCGGCACTCATCCTTTCCGCCTATTTGTCTCCCACCAATGGGTCGATAATCGTAGACCTATGTGGGATAGCAGCTGGAAGGTAGGAAAGGATATGATGGTGGTACTGGCGTGAGAAATACCAGGTGCTCCAGCCGCCGCGATATAACTGAAAGATTGTTGAAAGCGGCGTAAAACCCCAATCAAACAAACAAACAAACAATGGCAATTCAATCTGTTATGAATTAGTGAATGTACCAAAGTATGTTATTTTCGTTGTCTTTTAATGTTTTAGTTCGAGCACATTTTTTATTTGAATCGCTATCTTTTTATAAGAAAGACAATTGTCAATCACATTCTTTCAAATTGTTACACTTTCGCATAAGTCCCACAGGCGTTAGAGAAAATCTAATATTAAACACCACTGATGTTAAACACAATTAGCGACGCCTAATCAAAAATTGATAATTTTAACCGTATATGGCAATAATGTATAATACGATACTCTTAATTTTCAGATCCTTACTGTCAATGAAAAAATCGATAGGCCGATCAAGTCATAAATTTAGACCCGAGGTGCACTTATTCAAGCTGTAGTTACGAAGTTCAGGTAGCCAACCAACGATTCTAATTTTGGGTAATTTTTACTGACAATGAATTCTGCAAAATAACGCCGCTTAATATTCAAGTCGAACTTTCTGTCTGGGTTGAGTGGGAATGGACAGAGATCCGACAATTTTCTCGTAACACCGTAAAACATAAACACATTGTTCATTCCATCTTGTCGTACGAAGGGCCGGGATCGTTCTACTTATCTAGTACACTACAGAAAAAGATTATCCCGATATCCCTTCACTCGTGACAATAATTGTCGTTTAATTTTGGAACATTTTTTTCACGACAGTCATAGAAAAATCTCAACCCAAATCGCCTATTTTCTATAATGCTTACTTCGATACATGTTCTCAATCTAAAATAGTGAATTGTGTTAACATATTTTTAACTACTTAACCCGATTGCCCTTTACTGGACCTAATATGATAGTCTTCAAACACTTTTTGTAAGCAATTACTAACTACACAGTGTCACTTTCTTACGCCCTGAAGAAATACCATCATGGAAACTTTGGGGGAATATGAGAGATTGCGATTAACAAGCGATTTCTCCTTTTCTCACAATATTTTCTATGTCATATGGCACATTTTTTCAAATTTAGCGTAATTCATGATGCCGTCTGCAGCTTCTTTCAATAAGTCTGAAATCTTGTCGTCTGGTAATGGCTTAAGACATTCCCCAATGATCCTTTTCATGAGAAAGTTCGTATTCATATGTTTATAACCACAATCAGCTGCTCTTCTACTGCGACAGTGTGCTTATAATTGCTACGGATACCCGAAAGGGGGGGGGGACTCATGACCGCTGATAATCTTATCTATTGCTGATACTATAAAGTCATTTACCTCGTTTGAAAATTGACATATCGCGAAATGTCAATCAAAGGATGAACAGACAACAAGAGTTAGAAATTCTATCGTTATGCTATGGTAGAATGATTTATTCTTGGGTGTAAAAGCACCACATTACATCCCTATCTGTATAAATAAACACAAGGAATGCAGCGCTTCGCACGTCAAAAGTGACAATCCAGCCAGATTTCTCCAACGAACCATTGAGTTCAGTTGCTTAAACGGCACTGTTTTGTGAAAAAAGTTGGTTTCGTCTCTGTGATACAAAACCTGCGTAACTAAAGCTCAAGGTTTTGGTAGGACATAAAATGTTTTTAATGAAAAGGGATGATCGACGCCCCATCGTAATTATCTATTTTGTCATAGATCTACTTAAACTTTTTAAACACTTTTACCCCTTAATACTCATGGTTTTACACAGTAGTTTCTATTTCACTATAGATGAGCATTCTGGGACACTTTCAATAGAACTTTAGAAAGTCAAACTCAACTCGAACAATCTGAGTTCCATTTTCCTGTCGACTAAGTTCATGGATCCTTTCCAAAATTTAATTTTAGCATTAGTTTCTAATGAACTGTAAGGGAAAATATATTTATATCTAAAGTCCTTCCATAAATTTTCTAAATTTCAAATAGAATTATTATATTTAATCCGGAAAAAATATTAATTTGTCATGTATAACGTCACGGAATAGCTACCCGGGCAGATCATTTCCAAAATTTAATTTTAGCATTAGTTTCTAATGAACTGTAAGGGAAAATATATTTATATCTAAAGTCCTTCCATAAATTTTCTAAATTTCAAATAGAATTATTATATCTAATCCGGAAAATATATTAATTTGTCATGTATAACGTCACGGAATAGCTACCCGGGCAGATCCTGAAGTGTAACGAAAGCGGATGAAATATCGAAATTCTCTGAGAATAAGGTGTTTATCAAAGAATATTCGATTAATTCAGGAACCTTTTCCCTTCATCTCACGATAATTTAAATGGTCTTTTGATCACTCAATGTTTCATTGGTGAAATCGGGCCGGATTGTCACTTTTGACGTGTGTGGCGTTGCAGTCATTGTGTTCATTTGTACAGATAGGGATGTTATATGGTGATTTACACCCGAGCATAAACAATTCTATCAAATCATATATAGATAGAATTCCAAACTCCTGTGAATAAACCAACCAAACCATTCATTTAAACCAAGAGTGAACTTTGGATTCCGACATTTGGCGAAATTAGTAAGAAGTATTTTTGGTGGCTTGGAGACCTACATCTTGTTCAAGCTGTAGTAAAGACGTTTAAATCGCCAATCAACTGTTTTGTTTTACATTATTGGTGATTCTATTTGCAAATAACGCCGTGTAATATCTTTATCGAATTCTGTCGGAGTCAGTGCCAGCGATCTCCCAATTAACAGACTTTAATAAAGTGTTGTCAAAGGCATGGAACAATGATGGAATTGTGAGAAACTGATGGGTTATAAATTTCCTTGGAGAAATCGAATATATTGTTTCACAAAGTAATACATCATCGAAGCTCATTTATATTTAAAATAATTATTAAATCAAACGGTTTTGTAATTGTTTTGTGAGAATCGTTTTATCAGGACTTTGATTAAACCATCAAATTCGAATAAAGCTATAAGTATTCAAAATATAATCTAGGTTTCACCACAATATTGGTAAAAAAAAAACATCGACAGGTTGGAGTAACGACAAGCATAGGTTCATTGTTAAAGCATTAACCCATGTCATGATGAATGAAATCATTTCAGAATTACTTATTAGAGATATTCTCTTCATTTCTTTTAATCTAATAGTATCGAGCGAAAAAAAAACTTTTCAAACTTTGATACCTTTTTGTATGGAACTATTTTGTGTGGAAGCATACAAAATCGCCGCGTGCTCAAAATTTTGTTCATAGAGATATGAATAATTTTTGTCGACCAATTAAAACGCCTGTTTTGACAGACGAAACTAGAAATTAAATTATATTAAAATGAAAATGCTGAAAGCACTGGACATACTAGATACGATCTTGTTTCAAATAGATTTACTGGCATTAAGCAGTCTTAGGAATGTGAACCAAAATGTCGCTCTTATGACGCAAAATAGTTTGATGATATCGATCTCGAGGTCAGAGTCTCGGTACAGTACAGAATAATTCTTCAGTGCAGAAAATATTACTTACCCAAAATTGTCAGAAGAAAACAGACTAATTGACCTGCCTTGCATTTATTTTCCGGTTTCTTGGGTATTTTATTCCCTATCACATAGTAATTCCAATATTAACAGTACACAAAAAAGCTTTTTGTATGCTTTTCGACCTCGTAATATCCATTTCATGAAGTTCCTATTATCGTTTTATGTCTTTTTATCGCACTGGGCGCCAGGATGTCGAACCTTAGATGAATAATTCAGACACTTGAATCAGATTGACCTTGAATAACGAAATGATCTAATTTAGTTTCGTCTTTCAAGATTGAAGCCTTTTGACTGGCCGATATATATATTCCATACTTCCCATAACAAATTTGCGCACGAAACTATGTTATGCTTATACGTACAGAGTAAATTTCTAGACATATATTCATATATCCCCCAACATATTTTACGCACGAAACTATTTTGTATGCTTTGCTCGGTGGAACCTAATTATAAGACATGAATACAATAGTTATTATTTCCATTTAGGTATCTCATTTTATGGCATGCAAATTTTGCCTTAATCTATATTCAGTTCTCAAATGCTTGAAATCCGACGATACCGCAGTTACTGACTCAAAGGGTTTATCTTTAAAGTTCTTTTCAGAGGAATTGACGCATACAGGCTGTCTCCATTCTATAATTCTTCCTATATTAATATCTTGAATGTTCAGTTGATGTACGAGTTATCCCGATGCCTTCAGATCGACGATAAGGTTACTTTCTTAGTTTTTTATTAACCCTTGTCATGCTGAACCCGGAATATTCCGGTTTTGGCAGGAGGTGTAGAATAAGATCAGACTGCACTTATGTGCAGGCTGATCTTAGTCTACACCTCCTGCTTGTACTTTCCCTTCCAGAATTGTTTATGAAGTTGATTTCTTAATGAAATATTGATTTTTTAATAAATAGTTCTATCAGTGCTTTCAACCCCTTGATATTGCAGCAATTCAGTAACGTAATTTATGCAGCATGAAAAGGGTTTAGAACTGTTTCGCCGAAATTGTCTTCGTTCATGACACCAACTACATATTTCGAATATCTTAACCCTTGTCATGCTGAACCCGGAATATTCCGGTTTTGGTAGGCGGTGAAGACCAAGATCAGCCTGCACATAAGCGCAGTCTGATCTTGGTCTATACCTCCTGCTTGTACTTTTCTTGCGAGAGTTGTTTATGAGATTGATTTCTAAAAGAAATATTGATTTTTGAACAACAAGTTCTATCAGTGCTTTCAGCCCTTTGATTTGATACCAATTCAGTAAGGTGATTTATACAGCATGACAAGGGAAGTGTGTGAAGTTGGCAGGACATTAGACATTAGACATTCGACCGAATGTCTAACTGGAAAATTAGACATTCAAATATCAATGTCTAACTGCCGAATTAGACATTAGACATTCGATTAGACATTCGACCAAACCCGTTTTTGAATGTCTAACTGCCCAATTAGACATTAGACATTCGATTAGACATTCGACCAAACCCGTTTTTGAATGTCTAACTGCCCAATTAGACATTAGACATTCGATTAGACATTCGACCAAACCCGTTTTTGAATGTCTAACTGCCCAATTAGACATAAGACATTCGATTAGACATTCGACCAAACCCGTTTTTGAATGTCTAACTGCCCAATTAGACATTAGACATTCGATTAGACATTCGACCAAACCCGTTTTTGAATGTCTAACTGCCCAATTAGACATTAGACATTCGATCAGACATTCGACCAAACCCGTTTTTGAATGTCTAACTGCCCAATTAGACATTAGACATTCGATTAGACATTCGACCAAACCCGTTTTTGAATGTCTAACTGCCGAATTAGACATTAGACATTCGATTAGACATTCGACCAAACCCGTTTTTGAATGTCTAACTGCCGAATTAGACATTAGACATTCGATTAGACATTCGACCAAACCCGTTTTTGAATGTCTAACTGCCCAATTAGACATTAGACATTCGATTAGACATTCGACCAAACCCGTTTTTGAATGTCTAACTGCCCAATTAGACATTAGACATTCGATTAGACATTCGACCAAACCCGTTTTTGAATGTCTAACTGCCCAATTAGACATTAGACATTCGATTAGACATTCGACCAAACCCGTTTTTGAATGTCTAACTGCCCAATTAGACATTAGACATTCGATTAGACATTCGACCAAACCCGTTTTTGAATGTCTAACTGCCCAATTAGACATTAGACATTCGATTAGACTTTCGACCAAACCCGTTTTTGAATGTCTAACTGCCGAATTAGACATTAGACATTCGATTAGACATTCGACCAAACCCGTTTTTGAATGTCTAACTGCCGAATTAGACATTAGACATTCGATTAGACATTCGACCAAACCCGTTTTTGAATGTCTAACTGCCCAATTAGACATTAGACATTCGATTAGACATTCGACCAAACCCGTTTTTGAATGTCTAACTGCCCAATTAGACATTAGACATTCGATTAGACATTCGACCAAACCCGTTTTTGAATGTCTAACTGCCCAATTAGACATTAGACATTCGATTAGACATTCGACCAAACCCGTTTTTGAATGTCTAACTGCCCAATTAGACATTAGACATTCGATTAGACATTCGACCAAACCCGTTTTTGAATGTCTAACTGCCCAATTAGACATTAGACATTCAGTTAGACATTCGACCAAACCCGTTTTTGAATGTCTAACTGCCCAATTAGACATTAGACATTCGATTAGACATTCGACCAAACCCGTTTTTGAATGTCTAACTGCCCAATTAGACATTAGACATTCGATTAGACATTCGACCAAACCCGTTTTTGAATGTCTAACTACCCAATTAGACATTAGACATTCGATTAGACATTCGACCAAACCCGTTTTTGAATGTCTAACTGCCCAATTAGACATTAGACATTCGATTAGACATTCTACCAAACCCGTTTTTGAATGTCTAACTGCCCAATTAGACATTAGACATTCGATTAGACATTCGACCAAACCCGTTTTTGAATGTCTAACTGCCGAATTAGACATTAGACATTCGATTAGACATTCGACCAAACCCGTTTTTGAATGTCTAACTGCACAATTAGACATAAGACATTCGATCAGACATTCGACCAAACCCGTTTTTGAATGTCTAACTGCCCAATTAGACATTAGACATTCGATTAGACATTCGACCAAACCCGTTTTTGAATGTCTAACTGCCCAATTAGACATTAGACATTCGATTAGACATTCGACCAAACCCGTTTTTGAATGTCTAACTGCACAATAAGACATTAGACATTCGATCAGACATTCGACCAAACCCGTTTTTGAATGTCTAACTGCCCAATTAGACATTAGACATTCGATTAGACATTCGACCAAACCCGTTTTTGAATGTCTAACTGCCCAATTAGACATTAGACATTCGATTAGACATTCGACCAAACCCGTTTTTGAATGTCTAACTGCCCAATTAGACATTAGACATTCGATTAGACATTCGACCAAACCCGTTTTTGAATGTCTAACTGCCCAATTAGACATTAGACATTCGATTAGACATTCGACCAAACCCGTTTTTGAATGTCTAACTGCCCAATTAGACATTAGACATTCGATTAGACATTCGACCAAACCCGTTTTTGAATGTCTAACTGCCCAATTAGACATTAGACATTCGCTTAGACATTCGACCAAACCCGTTTTTGAATGTCTAACTGCCCAATTAGACATTAGACATTCGATTAGACATTCGACCAAACCCGTTTTTGAATGTCTAACTGCCCAATTAGACATTAGACATTCAGTTAGACATTCGACCAAACCCGTTTTTGAATGTCTAACTGCCCAATTAGACATTAGACATTCGATTAGACATTCGACCAAACCCGTTTTTGAATGTCTAACTGCCAAATTAGACATTAGACATTCGATTAGACATTCGACCAAACCCGTTTTTGAATGTCTAACTGCCCAATTAGACATTAGACATTCGATTAGACATTCGACCAAACCCGTTTTTGAATGTCTAACTGCCCAATTAGACATTAGACATTCGATTAGACATTCGACCAAACCCGTTTTTGAATGTCTTACTGCCCAATTAGACATTAGACATTCGATTAGACATTCGACCAAACCCGTTTTTGAATGTCTAACTGCCGAATTAGACATTAGACATTCGATTAGACATTCGACCAAACCCGTTTTTGAATGACTAACTGCACAATAAGACATTAGACATTCGATCAGACATTCGACCAAACCCGTTTTTGAATGTCTAACTGCCCAATTAGACATTAGACATTCGATTAGACATTCGACCAAACCCGTTTTTGAATGTCTAACTTCCCAATTAGACATTAGACATTCGATTAGACATTCGACCAAACCCGTTTTTGAATGTCTAACTGCCCAATTAGACATTAGACATTCGATTAGACATTCGACCAAACCCGTTTTTGAATGTCTAACTGCCCAATTAGACAAAAGACATTCGATAAGACATTCGACCAAACCCGTTTTTGAATGTCTAACTGCCCAATTAGACATTAGACATTCGATTAGACATTCGACCAAACCCGTTTTTGAATGTCTAACTGCCCAATTAGACATTAGACATTCGATAAGACATTCGACCAAACCCGTTTTTGTATGTCTAACTGCCCAATTAGACATTAGACATTCGATTAGACATTCGACCAAACCCGTTATTGAATGTCTAACTGCCCAATTAGACATTAGACATTCGATTAGACATTCGACCAAACCCGTTATTGAATGTCGAACTGCCCAATAAGACATTAGACATTCGATTAGGCATTCGACCAAACCCGTTTTTGAATGTCTAACTGCCGAATTAGACATAAGACATTCGACCAAACCCGTTTTTGAATGTCTAACTGCCCAATTAGACATTAGACATTCAATTAGACATTCGACCAAACCCGTTTTTGAATGTCTAACTGCCGAATTAGACATTAGACATTCGATTAGGCATTCGACCAAACCCGTTTTTGAATGTCTAACTGCCCAATTAGACATTAGGCATTCGATTAGACATTCGACCAAACCCGTTTTTGAATTTCTAACTGCCTGACATTAGATCAGATATTCGACCAAACCCGTTTTTGAATGTCTAATTGCCAAATTAGACATTGGAAAATAGGAAGACTTAACACTTTTGAAACATAACATATCAAAATTCCTTTTCGTATGGCATTAAATACACTTAAGTTTCTTTAATCAAATAAACGTTCTTTTAAAGATGTTTTTAAGCGATTGAAAGATAAAATTATTGACTTTCAACACTTTAGATGTCTTTTAACTCATTCGTTCTGATGTCAGTTAGACGCTTATTTCATCTACAAATTGATTGTAAATTTTGCCATACCCTTTACCAAACGGAACATTTTGACCAAAATCGATTATTTAATCCAAATTACCGATTGATTGTTATTGTTTTCCGATGACAAAGATGAACAATTTATGATTAGAATTTCAAACGGTTTCATTCAAAGACTTCATAATTCTTTCTAAATCTATCATTGAACGTCGAAAAAACTGATAAGTAAGCTGATCAATGTCTAGGCCAAAGATATGGTCTAGGTAACCGGACAATAGCCCCTCCGGACAATATCCCCTTCTATGTTTTTTGACATGGCGGACATTTTCCCCTACCTAAATTTAACAGGGCGGACATTAGCCCCTTCGCCATTCTCACAGGGCGGACAAAATCCCCTTCCTCATATTAACAGGGCGGACATTATCCCCTTCATCGTTTTACTACTGCGGACAAAAGCCCCTTTCTGTAATATATCACAGACAACTCACGGTTTCTGGATTGGATATAATTCCGGTATTTCACATGAAAACCAGTCAAAGATTGTAAAAATTATAATAATAATCAATGAAATACTCTGATTCTACTGGCGAGAATATTTTAGAATATATAAACATGTAAATATGACCAGCTGATGGTAGAAAATCATTAAGTAGAACGGTAAAACCTTTACCAATTTTCTGTTAAGTTTCTGTCACACTACAGCGTATAGCACCAACGTACGCCGACGTATGAGAAATTCAGTCTGTACGTTGGTGTACGTTGCATACGTTGGGCATAAGTTTTGCATACTACTCTTAGTACGCTGTCATACGCTGGCATACGTCGTCGTAAGTCGAGTATGTTGAAAAATTTTGTGCATGCACAAAATTTCCAACGTATGCCGACGTATGGATAGTACGTTACTCATAAGTTTCATGTACGCTACTTATAAGTAATGCATAGGTTCATGTACGTTACATGTAAGTTACTCATACGTTCGCATACGTTGCCATACGTAAAAGTCCGTTGGACGCTTGTGTAGCGTGTGTTTAGCGTATGCATAACGTGTTTGTAACCTACAAGCAACGTACTCCTAACTTATGGGTAACTTATTCCAAACGTTCATGGACGTATTGAGCGTATGTCCGACGCACTGGGAGGGTACTCAGCGTACTTTGAACGTATGTAGAACGTACTGAACGTATTTGTAACTTACGGGTAGCGTATCTGCAAGCGTTCTGAGCTCATCTTGTACAAATTTGGTACACATGAGTAAATCATACCACTCAGATTGGTGAGAAATGGAAGACCATGAGAGACTTAGACGAGAATATCAGCTAGTCATATTGAATCACCAAAATAATGTGATTGAAGCTGCTTTGTATGTGGCTAGTAGGATCCGAAGAAGAAGAGGCCAACGCTTCTGTCTGTCGTTTTGTGCATGTGACGAGTTCGAGTCAGACGGATCAAAAGAGACTACAGTTTCGTTCACAGACGCCACTGAAGAAGCATTTGAGTCCGAACGAGGGCGGTTTTGATCATCATTGTCCGAATGCTGATTATTTCCGTTATCGTCTGTCTGTTTAGGAGATAGGGAAGACGCCGAACGTGTAGGCGCTTAAGTTTTCTTTGCGCGGCCTCTTCCCGAGTTTTTCCTTTGTTTCTTTAGGGACATGTTTACCGATCTTCAACTACATAAATAATGAAGACTGGGTAGCCAAGAGATAAATATCATACATGTATCTGACGTCACGAACGTCACGTGCACTACAAGCACGCTGTGCACAAGTTTGGCGATCGTTGGGCATACGTTCCTCATAAGTTCTTCATACGTTCCACATAAGTTAAGAACGCTAGGCAAACGCTGGACGTGCGCTGTTGTACGCTTTCATAAGTCATGTTACGCCAGAGGTAAGCAATGCATAAGTTACTCATACGTTGGACATGCGCTATTCATTCGCTCAGTACGTTGCACGTACGTTTTGCATAAGTTCAAACAGAGGCTTTCTCTCATTTTTTGTGACTTTTCTTCAGCGTATGACAACGTATGACAACGAAATTATTTCTTTTCATGCGTTCGGCGTACGTTGGCTTATAAGTTATAGTGTGACAGGGGCATTAAATACTGAAATCCTTCCACACGCCAGGAACGCGTTAAAGACTGGCCAGGCACACGTTCTGTGTAACTTTTAGCCAACGTGTTTCTAGCGTGCTCGCAGCGTATGTTAACGTGTACATTGGCTGTCTCTAGTGTACTGAACGTGTTCGGAACGTATTTCAACTCGTTCGTAACACACTGAGGAATTGTGAGCATGCACGACATCTGTCAATATACTCAGCGTGTAACAACGTGTGTCAGTGTGTCGATGGCGTGTGTGGAGCGTGTTGTTTAAAATCAAACACGTCCCGAACACGCTGGCCAAAACATAAAGGTGCTTCTACAGCACTATTACGCTCTAACTATTTAAAGAAATAAAATGAAGTGATCATATAAATAATGGAAAGCTATAACATTATAAGGTGGGAGTTTTACAGTGAAGATTTTACTCAGTACAATATACGTGTGTTCTCGGAGTAGACAAGTAACTAAAGCAAAAGATAAATATAGCTTAAGTAACTAGGTTCTGGTTGTTTGTGTTACAGTTGTTTGGTTAAAAACATTTAACCTCATGTTGGCCGCTTTTAACATCAATTAAATAATTTGTTTTGTATTGTTTTTTTATGTTTTTTTTTAAATGGGAATTTACACCGCTTTTGTCAATCTTTCAGTCATATCGCGGTGACTGGAGCACCTGACAACGGATTCCTTGTATTTCTCCTACAACTACAATCATTTCATCTTTTCTTGACCCCAGCCGCTACCCCACATAGGTCTACGATTATCAGCCCCATTGGTGGGAGGCAGATAGTCGGAAAGGATGAGAGACCTGTAGACTGACAGTTCGACGCGCTACTAACTGCGCTATGACGATGGCTTGATTTTTATTGTATTTGATGGCAAATGAGTTGCAAAGACTATATAATATGCATTGCGTTTACGAGGACTTTTAACGATAAAGGAATAGGCCGATCAAAGTTGAGAAAATTAAATATGATGATCTGTTATTTGTATTTAATTGATAAATAATGTACATTCGAGTATTCATTTTAAGTCTTTGAGAGTAGGGCTGCTTCACCATATGATGTATAATTTCGAAAGCTGTTTGGTAGTCGCCAAAACATGGTAACGGTAAGGTCAGGCCAATCTTATGGGTATCAAATTATGACATAGCAAGTGAAGGGATATCAATTAGTGGATTGCTGGCCCCGCCCCTTGGCCTCCGTCGAGACATAACTACTCAGAAATTTTATAAAATGTCACTATACTCTTTTATTTTGATTAGGACATAAACCAAATACAAATCGGTGCTGGACCTTTAGCACGTCTTGGCTACAGCATATTCAAGCTGTAGTTTGTTTCGACGATCAAGTCACCACACATATATTAACTTTTTCTCAAATGATATGTTAGAAAAAAAGAACGTTTGTTGTTCTTACAGATTTATCGCGAGATGATTTGGTACTTGTAAACCCCTACATAGATCATACGACATTTTACGGCTAATGTCAACTATTCGACGCACTCTCCTGGTCTCTGTAAGGGGCATAAGCGATTACCTTGCTATTTGATTTTAATCTCAATGCTGGATTTTAATGTGGTTGGTTTTTCAATTGTATCGTGGATAACATAAATGCACAACTCATACACTGAAGGACTAAAGAAACGCAAATTTCAGTTTTGGTTATTTTTATTAGCCTTTCTGGGCGATGTTGTTTCCGTTGTAAGGGTTAACAGTTAAGTCATTACATTAGCAAAGATTGTTCTAAATAACTATACGCCTAAGAGTAGTGGCATTTTAAAGGTATCTACCCCCTACTACGAAAAAAGACTAAAAAAAAATAATAATAATAAACCAGTCACCGTTCTTTGGCAAATCAATGAAAGCTCAGTAAATTCAAGCATATCTAGATTTTTATAACATCTGAAAATGAAACTCAACATTTTGTCTTGAATTTTTGTAGATATTTCCATCTTTCTGGGTAGAAAATATCCGGCAAAATGAAAATATTGATTGTTACAAGCAATTTTGTCATTTTACACAATGTTTCCCCAATTATATTTCTTAAGGGGCGTCTAAAAGCGTCATTGTGTGGGAATGGGTAAACCAATTTAAATCAATCAACCTGCACAAGCTTTAGCATCTGATGAAAAATTTATATTTTTTATGTAAAATTTATTCTTGTTAACCCTGGTTTATACGTCCCGGTGGCTATCAAATTGAGAATACATTGTAGAAAAATAATAAGCAAATTGAGATTGCATTGTAGAAAAAGAATAAGTTTGTTGCAAGCAAATTTGTTCCCTTTCCACAGTATTTCTACCCTATTGAATTCTTTTTTTTTTTAAATTGTTTTATATATCATTTCATATATTTAAGTATTTGAGAAAAAGTGAGAAATAAAAAAGTGGAATATAAAAGAGATGACCGTAAGAAGTGTCACAAAGATCTAACTAAGACAATCTTTTTGAACGTGTTAATCCATTCACCAAATTCTTATTACTATATTGAGATATATCATGCAATAACATATATGATACAATGTATGTAAATCTTTTTGTTGTAATTTTTTTTTCGGATTTTTCTTACTTAAACATTTTTTTCCAAATTTTTCTAAATGAGAAACGTTTTAAAATAGATTTCCTTTACCTCTTGCATTTATAATCCTATCTAAAATGTACAAACTCGTAATTTCCTTAGAATTAAAGGGAATAGCAAACGACTTCCTTTGTTACTTGTAATAAGGGGAATCGGGTGAAAATCAAAAGCAAATAGCCGATCATTATGAGATATATCCAGTGTACATCCAAAATACCACCCGTGGTCTATTACGCAATCAGAGATAACGATCAGAAGCGTGTAAGTTACTTGTATTAAAACAGCACTTTTAAATTTGATTTACCATTAACCCTTCACAGAAAAAAATCTCAGAACGAAAGAGGATACGAACGAAAAATTAATAGCCATGTGTACCGAAAATAATGGATCTTTCAAATGTGGAGAAAATCGGCGTAAAAAGTACTCTTTATCGCAATATGGTTATTCTTAGTTGTTGTTGTGTGGTTTCCTTGTTTTAATAAGTCTTTTCAAGTTAAGGAAGTAAACGCAATGATTTCCTACAAAGGACGCCTTTGCTAATTTTGTTTCGAAAATGAGAATTAAAATATGAAAACTGGACGAGAATGAAATTGGTTTCTAGGTCGGGAGAAAAAAACGATTAAAACGTGTCAACGTTAATATAAACTACCATAACAATTCCATATTCTAAGAAAATTCTAAGAGTACTCAACATTCCTCTGTATTGATTTCTGAAAAAAAATATCTGATTCTACGCAAAATAGGAACATTTAGTCTCAGCCCTTATATTCTCTATATAGCAAATTTAAACCGGAACTACCCAGTTAAGTCAAGGGAGTTAATTATAGGGCAATTTTCAGGACAACTCCGTATATCGGTAGGGGCCCATTGAACCATTCTCGTTGCAAACATTTGTGGAAATTAATATCCCGCATTAGACGACCCGTATTTTTTAATTATTATTTTTCAAAATAAAATGCTAAAAAAGATTGTCCGTAAAAAGTTTCAAAAATAGAAAATAAAATCTATTATTTTAGCTGAATCCGCAATTTTTTTTTTTTTCGCCAAGCACGAGTTAGAGCGTAATTTTCCCGTGAAACCGTCACGACAACTGACGAAACATCTATCAAAGCATGAGAATGGTCAAATTTGCTCCCCCTTTTTGTGTACGTCGCTTTTATTTAAGAATGTATGACGCAACAAAAACGACCGACATCATAGATTTACTCGCGACTCACTGGATATAGCGTTATTGGATGAAAATTCAGTCGATCGGTAAAAGAGTTATTGTTCATATTCTGACAATTTACACGAATAAACTTGCGCTCCGCTTAGGTTGAATCGCGTAAATTGTCAGAAATGAACTATAACTATTACTTCTTTTAGGCCATGAACCTAGGACAATAGCCTCTCCGGACAATATCCCCTTCTATGTTTTTCGACAAGATCGACATTATCCCCTTCCTAAATTCAACAGGGCGGACATTTGCCCCTTCGTCATTCGGATAGGGCGAACGAAATCCCCTTCCTATTATTAACACGGCGGACACCATCCCCTCGATCGGCGGACATTATCCCCTTCGTAAAATTGTACCAAGTTTCTTCGGGCTTAAGTAACGAAACGAACAATAAGCCCAGATTAATATAAATTTTACTCTTTTTTTATTGAATAATAAACCAGTGCTCAATTTTTAACTGAATACTTTTGCACATTTCTATGCGAGCGACTCCATAAGATTTGTATTCTAGAAAACGTCATGGTAAAGGCAAAGAGGAGCTTGTACCTCTTTACCAGCATGTTTCTTTAAAATGAACCTCGTGTTAACTTTTTACTATTCGAAGCCATCTGGAAATATGTTGTTCTGACACTCGAAGATTTAAATCCGACTTAACAAAATAGAACATGCTGAATATTAGCTATATTATTACCTTTTCCATATGATCTTATCTTTTTCTCTTTTGTATACATGGTGTTGGTATGAGACCGAAACATCGTAGCTACAATTTTGTATGTTTTTTTTTTTACAACATATCAGTCGCCAGTAGAATCAGAGTATTTCATTGATTATTATTATAATTTTTACAATCTTTGACTGGTTTTCATGTGAAATACCGGAATTGTATCCAATCCAGAAACCGTGAGTTGTCTGTGATATATTACAGAAAGGGGCTTTTGTCCGCAGTAGTAAAACGATGAAGGGGATAATGTCCGCCCTGTTAATATGAGGAAGGGGATTTTGTCCGCCCTGTGAGAATGGCGAAGGGGCTAATGTCCGCCCTGTTAAATTTAGGTAGGGGAAAATGTCCGCCATGTCAAAAAACATAGAAGGGGATATTGTCCGGAGGGGCTATTGTCCGGTTACCTAGACCATATCTTTGGCCTAGACATTGATCAGCTTACTTATCAGTTTTTTCGACGTGCAATGATAGATTAAGAAAGAATTATGAAGTCTTTGAATGAAACCGTTTGAAATTCTAATCATAAATTGTTCATCTTTGTCATCGGAAAACAATAACAATCAATCGGTAATTTGGATTAAATTATCGATTTTGGTCAAAATGTTCCGTTTGGTAAAGGGTATGGCAAAATTTACAATCAATTTGTAGATGAAATAAGCGTCAAACTGACATCAGAACGAATGAGTTAAAAGACATCTAAAGTGTTGAAAGTCAATAATTTTATCTTTCAATCGCTTAAAAACATCTTTAAAAGAACGTTTATTTGATTAAAGAAACTTAAGTGTATTTAATCCCATACTCAAAGGAATTTTGATATGTTATGTTTCAAAAGTGTTAAGTCTTCCTATTTTCCAATGTCTAATTTGGCAATTAGACATTCAAAAACGGGTTTGGTCGAATATCTGATCTAATGTTAGGCAGTTAGACATTCAAAAACAGGTTTGGTCGAATGTCTAATCGAATGTCTAATGTCTAATTGGGCAGTAAGACATTCAAAAACGGGTTTGGTCGGATGTCTAATCGAATGTCTAATGTCTAATTGGGCAGTTAGACATTCAAAAACGGGTTTGGTCGAATGCCTAATCGAATGTCTAATATTTAATTCGGCAGTTAGACATTCAAAAACGGGTTTGGTCGAATGTCTAATCGAATGTCTAATGTCTAATTGGGCAGTTAGACATTCAAAAACGGGTTTGGTCGAATGTCTAATCGAATGTCTAATGTCTAATTGGCCAGTTAGACATTCAAAAACGGGTTTGGTCGAATGTCTAATCGAATGTCTAATGTCTAATTGGGCAGTTAGACATTCATAACGGGTTTTGGTCGAATGTCTAATCGAATGTCTAATGTCTAATTGGGCAGTTAGACATTCAAAAACGGGTTTGGTCGAATGTCTAATCGAATATCTAATGTCTAATTGGGCAGTTTGACATTCAAAAACGGGGTTGGTCGAATGTCTAATCGAATGTCTAATGTCTAATTGGGCAGTTTGACATTCAAAAACGGGTTTTGTCGAATGTCTAATCGAATGTCTAATGTCTAATTGGGCAGTTAGACATTCAAAAACGGGTTTGGTCGAATGTCTAATCGAATGTCTAATGTCAAATTGGGCATTTAGACATTCAAAAACGGGTTTGGTCGAATGTCTAATCGAATGTCTAATGTCTAATTGGGCAGTTAGACATTCAAAAACGGGTTTGGTCGAATGTCTTATCGAATGTCAAATGTCTAATTGGGCAGTTAGACATTCAAAAACGGGTTTGGTCGAATGTCTAATCGAATGTCTAATGTCTAATTGGGCAGTTAGACATTCAAAAACGGGTTTGGTCGAATTTCTAATCGAATGTCTAATGTCTAATTGGGCAGTTAGACATTCAAAAACGGGTTTGGTCGAATGTCTAATCGAATGTCTAATGTCTAATTGGGCAGTTAGACATTCAAAAACGGGTTTGGTCGAATGTCTAATCGAATGTCTAATGTCTAATTGGGCAGTTAGACATTCAATAACGGGTTTGGTCTAATGTCTAATCGAATGTCTAATGTCTAATTGGGCAGTTAGACATTCAAAAACGGGTTTGGTCGAATGTCTAATCTAATGTCTAATGTCTAATTGGGCAGTTTGACATTCAAAAACGGGTTTGGTCTAATGTCTCATCGAATGTCTAATGTCTAATTGGGCAGTTAGACATTCAAAAACGGGTTTGGTCGAATGTCTAATCGAATGTCTAATGTCTAATTGGGCAGTTAGACATTCAAAAACGGGTTTGGTCGAATGTCTAATCGAATGTCTAATGTCTAATTGGGCAGTTAGACATTCAAAAACGGGTTTGGTCGAATGTCTAATCGAATGTCTAATGTCTAATTGGGCAGTTAGACATTCAAAAACGGGTTTGGTCGAATGTCAATCGAATGTCTAATGTCTAATTGGGCAGTTAGACATTCAAAAACGGGTTTGGTCGAATGTCTACTCGAATGTCTAATGTCTAATTGGGAAGTTAGACATTCAAAAACGGGTTTGGTCGAATGTCTAATCGAATGTCTAATGTCTAATTGGGCAGTTAGACATTCAAAAACGGGTTTGGTCGAATGTCTCATCGAATGTCTAATGCTAATTCGGCAGTTAGACATTCAAAAACGGGTTTGGTCGAATGTCTAATCGAATGTCTAATGTCTAATTGGGCAGTTAGACATTCAAAAACGGATTTGGTCGAATGTCTAATTGAATGTCTAATGTCTAATTGGGCAGTTAGACATTCAAAAACGGGTTTGGTCGAATGTCTAATCGAATGTCTAATGTCTAATTAGGCAGTTAGACATTGATATTTGAATGTCTAATTTTCCAGTTAGACATTCGGTCGAATGTCTAATGTCTAATGTCTAATGTCCTGCCAACTTCACACACTTTGACAAGGGTTAATATCAGAATATTCACATTCCCTTCTCCATTTTGAAAAAAAAAATAATCCAAGGTGTAGACAAGCAATTATTCTTAACTTATGCGCGTATTTCGCATCAGTCAAGGAAGACAAAAAATATTAAACAAGAGAGCCACTGGTCCTGGTGCGCTAACCCGAGAAAAGGCTCATTTTCTTTCAACATTTGAATTTAATATTAAGGCTAGAAGTATGATACAAGTGGGCATAACCATACTTCATATATACAGGCTTTATACCTGGGGATCCAAAAGACCAAATATTAGCAATATCTATTAAACTATTATGAAGGAGGATCCCCTAAGGAACATGTCTGTCGTATTTGATTCAAATTGTCCAAATGGTTTAGGAGGAGATGTCGTTTAAGAATCATTCTTTATTTCTTTATAGAAACACACACCAAGGGTTCCGACCCTAGGGACACGAGAGTAATGATTTCTGCTATTTTGAAATATACTGATCTTTCTTGCAAAATACCAAGGCTCTAGGTCTTTTGGGTCTTGGGGATTTTTTTTTAAAACACTTTTGTTGCAATGTCAACTAGAGTTTTTACATGATCTTAACTGTTTAAACTATTTATATTCGAGGGAACCCAAGGAACATTTTTGCAAAATTTGGTACTAATTGGCCCAGTGATTTTGGAGGAGAAGTGGTTAAAAAAATACTTCATTGTTTCTTTAAAGACCCTCAATCAGGGCTCTGCCCTTCTGACCCGAGAGTATTGGTTTTATCTATTCTAAAGAGGTTTATATACCGATGTTTCATGCAAAATGTCAAGGCTCTAAGCCTTTCTTGGTCAGGAGGTGAAAACTTCTTAGGATTATTTTTTAATTCTTTAGGTAATTTTTATAAGGGGGGCACCAAAGGAAAATTTCTGCAAAAATAAGGTTCAAATTGGCCTATTGGTTGAGAGGAGATGTCGTTTAATATAAAACACACACGCCCGGGGCTCTGTCCCTTTTGACCTGAAGGTAATGATTTTAGATACTTTGAAGGATGTCAGTATACTGATTTTTCATACAATAAAAGGCTCATTTTTTTCAAATTTCAGTTTCTTTGCCAATGCAGCTTAAGTTTTCAACGGATTTCTATTCTTTTATCTATTTTTAAAGGGGGCTACCTTAGAAACATATCTGCCAAAATGGTTGAAATTAGCTCGGTGGTTTGGGAAGAGATGTTGTTTAGATAAATTGTTGACGGACGACAGAAGACGAACGCCTGACGTGGATGATTACAATGGCTCACATGAGCACTTTGCACTCAGGTGAGCTAAAACAATGATATTGAATCATAAAGTCGGTGTGAATATTATACATGTAAATATATTGTTCATCTGATTATACACGAGGGATGGTCAGAAAATATCCTTACTTTTCATGCTCCTCTCTTTCCACGTGCAGCTATATACACACATTATATTTTGGTAATTACTACATTCATTCGCAAATAACCAGGTCAGTTTATTTTCAATGATAACAGTGTTTACACAATATTTTGCACTTTGATATGTGATAGATGTTTCGTCTCTGATTCTTTGTTTGAGGAACAACGGTCTGTAATTACTTTTCTTGTTGCAGAAGGTGAAAATCCCTGCCAGCTAAAAAAAGATTTTCTGATAAATGTGTATCACGTTCAATCTCCTACAACTGGGTTTCTCAGCTTCGTGAAGACAGAACAAGTTTAGCATCGGTACGGCATCGGCATACAGGATTTTACACGAACTCTTAGGTATGAGCAGGGTAAGTGGGTACCTAGACAGCTGTCCGAAGATCAAAGGTCAACCAGAGTAACCAATGCAAAAGAATATTTAAGTCGTTTAAATCGTGAAGGAGATAAGTTTTTGAATCGCATTATCACTGAAGATGAGATGTGGGTTCATTCTTCCGAACCCGAGACAAACGTTCGGTGAAAGCAGTGGAAACGAGCTGGTTCCAAACCACCTAAAAAGTGTAAGCTGTCTGTTACGACTGGCAAAGTCACGCATTTTTGCCTTTTGGTATTCACGAGTAATGATACTTACTCATATTATGCCAAAAAGTCACTGTCAAGTACTATTCTGAAGTAATTCTTAAAAAATCTCAGAGAAAAGCTCAAGCAAATGCGTCCCAGGTCAACACAGAAAAATGTCCTCCTTCTTCGCGAAAACGCCATTTCCTGTACTGCCGCAGTTACATTCAAGGTTATCAAGTCTTGCAAATGGCAATTGTTGTCTCACCCTCCTTATAACCCAGACTTCGTCCCCTGTGACTTTTATTTGTTTCCTAGAACTGAAAACAATGCTTACTGGAAAGAAATATAAGACAAGGGCGGCTTTCATATCTGCTGTTACAAAGTGCCTAAAACATAGGTCTACGTCATATTTCATAGTGGAAATACAAAAGCTCCCACGAAGATGACAAAAGTGCGTAGACGTAGGTGAAGAATATTTTGAAAAAGAGTAGAAAGGTTTTTTTTTTAAATGTTGAATGGTTTTCGAGAACGAGTCAAAAGTCTAGATATTTTCTTATCTTTCCTCGTACTTTTATTAATGTGTAAAGGCGTTCACTTGAATAAATTTAGATGCATTAAAAGCAGACCGTGCGTCTAAAAATGCATTTTCGTAAGATTTTTTTTTTACCCGAAAGAAACAGTGGAAAACCCTCTACTTGTTATTTCGATATATAGATCACTTTTTTAAACTAATCAAAATTCAAAGAAGTTGCAGAAGTCAGTTAAATTTTTAATCAAATCTTTGTAACAAACACTCTTCCAATTTCTACAGCTTTTGTCTGTGCACAAGTTACATATACATGACTAGTTTAAAAAAAATCCTGCTTTGTCGCTTTGCAGAGTGAAAGTTTGGGGATACACGCGTGTAGATCAATAAAGTGCTTTTGACTTCTTTATAATTCGAGGTTAAATGTGCGTGTATTTCCGTTTATCTTTCGTCTATTCAAGCACATGTCCGATTTACACCCCGAGAAGGAGAATAGTGCAAGGATACGGGACGAAATTTCTGAGACCTCCGCCTGGTTCTATAACGTGTTCGATGTACAGCATCGTCACAAGTGGTCCCGTGTTGACGTCGTACCCAAAGACAATAAGTTTGTTAGTTTGGTCAGTCTAGGGCTCGAACCCGTGATCTTTAAGTTCGATGTCCAATGCTCAACAGAATGAGCTAATCCACCTAACATAGAGGTTTCAATGAAGTTTTCCATGAGCTCATGCGTGACATTTCCAACCATTACACATGTGCGCCAAGTAAAGACTCAGATCAGCCTGTGCATCCGCACAGTCTGATTAGAGTCTTCACTCTGCGCTCTGTAGATAGATACTGACCAAAGCTACTCTTAACAATCAGCAAATATTCGAATTGCCCCGAATGGCTGTCCAGGTTGCTCAGTGTGTGCGAGTCACGCACATGCGAAATGGCTGGAAATGTCACGCTTAGGCTCATATAATACACACTTCATACGGTAAACATCGACTTCTAGTCATAAAAGGACATTTAGGGGATCGTTGGTACCGCCAACTCAGCTCCACTGACCACGCATTCTGACAATAAAATGCAGTTCCGCTTCGATATTAAATGGCACTATTTTGTATACTTTATGAGGAGTAAAATGTATAAAAAAAATCGTTGGTTGGCAAAGTTAGGACGTTTAAGTCGCCGAAACATTAAAGGTGTTCCAAATTAATGTATGTCAATGTCGGAGTTCGAAGTTCACTTTCGACTTAAAGGAATGATTTATTTGGTGAATTAAATGTTTGACTGAAAGCCGTGATCCGTCTATTATTCTAGAACGATAAAAAAAGAATACGTATTTTTAAGGATTCCCGGTGAGTTGAGACTTACGACAAAAAAATTAATGATAAGTTTCGTCCATCAAAAACGAGCGTTCTCATAGGCCGAAAAAAATATTCATATCTCCATGAACAAATTTTGAGCACGCAGCTATTTTGTATGCTTCAGCATGAAATACTTCCATTAAAAATGCATCATAGTTTGTAAAATATTTATTTCTATCGCTTGTTGTAACAAATTTATATCTGATATTTTTTGTTTTCATCGAGGTATGAAAGGACAAACAAGAGGACCATGATGGTCCTAATCGCTCCCCTGAGTATGATAGTTCATGGCTTTATAATATATAAAATAGCAAAGCCCTCTGTCTCATTATTTTGGAGAAGATGTTTAAGGATTTTCTCTTTTGATCCTAGGCAGATAAATGATTCCGCCAAATAGCGCTAATTTCCTGAATATCGTTATGCTATAGACATCAATACATTCCAAATATCAAAGCTCTACGGCTAATCGTTTGGGATAAGAAGACTTTAATAGATTTCCTTCTTTATTCCTTTGTAAAATCAGGATCAAAGCTCAAGGCCTTATGGTGTAAGAGAAGTAGATTTTCAAAGATTCTTTATTCCTTTGTAAAATTAGGGATCCCACAGAAAAGGGCTAATTTTCAGAGTACAATAATTCTTTGAAGTATTTTGGTAGACGGTCAATAGGTGATGATACATACCAAATATCAAAGCTCTAGGCCTTATGGTTTGGGAGAAGACTTTAAAAGATGTCCTTCCTTATTCCTTTGTAAATCAGGGATCGCACAGTAAAGCGCTAATTTTCAGCATACGGTAATTTCGGTGAAGTATTTCGGTAGAGGGTCAAAAGCTAATGAAATGTACCAAATATCAAAGCTCTAGGCCTTTTGCTTTGGGAGAAGAAGAAGATTTTCAATACTGTTCTTCTTTACTCCTTTGTAAAATCAGGGATAGCACTGAAAAGCGCTAATTTTCAGCAAACGGTAATTCTTTGGGGTATTCTGGTAGAGAGCCAATACCAGATGACAAATACCATATATCAAAGCTCTAGGCCTTATCGTTTGGGAGAAGATTTTCAAAAATTTGCTTCTTTTTTCCTTTGTAAATCAGGGATCGATAGAAAATGGTTAATTTTAATAGTTCGGTAATTTCTTGGAGTATTTTGGTAGAGGGTCAATAGGTTATGATATGTACCAAATATCAAAATTCTAGGCCTTATGGTTTAGGAGGAGAATATTTCTTTATAATTGTTTACGGACGGACAGACGGACAAATGGACAGACAGACGGACAGACGGACGCCGGACAATTACCGATAACAATAGCTCACCTTGAGCACGTTGAGCTCAGGTGAGCTAAACAAGAGGCCCATGAGGTCCTGAGACGCTCTACTGGTTATCAAGTTTTCTGTTAAAGAAATCTGATATTTAAAGAAGTTAATTGCTCAAAGAAGATTGCATAAAAATAAAGGCTTTATCCCCTTTATCATTTTAAGCAACAATCCTCAAAGCCCCTTTTCCCATGTTTCATGACGGATCCACTCCATTTCCAAAAGAAAGTTACCTTATGACCCTACAATCATTCTGTGAATATTTCATCAGAATCTGACAATAATTACGGACTTTATCACATAAACAGGATTGTTTTGAATGAAAATCAATAAGGCCCCTTTTCCTGTGTTTTCTGATGGATCAATTTCATTTCAAAAGGAACTTTCCTTACAACCCGACAATTGTCCTGTGAAATTTAAAAGACAACTTGATAATGATTGTGATCTTCATCACATACACAAGAATGTTTTGAATGATAATCTGTAAGGCCCCTTTTCCTGTGTTTCGAATGCCACAATTATTACATGCATCTTTGAAGAGAATCCAATAAAACTGTTGACTTTATTGTGTTAACAAAGATATTAAATTCAAGTTCTCATAAGGCCCCTTTTCCCGTGATATTTTACTGTTGGTTTTATCATTCTATGAAAGTTAAAAGTGAATCCGATGAAATATTGGGAATTCATTATATTTACTAAAAAAAATCATATGTCCCCTTTTTACATGATACTTGATGGATTGTACCCAGTTCTGAAAAGAACCATCTAAGTATTTGTACAATCATTCTGTGAAATTTTGAAGTGAATCCGGTGAAATCAAGGGACATCATTGTGTTAACCAGAATATTTAAGAGAGTTTTTCATAGGGCCCCTTTTTATGTGACCCTTGCTATAGTCATATCCACTGTCAAAATCAACAATTGGAATGATGGTACAATCAATCTGTTTAATCTGTGGAATTTATTGTGTTAATGAGTTTATAGTGAAATATTCATAGGGCCCCTTTTCTCATGATACTTTACAGAACAAATCAAATTTCAAAGGGAACAATTCTAATGAAGGTAGAATCATTCTTTAAAAGGTAAAGAGAATCAATGAAAACAGTGGACTGAATTGTGTCAAGAATTTTTGTAACTAAATTTTCATAAGGCCCCTTTTTCCGTGAAACTTAACAAATCAGACCCAATGTACAAAGGAACAATCGTAATGATAGTTTGAAGAAAATGATAAAGACTGAGGACTTTATTGTAATAATGTTTTGTAATAAAATTTTTATAAGGTCCCTTTTCTTGTGTCACTTAACCAATCAGACCTAATTTACAAAGGAACAATCCAAATGATGGTACAATCATTCTATTAAAGTTTGAAGAGATTCTGATAAAAGACTGAGGTCATTGTTGTGTTAATGAGGATTTGTACAGCCACTTTTCCTATGATACTAGACAGATCAGGCCCAATTTGGAAAGAAACAATCCTTATGATGGTACAAACATTCTGTGAAAGTTTGAACAGAATCTGATGAAAACTGCAGACTTAATCTTGGTGTCAAATTTTAAAATAAAATTTTCATAAGGCTCCTTTTCCTGTGATACTTGAAGGATCAGGTCTCATGTCAGCATTAACAATCGTGATTATTGTACAATGATTCTGTGAAGGTTTGAATATGATCCAATGAAAGCTCTGGACTTGGTTACAAGGATTATAGATAAAATTCTCTAAAGGCCCCTTTTGAAGTCAATTAGGTGAAATCTAGGGCCATTACGTGTTAACTAAGATTTTTTTATTAAATTTTCATAGCGCCCCTTTTCCCATGAAACTTGATGGATCAAACCCACTTCCGAGAGGAACGATCCATTTAATGTAATAATCATTCTGGGAATGTTTGAAGAGAATTTGTTGAAAACTATGGACTCTATTGTGTTTATGAGGACTTTTTCAATCCAGTTTTTATCGGGCCCCTTTTTCCGTGGTCCTTGACTGATCATACCAAATTTTGAAAGGAACAATTTTTATGATGGTACAATCATTCTGTGAAAGTTTTAAGTCAATTAGATGAAAACTGTGGACTCTAGAGTGTTAACAAAGATCTTTGAATTAAATTTTAATAAGGCCCCTTTTCCTATGTTTCTTGAGGAATCATATCCCATTCCAAAAGGTACAATCCTTATGATGGTACAATCATTCTGTGAAAGTTTGAAGAGAATCCGTTGAAAATTGTTGGCTCTAGATTATTAATGAGAATGTTTTATTAAACATTTCATGAGGCCCCTTTTTCCTGTGTTTCTTGAAGGATCATACCCAATTTCGAAAGAAATAATCCTTATGACAGTACAATCATTCTGTGAAAGTTTGAAGGGTATCCGATGAAAACTATTGACACAGAGTTTAAAAGAGTATTTCTTAAAAGATTTTTCGATTAAATTTGAATAAGGCAACTTTTCCCGTGTTTCCTGATGGATCTGACCAAATTACCATAGGAGGTACAATCATTCTGTGAAAGTTTAAATACAATCTGATGAAAACTGTGGACTCTAGAGTGTTAACAAGAATTTTTTGATTAAATTTTCATAAGGCCCCTTTTTCCCCTGTATCATGGCAAATCAGACACATTTCGAAAGGAAAATCCTTATGATTGTACAATCATTCTGAGAAAGTTTGAAGAAAATCCGATAAAAACTGTGGACTCTATCGTGTAAACGAGGATTTTTAATGGAATTTTTAATAAATTTTCATACGGCCCCTTTTCCCGTGTTTCTTGACGGATCATACCATTTTCGAAAGGAACGATCCTTATGATGGTACAATCATTCTGTGAAAGTTTGAAGAGAATCCGATGAAAACTGTGGACTCTATCGCGTAAACGAGGATTTTTAATGGAATTTTAATTAAATTTTCATAAGGCCAATTTTCCCATGTTTCTTGACGGATCATACCAAATTTCGAAAGGAACGATCCTTATGTTGGTACAACCATTCTGTGAAAGTTTGAAGAGAATCTGATGAAAACTGTGGACTCTATCGCGTAAACGAGGATTTTTAATTGATTTTTTGATGAATTTTCATAAGGCCCCTTTTCCCATGTTTCTTGACGGATCATACCCATTTTCGAAAGGAATAATCCTTAAGTTGGTACACTCATTCTGTGAAAGTTTGAAGAGAATCTGATGAGAACTGTGGACTCTATCGCGTAAACGAGGACTTTTCAATTTAATTTTCATAAGGCCAATTTTCCCATGTGTCTTGACGGATCAGACCCCTTTTCAAAAGGAACGATCCTTATGATGGTTCAATCATTCTGAGAAAGTTTGAAGAGAATCCGATGAAAACTGTGGACTCTATCGCGTAAACGAGGATTTTTAATGGAATCTTTAATTAAATTTTCATAAGGCCCCTTTTCCCGTGTTTCTTGACGGATCATACCCATTTTCGAAAGGAACGATCCTTATGATGGTACAATCATTCTGTGAAAGTTTGAAGAGAATCCGATGAAAACTGTGGACTTTATCGCGTAAACGAAGATTTTTTAATTTAGTTTTAATAAGCCCCTTTTCCCGTGTTTCTTGACGGATCTGACCCAATTTCGAAAGGAACGATCCTTATGATGGTACAATCATTCTGTGAAAGTTTGAAGAGAATCCGATGAAAACTGTGGACTCTATCGCGTAAACAAAGAAAAGTTTAACGGACGGACGACGGACGGACGGACGCCGGACGGGAAAAGGCCATCGCTAAAGCTCTAGTGGCCTTCGGCCAGTAGAGCTAAAAAACTTCCCACACTTATTCATGAATCCGCTTCGCGTATTCATACAGTGTTATTAGATTGTACGTTTTATACCTCCCTGCAAACAAAATAAAATATATATTCTCTTCTCTTATTTTCTTACGACCTATATTTACCGACCTGAAAGAGCATTTTTGGAAATTGCTGATAGCTGTTAATTACCGAGATTTTTTTTTCTTTTTTTTTTTCTAAATATTTTTTTTCCATATTCAAATTTTATGCATATAAGTTACGATAACAGTATTAGAAACTCAATATTTATGATAAGAAAAAGTTGGCCCTAATATTTTCCGCTATGTAAGTGACTTTACGCATCATGTAAAACAGTTAATAATTCATTACAAATGAATAATACATCCTTTTTATGCGTAAAACTTGAAAGCTCCGGTAGAGACTGACCTGCTTCGATAACCGGTTAAATCTTTTTTGTCATCCATTTAAGAGATGAAGAGAATATCTTTTGTTTTCATGGAGGTATGAACCGAAAAACCTAATCACAATGTGTGAATACGCGAAGCGGATTCATACAGTGTGTGATTAGGTTTTTCGGTTCATACCTCCATGAAAACAAAAGATATTCTCTTCGTTTCTTATAATTTAATATCATCGAGCGAAAAAAGGAAAAACTTTACATATTTTGATATCTTTTTGTACGGGACTAGTTTGTGCGGAAGCATACAAAATCGCTGCGTGCTCAAAATTTTGTTCATGGAGTTATGAATAATTTTTTTCGACCAATCAAAATCCTCGTTTTTAAAAGACTGAACTAAAAACTCAATTATACCGATATGATTCCTTGTAACCTTTTAAAAGCTGAAATAAGATATAGAGTCCAAGAACCCATTGGAATAAGTATTGAAGAGACGGGCTCTTTTTAACTTGTTCAACCAAGAAATGCAAAGTTTGTGTTTTCTGAACAGTTCGTTATATGCAATATTTCTAACCAATTCCCGACCAATGACGCATTTTGAAGGAATCGGGGAAACATTGTTGAAAATGAAAAAAAATACTTGCAACGAGCAATTTCTCATTTTTTCACAATGTTTTCCCACAAGAAAGTTGAAAAAATCTAAAATTATATAAATTTAAAAAAAAAAAGAACAAAAAATCTGATACTTCTATCAAATTTGACAAGTCTATTTTTGCCGTCTGGTAATGGGTTAATCATTCTATGCAACATGTCATAAAATGTTGATACTGGCCAAGTCCACTGACTCCGACAGGAAGGTCGACTTAGATATCGAATGGCGGAGTTCAAAGTTTATTTCCGGTTTAATTGATTGATTCGGTTATCGATCAGGTTTTTGATGGACAATTGCGAACCGTCCATTTTCTATTGACATAAACTCTCAAATTTTCTTACTTAGTTGAAAATACTCATTCGACGTGTTTCCACGTTAAAACCTCCAGTCTTAACAGTTTACTACTTCAAAAGATAGAACAATTTCCATCTTTCCTACCTAAACCGGAAGACAAAAAACTAAGAGTCGTTTTTGAGGTCTTCTGAAATCACGGGCTATTAACCCTTGTCATGCTGACCCCGGAATAGTCCTGTTTTGATAGGATGCAAGTACAAAGATCAGACTGCACATACGTGCAGTCTGATCTTAGTCTACGCCACTTGCATGTCCCTGTTGAGCAGGAGTTGTTCATACACTTAATTTTCTAAAGAAATATTAGTTCTCTGTATGGGCTTCCAGTGCTTACAGTCCTTTGATTTAAATGTATCTTTTTTAAACAGATTTTATTCAGCATGGCAAGGGTTATGAATTGTTGACAGTAGTCTGAAACAATGATGGAATTGTGAGAAACTGATGAGTTATAAAATTCCTTAGAGAAATCGCATAAATTGTTTCACAAAGTGATACATCATCGAAGCTCATCTATATTTAAAATAGTCATTATATCAAAAGGTATTTTAATTGCTCTCAAACAATCTGAATAAATCGTTAGTTTCAAATACCTTTTACACCGCTGAAAGTGTGAATGCTTTTGGACCTTTCGATGTACTCTGTGTCAAATTTTAGGGCAAATTTGACCCATTACCAAAATGTAGCACTGGTCCACATTCAAAGATTGCCCTGACGACAATTTTCAATCTTTATAAAATTTTACAGATGTTGAATCTTTGGGATAGAAAACTTTGTGTGTAACGAAGAAAGTATTTTCCTAAGCCATTTTCCTTTGAGCGTGGCTGTATCGGAATGGATAAGTGACCAACAGGGATCTTACCGTAACGCCTAAATTTGTGAAAACCATTAATTCAATTCTCTCATGGTAAAAGGAGAAAGTGATTGTGAAAGAGAAACTTTAGTAAATTCTTGTGAAGTATTATCTTAACTGAAAGTATTTTCGTCAAATTAAGACTGTTGATAGAAAGTCTGTTCATAGTGCAAAATCCTTTTCTGTTTGTACATTATAAAGAATATAAAGAAAAGAACCAATTAAACGGTCAAAGCTTAAGCCAGAAAAAAAAGGAAATGAAATTTATTCACCCTACATTCAAACAAATACTTGTGCTAACAAGTTATCGCTATTAAATTTCAATCGATTTACACTTTAAAAGTTCTATGGGTCTCCTAGTGACAAAACTTCCCTTCAAAAGGAGTCCTGAAATCTTCGTTAAAATTGTTTAGAGACACCTTTGTCAATAATTCGAGAAGCAAGCAAGACACAAAAAGCTTTGTCGAACAGAAACGAAAATAAATTTCATATAAAAGAACATAAAATAGTTTAAAATTCATTTTCGCTTTCTGTTCGGTAAAACTTTTAAAAGCGGGCCTTTGACCTATTCAAAAATTATTCAAAGAGCTGTCTTAAAAAAACTTAAACGACGATTTCATGATTCCTTTTTGTGATGAATTTTGTCCTACTAGAGCCATAAGGCTTTAAAAAAACTAAAGTTGCAGATACGTAGAAACTTTTTGAGACAGTACTTGAGCCTACGAATAATATATCCAACGTTTACAAAAATACTCCAAGTAAGATTCCGTTCACACAGTCTGATCAGAGCCTTCACAATGAGCTCTTCAGGTAAATACTGATTTAAAGCTACTTTATGCAATGGGTAAAATTCTCAATACACCGACAATACTGCTCAGTACCGGAACTTCACGTGAAATGGCTAGAAATATCGCAAATGGCCAACTTATTCATTTCTGGTATAGATATCTTGGAATATTGTACTCAGATCTAGAACCTAACCAAATTTGAGAATTAGGACGCAAACTAATGAAAGTATTAAACTTAAAGGTTACAAAAATCTTTGAAAGAACCAGTCATGTCACATGCCTGTTACTAACAGATATAAGATATGGCTGGTCCTTACAAAGATTGTTGTTTGAAGACGGACAACGACGTTCGATAACCTAGATTACGCGTAACCGTATCATAGGCGTGCAATACATGACTAATATTTCTGATATTTCTTACAGTGAATGGCTATTAAACTTTTGTGTTCCTGAAACATACCATTTTAGAGGAATAAAAAGTATGTGCTCTAGTCAGCAATCACATGATCGAATAAACATAGTGCACAATGACAATTCTACTTTTTATCTTAATTTATTTCTTATATTAACCATCTTTTATCCGTCATATATATATCTACTCATAAAGTTAAAAGCAAATATATTATTAAAGAAATGATTTCCACCTTTTCCTGCGAGGGGTTACAATTCTTGAATTGCATCGCATCAAGTACAAATGATTCAATTTTAGCTTCATCAAAATTTTTGCATTCTGACAGGCTAAACAAGTACATTCATACCTCCACAAATAAAGAACTAGTCAATATGCCTGCGTACAAATTAGTTCCATAACATTTACATTTATTTGCTATTTATGTTCACTGTAAGAAATTTAGAGACAATTTTTGTTGCTATTGTCGTTATTATTGAATTATGATACGACAAACACACTTCTGTATTAATCCGCTTTACGGCTTCATACAGTGTGAATAGGCTTATCGTTTTCACATCTTCATCAAATAATATTTTCTCTTCATATATTCCATTCATCTCTTAAATGTGTTCGTATGTGAATCAATATCAAACCTAACCGCAGTAGATAAGTCAACTGCAACGAGTCGTGGCCATTGCGCAGTTTGTAACACGTTGGACTCCCATTCATGATATCAAGGGTTCGATTCGCGTACGCGTCAAATATCTTTTCCGACACTTATCCCACTCCAATGGGTGGATAATGGTATATCGAGGATTTGGAAAAGATGTAACGGTAGGACTGGCGTCGGAAATACAAGAAATCCATGGTAAGGTGCTAAAGCCGCCGCGATATGAACGAAATACTGTTAAAAATGGCATTTAACACCATTCAAACAAACAAATTAAATACAACTAGGCTAATATTTTAGTTCAAGCGACTTTTGAATGTGTAACAAAATTTGTTTAAACGTCAGACCACCAGGAACTATCAAGACGTGTCTACTGAACCGAGGACTATTACATTTTTCAACTTAAAGGGATGTATCGATGTTTCTGAAACCTTGATAAGAAAGATTTGTCAATTGCCTTAAAGTACGCTCAAATGGACGCCTAACACTTAATGTGAGTCAGGTATTGTCTTCGCAGTAATCTGATAGGCTTAAAATAGCATTTATCGTTGTTATATAGGAAAGATACAGCGTTATTCAGGTTTATTTTAGATAGCACGGAATACGGTTGTCGACCCCGCATGACCTCATTTGCATATGTCCCAAAGTCAACGGAAGGTAACAAAATAACAAGCAAAACAACCAGTATGTCACACCATATGGTTAGCGCATTACTACGGTAAGTGTGTATATTGGTATACACGCTTACGACAGTTTTAAACTGATTTTTACTGAATTGAAGACCGGCTAGCGAACATTACTCCTGTTGACGTGACGATGGCAATGGTTTGGTGAAATTCAAACTTAATGCGGAATTCCAACGGTTATACGCAATGGTCCCGGCCTAATCTAAAATAGATTAACAGCCTACTTAGGCTTTTAGGGAAATACCCTTGTTTATTCTGGTAAACGACCTCTGATGTTCGAAAAACTATTTTTCGGAATATTGTACTTAAATGGTTTATGAGAGGGAATAAGAATAATCAAAATCTGTGACATGAAAAAAAAAACAACACATCGATATCTACCTTTGATACAGATGAAGTGACATTCTTATCGCGATGGCTGCAAAATTTGGATGAGATCCATCTATACTTACACAAGAAAATATATTTGTATGCTTGCAGAAAACTGAAATATTTTTATTGTCTTTTGATAAAACATATTAGGCGAATTGGAAAAGTTTTCGTAGAACTTCACCATCTGCTAGCACAATCCATATGTCTTTCCGATCCTTTAAAAAATAAACAAATGTACCATCTCCAAACTACCTGAGCATTTAATTTATTTGACAGTTTGGCCTCAACTTTGTAATAAATGAAACATATCAACGGCTACGAGCAAAGACATTATATGTGTCTATACATTGTATAGACACATGCAATGTTTTTGCTCTGAGCTCTCGATATATACTTATTTTCCATAGAAGTGGAAGACAAAAAAACGTTTAAGGGAGTTAGAGCAAGGCTCCAGGAAGGCGCATTTTAATGGAGGACTGACATTTCATGTGTCTTCTATTCATAAATAAAATTTGTGTTCTACATTATTGTGACACTATTCCGATGCAAATTAAATTTACAAAGAGATTTATGTGTCTGTTAACCATTGGAAATACGTCTTTCTGTTAAAGTGATGAATATGTGCGTTTATGCATTGCATAAAAATCAAATATAATATTTTTTAACAAAACCGTTTCCAAAATAACACCCCTATTTCCTATAACGAAAAGCCGATACGAACATTTTTTCATAGACATGTGTAGATTTTTCTTTTTAGCTAGCAAAGCGTCAGCTTTGATAGCTTAAGTTAACAGACAAAATTTTGTGGTCGTCTCAAAGTTCAACGAGTGCAAACTGCCTCTGGAGGCTTAACCACTAATTACATTGAATGTCTACGCCATAAAAAGTAGTTCTTATGTTATTATGGAAAATTGCAAACTCTATTTAAATTGTAGAGAACTCTTTCAAAAGCATGCTATCAAATACATTCCCAATCAATTCCACTATTTAACCCTTTCCTGTTTTTGGAAATTATAGACTAGTCCAAATTGAAAGAGGTTGCAAACGACAATGACAACTGGATGCACTTGAAATGAACCCATCCTATGTGATAGAAAATGTTGTGGAAGAAGGAGAAATTGCTTGTTACAAGCAGTTTCTTCTTTTTCCACAATGTTTTCTAAAGTATAAAATCACAGGAACGTAAAATCCCATATTTGAACGGGAAAGGGTTAAGCATCTCAAGAAAACAAGCTGTGGAAAACATTGTGGACAATGAAGAAATTGCTTGTCACAAGCAATTTCTTCAATGTTCACAATGTTTTCTACCCATCAAGGCAAGATTTTCTAAATCAAACCATGCTTTGCTAGCTTACAGTACTTTCAGTACTTTAATTTAAAAAACGTCATCTAATTGCATATCAATCCGCGGAGTAATTTTTTCTAGTGATATAGATATTTATGCGAGATAAGGAATCTTTAACATTAATCTTAATATGCAACTTCTTCTGAAGCTGAGACAATAATCTAACCGCAATAAACTTTTTCCACATATTTCAATTAAGAAACGGAATTACAAGTCAGTTTAATAGGTTATTAAAGAGAGCTTTGGTGTTCTTTCCCCTACTTTCTGTTCCCTAACAGAATCTTTATAATCGGTATGGTGTTAAATTTGACTAAAACATTGCATTGGCCTTTTTAGATTCGACTACCTATGTCAGATGCCTACTAAAGATACGTATCTTCACAAGAAAAAATAAGCATTGTGATGAAAACACAGTAGCTAGGTAAAGTAACAATTTAAAATTGCTTATTTGTTTATTTTTGTTAAGGGTTACTATTTTACCACTGACTTTAATTTGACTTTAACGGTAACCATTAATAATCAAAATCGAGGAAGGATACCTTTGTGCTAAATTTGAACTGAGTTTTCGTAAAAGCCTCGAATTTACGAGAAAAAAACAATAGTTCTAAGTTAACCCAAGTGTTAAGTAAACTTGAGGACCACGATGGTCCTATATCGCTCCCCTGAGTATGATGGCTCAATGCTTTATGATATAATATACAAAATATCAAAGCCCTACATCAAATCATTTTGGAGAAGAAGATTTTTTGAAGATTGTCTCCTTTAATCCTAGGTATAGTGAAGATCCGACCATATTGAGCTAATTTCAAGAGTACGGTTATTCTTGGTAGTACTTAAGTACATACCAAATTTCAAAGCTCTAATGGTTTAGAAGGAGAACATTTTCTATGATATCCTCCTTCATTCCTTTCTGGGATTGCATAGAAAAGGGCTTATTTTCTCTATGATGTATTTTAGTACAGGGTCATTAGGTATTATAACACACCAAATGTCAAAGCTCTAGGCCTTATGGTTTGGAAGAAGAAGATTTTTAAAGTTTTCCTTCTTTATTTCTATATAAAAAGGCAACGCGTAGAAAAGGGCTAATTTTCAGAATACGGTAAATCTTTGAAGTATTTTGGAAGAGGATCAATAGATGATTATTTATACTAAATATCAAAGCTCTAGGCCTTACAGCTTGGGAGGAGAAGATCTTTTTAAGTTTTTTCACTCCGTTGTCATGGCAACAAAAGTTCTTCATGGTTTTCAATTGTTTGAAGTATTTGCAAGAAGATGACCAAAGGATCATTTCTAAGAAGTTTGGTTGAATTCGGTTGGTCATTTTAGGAGGAGAAGATTTTTTTTGTAATTGTGAACGGACGGACGGACTGATGGGCGTACGGACGGACCAACGGACGGATGCCGGACGATGACCAAACACAATAGCTCACCCAGAGCACTTCGTGCTCAGGTGAGCTAAAACAGATAAGCACAGATGTTTATATCTAGGCATACACGAATTATTAAATACTGGTGTAAGTTACTTAATTCTGAAAATGTACTAATACAAAAAATCTATCAGACTATGCTACATGATTATAATAGCGGTTTTAGTAATTGGGTATCCAACGTAAGAACTATTCTTGATAATACCGGTTTTTCTGAAATATGGAATAATCAATCAAATATTTATCATAAATCATTCCCTTTAACCTTTAAAAGGAGAGTTCTTGATATATTTATCCAAAATTGTACGTGTTCGATTAAAGAAGTCAATTCTACAAGGATTTACAAAAGCATTAAAGACTCATTCGTCATCGAAGAGTATATTACAATATTACCTTTTTTAAATACATTGCAAAAATTCGATTATCTTCAAATAATCTTAAAGTAGAATCGGGTCGTTACGGCGCACACAGAATAGAATACAATCAAAGAATTTGTAGTTATTGTGACACAGGTGAAGTTGAAGATGAGTACCATTTCATCCTTCTATGCCCATCTTATTCTGATTTGCGAAAACACTATATTAAGAAACACTTTAGACATAAACCATCCATGTTTAAATTAGTTGAGCTACTTAATAGCAACAATAAAATAACACTTAAGAATCTAGCTAAATATTTACATGAGGCCTTTAAACGTAGAATAATGTTCGAAATGGGTAATCCACTGTAATCTTTACTTTTTTATGATATGAAAGAAAAACACTAAAATATAGATTATTATAAATAAATAAATTCTATCATCAGTTCCTATGCTACAAATTTTATCTAATTCCCAATTTTCCAATTTTCTCTCAAATTAATGTTTCTTTTCCATACTTCATACATATATTTATACATGTAAATAAAACAGGATTCGCTTTAGTGAACAGTGATCAAAGTACATTTATATAGATCACTGGTCAAAATAGCGAATTCGGGTTATACATGATGCTTTAATGCGTCTAAGTTTTTGAAATGTACTTTTTTTAGTTTTTTTTTTTTTTTTTTTTTTTTTTTTGTATATGTTTGTTTGACCTTGTTGATTAATTGTATATCATTGTTGTGTAACAAGAAACTGTATAGTTTACGTTACTTTAATAAAGTATCTATCTATATCTATAAACGTATGGTAGTGGATAACCAATCGAGTAGACAGATAGAAAGAAACGATGCTCAATATGCCAAGATCTTTAGATACGAGGACTTTGCGGGTTAGTTGAGTGAAGAAATCCTTTCCCTTGTTAGGGAGAAGACATTGTGGACAATGAAGAAATTGCTTGTTTCTAGTAATTTCTTCATTTTCCACAGTGTCTTCCATAGTTTTTTTTTTTTTTTTTTTTTGAGATGCTTTAAAAACGGATTTAAGTGTTAAATATGTTAAATATCATGATCTCTAGAAAAACTTTTACAATTTGAATAGAGTTTGCAGTATTCCAGAAATGAATAAGAACTACTTTTTATGCCGTAGGCATTCGATGGATATAGTGGTTAAGCCTCCAGTGGCAGTTTGCACTCGTTGAACTTTGAGACGACCTCAAAATTTTATCTGTTTACTTTAGCTACCAAAGCTGACGCTTTGCTAGCTAAAAATAATCAATTGTTCCAAAAATGGAAATTCTGAAAAAAAAATCGCAAAATTTTGTCTATTAACTTAAGCGACCAAAGCTGACCCCGCACACTTACTCCGCTGGTAACACCAAATGACTCTCACAGGAAGTTCAACTTTGAATTTTACGCCGTTGCTATGCAAAGGTGATAGCTAGAAATATTTAACAAACTATGGGACCATGGTTGTCCTATATCGCTCATCTGTGTATGATAGCCAAAGGCTTTATAATGTATACAAAATATCAAAGCCTAAGCCTTATGGTTCTGAAGAAAAAGATTTTAAAGTTTTTTCCTGTAACCTTTTTATATCCAAGATCCAACAACAAAGGGCTTATGGTCATAGTTGAGTCATTTTGAGTATTTTGGTAGAGGGTAAATAAGTAATGATAAATACCAAATATCAAGGCTCTAGGCCATTGGTTTGAAAGAAAAAGATTTTCAAAGATTTCCTTCTTTATTCCAGTGTTAAATCAGGAATTTCACAAAATAGGCTGATTTTCATTGTGTGAAGTTTCATCTTAATTGGATAAGCAGTTAAGGAGTAGAAGACTTTTTTTTGTAATTGTAAATGGGCAGACAGACAGACGAACTCCGAACAACTATCCCATCTTCATAGCTCACCTCGAGCTCTTTGTGATCAGGTTAGATAAAAAGTAAAATTGTTCATTTCCCGATCTAAACGCAGTAACAACGAATTGAATTTGCTGTAGTGACGACGTTTGTTTCATCAAATGTTGGCCAATCTTCGGGTTCAAATTTCACTTCCGGCCAAAATGAATGATTTAGATTTGCCGGGTTGTTTTGTATGTTTGTTTTGTTTGTTTCTCTCTCTCTGTCTCTCTGTCTCCGTCTCTCTCTCTGTCTTTCTGTCTCTGTCTCTGTCTCTCTCTCTGTCTCTCTCTCACTCTCTCTCTCTCTAACTCTCTCTCACTCTCTCTTACTCTCTCTCTCTGATCAATTATGAGACAGAAAGTAGTTCATTAACATATACATTGAAATATCTTCCCCTGAATTCCTAAAATTCCACGCAGAGAACTAGAGGCAAAAGCACGTTATTATTTTCAGGGTCTAGATATTGGATGATATATTGTCTACCAAGACTACAAAACTGCTTCTATACCAGTAATAATTAGGGCCCTGCTGTGTAATTAGAGCGACTACGAAATAGCTGGGTAAGACTTCTAGAGGAAGTTTAGTGTGCCTTCCGAAATGTCAATAGATTTTTATGAGAATAATCTTTCAGGATTCTAAGTTGATAAGATGACTAGCCAAATAGTTTTTTAAACCATCACCAGACGGCAAAATATTAAATTGGTACAAATTGAAAGAGTAGAGACGATATTTAAAGTTTGTGAACTTTTATATGTTCTTTTTTTTCATATTCCATGGTAGAAAACTTTGTATAAAATGATGAAATTGCTTGTTGAAAGCAATTTCTTCATTTTACACAATATCCCCCCTTTTTTCTTGAGTGACGTCAAAGGGTTCCTTGTATAGGAATATGTTAATGGGATGTCTTGGGTTCGATCCCCGGCAGCGGCACTTGTCCTTTCCGACATTTGTCTCTCACCAATGGGTGGATAATCGTAAACCTAAGTGGGATAGCAAGTGGAGGCTAGGAAAGGATGTAGTGTTAGTACCTGTGTGAGAAATACCAGGAATCCATTGTAAGGTACTTCAGCCGCCGCGATATAAATAAACTATTTTTAAAAGGTGGTTTTAAACCCAAATCAATCAATAAAAAAATTCGACTTTCTAATCAAATCATTTATTCAGCGCGGACCTGATCTTTCATCTCCGACATTAGCCGCCATTTTTTGTTAACCTTTTGTGTTGGTTCGGCGACTGAAACTCCGTAACTACAGCTACTTTTTGTTACATTCTGCTGGCCACATTTTTTCAAAATTACGCCGTTTTAATATGAAGCGGGACTTCCTATTCCTATCGGAGTCGATGGGCGTGACCAACGAAGTAAATGAGCGGGGTCTGCGATTGGTCGACATTTCTTTTTTTTTTTTTTTTTTTCGTCATGATAAAACATATTGTTATTCTTTAATTTTGATATGTTATCTGAGCACGTGCATATTTAATTGAAAGCGATTTTTTTGTCAAAATATCGGAATTAGTGAGATTGATTGTATCTAATCTCACAACTAGCCGAAATTTAATGAAAACAAAGTTTTAACTGTTTTATTTTTTGCAAGTTACTGGAAAGTCCATACTTCCGGTTTATCCATAAACGGATACGTCTAAACTCCAACCGATTATGCCGATATATGTTTTATGTAACACTCTACTAAATTCTATATTGCGTTTTGCCTATTTTTTTTATTAAATGCTATGTACAGATTACGTGGTATTGTGTACATTATGTTACATCTAATACATTATCAAATAGGAAATATCCGTAGTAATCCTGATTTTATATTTCAATTTCGTGTGAATCAATTCACGTAGAAACAGTCCGCTAAGATTTGGTAATGTTTATCCATACTAAATAGATATTCTTCACGAGAATATAATTTTTACGATTCCGTTAATTTGAGTGGGCTTTTAACGGCTATATGAATTGCGCATATATTTCGATAAAAAATCTTAAACTTTTTAAAAGATAATTACCCTACCAAATTCATCTCTTATAAAATTTCATATTGGTTCAAATTGTAAAAAAATATTTTAACAATAAAAGTAAGTGCAATAAGTTAAATCAAAGCACTGAAAGTACGGATGCTGGACGTCCGTATTTGCATAGTAGAGTAATATGCTCGTTTTGGTTTACATAGTGGCAATTTTCATATATATTAACTTTTTTAGCCCTTTCCTGTTCAAACCCTGGATTTTACTTCACTTTGATCCTATACTTAAGAAAACATTGTGGAGAAAGAAGAACTTGCCTGTGACACTATTTTCTTCTACATAGGAAAATTTAATTTCAAATTACATCCGATTTTCATTGTCGTCTGCAACATCTTTTATTTTGGATCCGTCGAACAATTCAAAAAGTGAGAAATCTCTCGCCAATCCTGGTTTTTTTGATAAGTACATATAATAAAGGATTGAGACGTCAACAAGATCACAAGTTCGGAAAAAAATGTCAGTTTTAAACACGCCATTGTCTTTCACCGATGGAAAAAAATGATAAGTTATTTGCCTGTTAAGTTGGCCGAGCAACTATACATGTAATGTCCAAAATTTATTGTAGTTGTACATGTTACTGGTGTAAAAATTGACAGAAAGTCATCGTTTGGTGGACCTACCAACCGCGGTTTTACTGAAACACTACTGAAAGTCACGTTAAACCAAATTCACTTGATTGCAGTCTAACTAGCTTTCAAGATCAAAATTTTTTTTACTTTTCCTAGAATGTCATTTTCCGACAGTCCATAAATATATAACATATCATTTAAGAAACTTGGACAATATAAGATTACCAATATTCATTGAGATTTATTACCTGCAAGAAACAAATGAGATATTCTGTATATCTGTTAGACCTTTCGTGATCCAGTAGAAGCTTAGCCAGTTCCCACACAATCAAGCCTTTTTTACGCCCCTGAAGAACTGCATTAAAGAAAACATTGTGAAAAAAGGAGAAATTGCCCTTTTTTCACAATATTTTCTATACTATCTGGGACTTAATTTTCAATTTCAAAGCGATTTGATTTTTCGTCCGTAATTTGTTGATCATGGATTAAAGAGGCTAATTCAAAATAGTTATAACAGTAACTCTAGTATCACTCCCGCGGTATAAATTCAAAATAGTTATAACAGTAACTCTAGTATCACTCCCGCGGTATACAGGTGGTATGCAGAGTTCTCAAAACAAAGGGCAAATTACTCCGCGTTATTGAAACCGAGACCGCATCTACGCGAAGCGGGTTATTGGTTGGTGTTTTCGTGTGTAAGAGTCTTAACGCGTTCTACGAATAAAACTCGTATTACGTCATTTTCAAAAAATACAGTTGTATGGGGGAGACAGGTTTTGAAAAAATAAAATTCATTTACTTTCCCTTAAACTATTTTTATTATCTACTACAATACATGCACAAGTTATGGTAAGTAATGAGTCAATTTTGTCCATACTTGTAAAGACAAAACTCACATTTCATCACTCACTACAACTTGTGCATCCATGCAACAATTTCAACGTTCCTAATTCCACAAAAACATTACTTACCTAGCCTTTTTTCAATTTTTCAAAGATTTTTTATTGTATGAATGTCATGGCTTCAATAAGCTTAACTAATTCCCCAAATGCCAACCCGGTTAGACCAGCCATTAAGACATTGACTCTCAATACTTTGGTTGTAAGATCAATCATCATCTCGGCAAACTCTCGTGTGACATTTGAAAAAGTTATTGTGGCATGCCTCATTTATCCTCAACCAAATCATAACAAGTACATGTATGCCTAGGTTGGATGGGCCACAGGTAGCTCAGGTGAAATGTTTTCGCTGTACTGGTGTAAGAAACAACAGGAAGTTATTTGTAGCTGCACAAGTCACCATAGTATAACTAAATAATGTTGAAAATCACATTTAATCTCGTTAAATGAAAAAAAACAAACTCATATTTCAGAATGATAATATTTCTATCATGCATATATTAAATGACATGGACTAGAACTCATTTCATTTTGTCACAAATGAAGGGTAAGTGTTAAGCAATAAGTATTACACAAGTAACATATTTTGAAAAAAAAAGAAAACTTTTTTTTAACTGAAAGTGTCAATTCTTGTTTAAAAGTATTATTACAATTCCGTTATATTCCTGAGACATCATTAAGGCCTGTATAGTGAATAAGACTCGTGTACCTCTAGTGTTCATACATGTCAAACAACAGTATTAGCAACTTTTTTTAGCTCACTTGATCAAGGTACGATAATGACAGCTATTTTTTAAAACATTGCCTTTTTGAATTTTTAATTTTTGCTGTTACTATGAGGGAGAATACTCCAACTTTTATTAATTTTATTTTATAAAAAGTTTATAGATACTGTTGGCTTTTTTCATTTTTGTAGAGCCAGCGTGCGGTGAGCGAGAAATGGTTGTCACAATGACGGCTCGGTGTGGGTGCATTAGTGCATCTGTTGGTCACTCAGTTAGTCCGTCCGGTTTTGCTGGACAATTACTACTACATTTATGAATTGATTTCGGAATAGCGTTTCAAAATTGTTTTACATCATGAGTATATGTGCTTCAGATAGCCCCAAGGACAAGGCGACAGATCAAGGTCAAACGTTTAAATAAGGGCTCGACAGCAGTTGTCCAATGACAACCACCTATTATTTTTAGATAAATGGTATATATCCTGATATCACAAATCATTGGTCAGCAGTGTTTATAAGCTCAGCTATTTTGGCATAGAATATTTAGCTTTTGTGATCTCGTCATCAAGTTCGCTTTCGTGCAGTTGTCAATGTTGTTGTTGATGTTTGCATGACAAATGTTATAAGTCATAATGTATTACTATTCAATACACGCACTTGCAAGTTAATGTGTGTGTTCAAGAGCACAAGAACAATCCGTTCTACGATAGCTCTGAACTCTAGAAGCATTTTCCTGAGAAATTATGATTCTCTTTCAACTTGGACCTTAGAGTTTCAATATCAAGATCTACTTCACTGTTCTCCTTATCTACACTAGTCACTGGTGCTGTTGTCATGCAACTGTATCCATTGAAAATTAGTCAGTGCATTTGGTCGTCTTCTTTTTTACGCACCTACCCGCATGGACCCATGGAGAGATAATGGTTACCGCTGCCCGTCTGTCTTGCGAGCTATAAATTTTGTTATGATTATAAGAAGTATTTAAAAAATTTGATTGGACAAAAACCGTTTAAGCCGGACCTTAACCCAACAGGATCAAACATTTGCAAGACACAGCATGTTCAGCCATTTAATGTTCAACAGTTTAATTAAACGTGGTATTCAAAGATTCTTGCTATACACAAAGCTTTGGAAGACAGTAAAAGCTTAGATCAGCCTGCAAAGACATGTAGGCTTACCTCAGTCTTCGCTGTCTATATGCTACGTCAGCCTGGTTAAAAGATCCCAATTTGAAATAATATACCTTCAGCAATTTCAAAAGAGAAGACTGTTCACACACACGTTTTCAAATATTGCTTTATTTACTTATTTTTTCCAAAATTATACCATTTCATCCACTACTTAGATATTGACTTTTAAGGGCGACACAATTCACTTTGCTGTACATTACAGCAATTTTTTACTTGTTATATCAAAGTGATCTAGTCACATGTTCTCTCAGTGTAGAAACGACCTATCAAAAACGGGCGTTTTAATTCGTCTAAAAAAAATATTCATAATTCAATGAACAAAAGCACGCAGCGATTTCGTTTACTTCCGCACAAAATAGCCCTATACAAAAAGGTATCAAAAAATGTAAAGTTTTGCTTTGCTCACTCGATGCTATTAAATTATAGGAAATGAAGAGAAGAATTTTTGTTTTTATGGAGGTATGATCCGAAAATCCTATTCACACTTATGTATGAATCCGCTTCGCGTATTCATACAGTGTGATTAGTTTTTCTGTTCATACCTCCATGAAAACAAAAAATGTTCTCTTCATCTTTTAACACTATATATCTTCCCTCGAATGACAACTCTTAAAACAGAAGGCCAGTAGCCCTGGCGCTCACCTCAGATAAGATTCTTTTTTTCTTCAAGGCCTAACAAACTTGGTCGGGAGAAGACCTACTTTAATATTTAACTAAAACCATTCAATGCATTCAACATATTTCAAATATTTGCAACATTCATGAATTCTTATTAAACTTCTGGTTCAGGAGCAGATGGTATTTTTCATTCATATTCTTTTTTTTTCAAATTTACTCTTGTCATAGCAACCAGAGGTTTCATTAGATTAAAATTCTTTGGTTGAGGAGATGTCGTTTTAAAAATCCTTCTTTAATTCAATATAAGCCACCCCCCTCGGGCTCCGCCCCTGGGGGCCCAAAGTTGATGATTTTAGCAATTCTTAAAGATGTCAATGTACTGATGCTTCATTCAAAATATCAAGACTCTAGGCCTTCTGGGTGAGGAGGGGATAATTTTTGAAGATTTGTTTAAATTTCAGTTTTGTTACCATGGCAACCAGAGTTTTAAACGGATTTCTTTTCTTGTAGAAATTTCAAAGGGCAACACCCAAGGAACATTTCTGCCAAATTTGGTTAAATCCACCAAGTGGTTTGGGAGAAGATGTTGTTTTAAAAATCCTTCTTTATTTCTATCTAAGCCCCCCGCTCTTGGGCCCCGCCCAGGAACGGGTGGTGATTTTAGCAATTCTGAAAGATGTTATTGTACTGATGCTTCATGCCAAATAGCAAGGCTCTACGCCTTCTGGGTCAAGAGGAGATCATTTTTAAAGTTCTTATTTAAATTTCAGTTTTGTCACCATGCCAACCAGAGTTTTTAACGAATTTCAATTCTTTTAGCAATTTTCAAAGGGCACCACCCAAGGAATATTCCTGACAATTTTGGTTTTGGAGAAGATGTTTTTGAAATCTTCCTTTATTTCTGTCTAAGCCCCATCCGCTTTTGGCTCCGCCCCTGGGAACCCGAGGCTGATAGTTTTAGCAATTCAGAAAGAGGTCGATACACTGATGCTTAATGCCAAATATCAAGGCTCTACGCCTTCTTGGTCAGGAGGAGATATTTTTAAGGTTTTCACTAAAATTCCAGTTTTGTTGCCATGCCAACCAGAGTTTTTAACCATTTTTTTTTTTTAGTAATTTCAAACCACTATCCAAGGAACATTCCTTCCAAATTTATTTGAAATCCGTCCGGTGGTATGGGAGGAGATGTCGTTTTAAAAATCCTTCTTTATTTCTATATAAGCCCTAACCCCTTTGGGCTCTGCCCCTGGGAACCCGAGGGTGATAGTTTTAGCAATTCTGAAAGAGGTCATTGAACCGATGCTTAATGCCAAATATAAAGGCTCTACGCCTTCTGGGTCAAGAGGGGATAATTTTTAAAGTTTTTATTAAAATTCCAGTATTGTTGCCGTTTTTAACGGATTTCAATTATTTTAACAATTTTCAAAGGGCACCACCCAAGATACATTCCTGCCAAACTTGGTCGAAATCCTCCCAGTGGTATGGGAGGAGATATCGTTGTAAGATTGTTGACACACCACGGACGACGCATGACGCACGACGGACGCCGGACAGAGGACGATTAAGATACATCACCATGAAGTTCGTGCTCAGGTGAGCTAAAAACGAATAACTTTGACATTTCTTAGCATTTACCATACATTGAAAGGCTCGATCTAGAATTTGAAATGTAGAAAAAAATGATATTTATATATCAAAGTTTGAATCAACCTATTTTCGGTAAAACAACTTTCGGTAACAAACATTTAATGGCATGGATTACAGTTAACAAAGATCTACAATCGAAATTATCTGGATATGTTAGCTGGAGTTGTCTTTAATGAGGATAAATGCTGTAGGTTCGATCCAAGCTGACTTATGATCGAAAAAGCGAAGTCTTGCGAAAACAGGGTTACAATAGAAAATATAATATCTAGGTAAACTGGTGGGTGTATGTTTACGTTTGTTAGAGATGCATCAACAGAGTATTTTACATTATTTGATCTATACAATTAAATCTGCCATCTACAATAAAGAAACCGGTTCCTACTGATTTTTGATTAACTGGTGTATAAGATGCAGAATGTAGGCAATGAAAAATAGAAAACACCATCCACTTGTAAGACCTTAATGTCATAATGATTTTTCTACTTTGATTGTTTTCTCCTTTCGGGTCAATTGAATATCGACGTCGGCGTCATAATGTCGATACTGAAATGAAAATTCTTCAGCCAAGAAAATATAACTGACCCATATTTGTCAAAAGAGAACATTATTATTGACCTGTCATAAATTCATTTTCTGATTCCTTTATTCCACATCATATAGTAATTCCAGTATTACCAGTCGATAAATAAGCTCTATTGTGTGATTTTTCGACCTTTTAGTATCCACTATTTAAAGTATCTATTGTCGTTTTACATTCGTTTATCGCACTATGAGAGGTGCTGTCGAAATATTGATGAATTTTCAAATGCCCGAAACTAATTGATCTTGAAAGATCACTTGAAAGATAAGTTGGAAAACTCGTAACAATTCGCAATTTCTGGAAATTCAACTCGGAGACGTATTGCCAACTTCATTAAAGCATACAGAAAATAGCTCTCTCTCAGTTTTCAAATTTGTAACTGTAATGCTTTCAGACATTCTAAAGAATATGATTAAGCTTATTATGTAAGAAGCAAGAAAGGCCAGATACAACCCGAATGGAACCGGACTTCATCGGTTAAATGTGTCATCTCTCGACTGACATAGAAATGCCTTATTTGTGGTTTCCATGACGTTTCAATTACGCCAATGGCTTTCGCTATCAATTCTGTCGTTATCGGCATTACCCGATAAACTAAATTCAGATGTGTAAAAGTAGGGCATGGAGAACATATCACATTAAATAAAATTTGCAGTGAATTTAGCAGATTTAACACGAACAAAGAATATCTATCGTGAAATGACATTAATCATTAGAAAAGCAAATGATTTTCCTAAATCATTTTTTCATGAAAATGTGTCCAAGAGCCTCTTTCATAACAAAGTGACAATTTATACCAAATAATTATTCGATATACATAACCTTCTTCAATAAATTAAGGGTTTTTGAAAATTGCATTTGTTAAGAAACGTGTTAAAATATCCGCAAATATAGAACGTGTGTCCTGTTTTATCCAGCACAATAAAGGAGCATTTCCGATAAAATAACGTCTCACCAAATATAACGTTATTGTGATTTCGTAAAAATGGTTGAATCTAGGGCTAATTTCGTTGGCCTCGTTTTATCTTAATAGTTAATTTCGTTAGTATATAATAAGTGGAAAACTTTGATAAACTTGTGATACAAAAGTTTGCATTGCATTCTCGCCGCACAGGAAAATTTAATATTTCTTTCGACCTTCAGCTCGAATGCACGGCTCGAATCAAATACATGGTTTTGCATCACAGCTATAACCTATATTATGACACATTTCCATAAACTGCATATGAACAAAGAAAGAATTACATAGAACTTTATTCGCGATAAAAGTTCTATGCCGCGTGTAAAGGTAATGTTGGGAGAAAGCTCCGCCCCTATTCAAACATGTATATTAATGAGGAAATACATATGTACACATTCTGCTTTCGAATACAACGTCATAGGCGTGTAAATGAGGATCACGGATGTGATATACATGTTGTCACTTGCCAATTTGTAACTTCAGTCAATTCAAAGATTCAAAAGCCAATTGCCGATGACTTGACAATTATATATGCCTGTGTCCTAGTTTACATTACGATGACAGAATCAACAGTATACGATCGGATGGTAGTACAATCATTCTGTGAAATGTGGAAGAGAATCTGATGAAAACAGTGGACTCTATCTCGTAAACGAGGATTTTTTATTAATTTTTAATTAGGCCCCTTTTGTCGTGTTTCTTGGCGGATCTGACCCAATTTCAAAAGGAACGATCCTTATGATGGTACAATCATTCTGAGAAAGTTTGAAGGGAATCCGATGAAACTATATGGACTCTATCGCGTAAACAAGGAAAAGTTAACGGACGGACGACGTACGGTCGGACGGACGCAAGCCATCGCAATAGCTTAGTGGTCTTCGAGCGTTCTAACTGATCGAGAAAAAAAATATAGCTCCATTAACAAAGGTTGAACACGTAACTATTTTGTATGCTTCCGCACAAATAGTCCCATTAAATTTGTAAAACATTTACCTTTTTACTGGACGTCATTAATTATCAAGAAATTAAGAGAATATGTTTTAGTTTTCATGGAGGTATGAAATGAAAAACTCTGTCACAATTATGTATGAATCCGTTTCGCCTATTCATACAGTGTGACTGGTCTTTTCGTTTCACACCTTTATGAAAAAAAAATCTCCTCATCTCTTAGATGCTCTTCGGCATTGTCAGTAAAGCTCTGAGTCGACATTAGCGAAAGAATTTGAAATAACGTCTACAAAAATGAGAAAGTAAATTGCAATGGGGAGCATTATGATGACTAAGGCACGCTGCCATTTTTCAAGTAAGATTACAAGTGAGGAAATAAGGTAATGATGTCTCTTATTCAACACACTCTCTCTAATATACCTCGACAGCAAGTCATTCAATGTCTCGTTCTGTAGTACGGTAATTGAAGAACAAGTCTACGAAAGGCTCTCTGTGGAATTGGAGACTTATGAACAATTATCATGTTATGGCTTCTATTGATCGACTTGGAGGAGCGTTTGTTGACATTTGGTGACTATTGAGATCTGAAAATAGGAAGACTGACAGAAGATAGTTTTTTCCAGTTGAATAAAAAACATTAGTAACAAAATATATCGTGGATAACATTTTTTAAAATGTTATCATAGAAATATTTTGTTACAAATAAATGTCTTTCATTTGTATCATGTTTATTACTGGCAATGTTTAGAGCTTGTTCAATTACATTTTATGACTCCAAGGAGGTTCGATGGTCTGTTTACGAAATCCCACCTCATAACTACCCCGCTTTCTTGTAATTGTAATGAAAGTAAAGGCCGTACCCTCGATAGTATTTCGAATTAAACTCGATTAAGGGTAATCAAATACACGAAATAATTGAATTCTAATTTCTCCTCCGATATGCGGAAGATTATTCCATATTTAACTGTTTAGAGAAATGACATGTCTCTAATATAAATCGGGTGTATAATAATAGAGGCTACCAAATGTGTGATCGTTGATACTGAATGAGTCGTCTATAAACATATAATCAAAGGACTGAAAGTCCCGAGAGCGGTTTTGCTGGTTTATCAGTAACCGCGCTCAATGATGCAAGCATGTTTCATCAATATGAGTGAGTAAATCGTACACCTAAGTAGGAGGAGCAGCTTGAGGCTCGATAAAGATGTAGTGGTAGTACTGGTGTGTGAACTACCAGGAATCCATGATTAGGAGCTCCAACCGTCCCGATATAACTGAAATACTATTAAAGTTGCGTTAAAGCCCATTCAATCAACCATGACCCATTACTGTTCACCGAAATCGCTATTTTTAAATCAATCGCAGCGTTTTCTTCTTAAATCCTGGGTATATTGATGATCCCACCATATAGCACTAATTTCCTGAATATGGTTATGCTTTGAAGTAGACATCAATACATACCAAGCATAAAAGCTCTAGGCCGAATGGTTTAGGGGAAGAAGGTTTTCAAAGATATCATTATTTATTTCTAACTGAAATTAGGGATTGCACAGAAAAGGGCTAATTTTAGGAATACAGTAATTCTTTGCAGTAATTTGGTAGAAGATTAATAGTTGATGATATGTACCAAATATCAAAGCTCTAGGCCTAATCGTTTTGAAAAAGGAGTCTTTAAAATAGTTCCTTCTTTATTCCTTTGTAAAATCAGGGATCGCCCAGAAAAGGGCTAATTTTCAGAATACAGTTATTCTTTGAAGTATTTTGGTAGAGGGTCAATAGTTGATGATATGTACCAAATATCAAAGCTCTAGGGCTTATGGTTTGGGTAAGAAAATTTTCAAAGATTTCCTTCTTTATTCCTATGTAAAATCAGGGATCGCACAGAAAAGGGCTAATTTTCAGAATACGGTAATACTTTGAAGTATTTTGGTAGAGGGTCAATAGATGATGATATGTACCAAATAAAAAGGCTCTAGGACTTACGGTTTGGGAGAAGAAGATTTTTCAAAGATTTCCTTCTTTATTCCTTGTTAAATCAGAGATCGCACAGAAAAGGGCTTATTTTAAAATACAGTAATTCTCTGAAGTTTTTTGTTAGTGGGTCAATAGGTGATGTAACATACCAAATATCAAAGCTCTAGTCCTAATGGTTTAGAAGAAAAAGATTTTCAAAGATTTCCTTCTTTATTCCATTGTTAAATCAGGGATCGCACAGGAAAGGGCTTATTTTCAGAGTACGATATTTCTTTGAAGTATTTCCGTAGAGGGTCAATGGGTGATGATACATACCAAATATCAATGCTCTTGGCCTTATGGTTTAGGAGGAGAAGATTTTTAAAGATTTCCTTTGTAAAATCAGGAATCGCACAGAAAAGGCTTAATTTCAAGAGTACAGTAATTCTTTGAAGTATTTTGGTAAAGGGTCAATAGGTGGTGATATGTACCAATTATCAAAGCTCTCGGCTTTATGGTTTAGGAGGAGAAGATTTTTTTTTAATAATTGTTAACGGACGTACAGACGGACGCCGGACAATTACCGCTCTCAATAGCTCACATTGAGCACGTTGTGCTCAGGTGAGCTAGAAATAGGAAAGAAACTAAAGTCACTTATAATTTTCCCTCAGTCGTTAGCCAGAGAAGATTTTTTCCAGCAACTTCCAGCACCTTCAACACCTACTTTACGTACAAAGTACTTTATCATTTCCCCAAATTGACAGATCAGAATCAAGTATCTGAGCAGCTGTTGTCAGTCTGTATTCCAATTAAGCTTTATCATTAGTCATAACTTCTGATTCAATTGATAGAACGTTCTTCTGTCAAAATTTTATTTTCTTCTAAGTAAAACTTTGTTTGTATTTTGTTTAGGTGCAACGGCCAATGCCATATGTTAAGGTATACAAGACTACAATACCATTCTTATTAAATACACCACTTGTGTGGAAACAACAAAGTCAGTTGCTTATTGCATGATATTGTTTATTGTTTGATTCTGAAACATATCTGGAAATAACAAAAAACAAGGATAATATGCAAAAGAGTCAAACAAAGAGAAATACTATGTGATGGTGTCATTCAAATCGGTGAAAAATGGAGAAATTAAGTTGGACTTAAGATCGCAAGAACCGAAAGAATTAACGGAAATACGAACCAGTTAACCTCAGATTATGCCTGTCTTAAAAAAGGGCAAGTGGCCCTGGCGCTCACTGGGGATAAGGCTCTTTTTCTTCAAGGCCTAATACTAACTGGGTCGGATGAAAACCTCCTTTTAAAATTTAACTAGAATCAAGTTATTTTGCCATGCCAACCAATGCTTTCAACAGATTTTAAATGTTTTAGTAATTATGAAAAGGTAAATGTCAAATTTGGTTACAGTTGGCCAAAGAGTTGCCTTTTTTGTATTTCTATTTAAGCCCAATTTCTCTGTGGATCTGTAATTTTAGCAATTTTGAAAGAGGTCAATGTACTGATGCTTCATGCAAAATTAAAGATTCATCAACTTCTGGGCCAGGATTTTTTATTTTTTTTTAATTTTACTCTTGTTGTCATAGGAACAAGAGTTTTCAACTGACTTGATTTCTTTGGTTGAAATTGACCCAGTGTTTTAGGAGGAGATGTCGTTAAAAAAATCTTTCTTTGTTTCTATATAAGCCCCATCTCCTGGGGACCCGAGGTTGATGATTTTATATATTCTGAAACAGGTCAATGTACTGATGCTTCATCCAAAGTATCAGGATTCTAAGCCTTCAAGGTCTGGAGGAGGTTAGTTTTGAAGATCTTTTCAACATTTCACTTTTGTTGCCATGGCAAACAAAGTTTACAACGGTTTTCTATTCTATAAGCAATTTTTAATAGGGGGAATCCATGGGAACATTTTTGCCAAATTTGTTTGAAATCGGCCGGGTAATTAAGGAGGAGATGGCGTTTTTAAAATCCCTTATTAATGTATAAGCCCCATGCTCCTGGGCCAAGGGACCCGAGGGTGATGATCATAGCAATTCTGAAAGAAGTCCATGTACTGATGCTTTATGCAAATATCAAGTATCTACGCCTTCTTGCTCAGGAGGAGATACTTTTTAAAGATTTTATAAGAATTTCAGTTTTGTTGTCATGGAATCCAGAGTTTTAATGGATTTCAATTCTTTTAGCAATTTTCAAAAGGCACCAACAAAGGAACATTTCTGCCAAATTTGGTTGAAATCCGCCCAGTGATTTGGGAGGAGATATCGATTTTAAATTGTTGACACACGACGGACGACGCACGCCGGACAGAGGACGATCAAAATACCTCACCACTTCTTGCTCCGTTGGGCTAAAAAGACAATGAAATGACCAAGAAGGCATACTCCAACAGCCATTCGAATAACAGATTTAGTCTTGTTTTGTAGATTTTCATGATGGGAGGGTTTGAAATTTCTTTTTCTCGTTGATTTATTTAGCAATGCGTCTCTTTTAAATTCCTAAATCATTATCAATTTAGCTTGCCAAAGAAACATAAACGGATAGATTAAGTTTAAGTGTTTTTCTGGATAATTTAAAAATAAACTAATGGTTTTCTAAATGTTTTCATACTTCAAACCTTATCACTAAAATATCAAGAAATAAATCAAAATTTGAAAATTTCGAGATTTAATTCGTAAGTTATTACTAATAGCCTACGGGACATGCATTGTACATAACCGATACGCAAGAGTTGCATTCAACATATTCCTTATTTACGTGAAAGTTTACTGCATATGCCTTCTGTGTATAACTACAGAAATCAAATGGCTGAAAAGACTTGAATTACTCATTTTATGTTGGTATCTATTTTATCTTGTACATAATTCTAGCTCTAAAGGGACAAGCAGGGGGTGTAGACTAAGAATAGACTACAAAATATGTGCAGACTGATCTTTGTTCATACGTCCTACCTTATGGGGTGTCATGGGTTCGATCCTCGGCGGCGGCACATATCCTTTCCGACATTTGTCACTCTCTAACGGATGGATAAACGTACACCTAAGTGGGATAGCAGCTTGAGGCTAGGGAAGGTTGTAATGGTAGTACTGATGCGAGATATACCAGGAATCTACTGTTAGGTGCTCCAGCCACCGCGATATGACTGAAAAATTGTAAATAGCGGCGTCAAACCTCATTCAATCAATCAATTAATACCTACTTCAAAAACAGGATCATTCAAGGTTCAGCATGAAAGTTTATGAAAGGTCGGTACTTGTGCCAACATCGTTTTTAGCCTGAGATTGCGTAAGCAAGTTACAATGCTAAAAATTCAAACCCATGCAGAGTTTAATGTGAAAACATATTGTAAAAACATCTATCGCAATCAATGTGATCTTCTGTCGCTTGAAAAGTAGATCGGATCTGACCATAAATTAATACGCCCGATTGAGGCCAGAAGGAAGAAGGCGAGATATGACTCATTGAAAGCTGTCGGCTCGATGTCCAGTACTTTAGAGTAAGTGTTCTGAATTTGGCAAAATCATCAAAACTTGACGAGTAAATGGAAAGAGAGAAAGGAGATATATAGTACATTGGAAATTATTAAACATATATAATCATATCATATTGTTAAGAAAAAATAAGGTGTTTGTTTCATACCAAAATAATATTACTTATTCTAGAGTAACAATGTTAAAACAGTCCGGTTAGACGAAGTTGCTGTATAAAGCTGATAAGCGAAGCTGTCGGTTTTACGCACGATTGGAATGTTTTGTTCAACAAATTAATTGGTCATTCATAGGATCATATTCGCACTGTCTGAAAACAGATTAGTCGTGCTCGGACTTTGTATCTATATATTTTTACCTCCGAATTCTACCAAAATGATGCAACGTCTACATACCGCTTTTGAGAGGTGTACATAATCATGTTAACCTTGGGCTAGTAAACGACCGCCCGCCGTCTCTCGCTCTCTTTATCTGGAGATAATAAAGCGCATATTTACAAAATGTAATTGGTCTGTGTGGTAGAATACTCACATCGCAAGCGAAAGCCTCCTAGTTCGAACCTGGCTACCCATCTCTCTCACTCTCTAGCTCTCTCTCGCCTGCTCCACTAGCTGAAAGCCAACGAGCTTTTGTCATGATGTGGTGTCCGTCGTCCGTCCGTCGACTTTTACTTTAAAAATCTTCTTCTCAGAAAATACTGAACATAATTCAACCAAACTCAACCAAAATTCACAGATAGGATCCTTGGTTGATCTTTATCAGACCCCTTCAAAGCATTCTGATCGGGTGAAAAAAATATGTAACGATATATTCATGTAAATATATCGTTATAATACCTCAACGGGATGAAAATAATAGCGGGCATGTTGTGTCCCCTAGCGCACAAATTGCAGATCTACGCATAATCGACAGAAGATTTGGGCAGAAAGTGGCACCTCCGATATTCCGACCATCAAACTTTTTCTGCCCAGATTATATATCTCCTGTATACATATCTCAGGCTTTCAGCGCTTTCGGCGCTTTGATTATAATAGAAAATGCTGACTGACGCTTTTTTCTTTGTAAATTTGACAATATGAGACTTTTCTTTCATATTTTATTTTGAAAACTGTATGCTGCTGTGATTAATGGTATAATTAAGACACGTATCGATTCGGCATAAAGGCATCGAATAACTGTCAACGTTCTTCCAACTTTGTTCCATATCTTTGGCGAATTCAATAATATTGCACAAGAAAGTAGACTAAAGTGTTGAAAATATGTTTAGCAAACTTGAAAAAAATGCCAACTTCATTCTCTAGAATTAAGCATTTAGTAGTTATTTACGCTGCAACTTTTGGCATTTCGGAAGTGATTAGCTTAGAATAGTACAGCAGGAGAAAAGAAATCAGGAAACAGGAAGCATTATTGACATTTTCGGTAGACAGAACAAAACAAAATGGCGTGATTTAGGCGAGGGATTTAGGCGAATGTAATTTGATATAATATAAAGTCATTAAAATAGATTCACTATTTTTACAAGACCAGCTACATTGAACAATTAGAAAACACTTACTAAACATAAGATGATTCATTTTCAGCTAATTATCAAGAATATATTACCATTAAATGAAGTTTGATATTTTAATTAATTTTGATTTTCATTTTTCTCGATTAAATATATCACATGAAACGAATTTTAATAAGGCAATGAATATAATACTTTGGTATTTATTCTCATAAATCTAAGACTCCCTTACTTAAAACATATAGGTGCAAAGCCTTAATTTCATGGCTGATAAGTAATCCTCTGTGTACCAGTCCACATCTATTTGAGAAGTTTCTGCAAAAATCTTATCTCGTCTTATAAATTCACTACATTGTCTGTGATTTCTTTCATAAATGTATTTGATTACGCTGTCCGGTTCAATAGCAGCTTCATAAATCAAATCATATCACCGGAAGATATTCGTAAATCAAACTGGAAACAGCCATTGAACAAAAGGCAACTCGATATCCGACAATAAATCCAACAAACATGATGAAAAGTACAAACGGTTTTATATATGAGACCACTCATACAACATACTAAAAGATCGTCTTGTCCCTGGAACTGAGGAACTCTGTAGCTTCTAATCAAATGACTCTTGTCACGCAGTGATAAATTCTATTTTAACACTCTCAGATAGATCCACAATGCTTTACTTTATTATATACCTTGCTGTGAAACTTGGGATTTCTCATTGTAATATATTTTGTTATTGTCACTGAAGTGACGATAACACTTTTCAGTTTCACTCTCTATCGTAATTTAAGGAACTACTTTTTTCCAACCCAGTGACATTATAAAGAGTCTATCAAAAAGATTCGTCTCGATATTTTAATAAAAAATAAAATAATAAGGTATATAATAAATAGAATAATCAACTGGTTATTCCGGATATGATTCTTTTTGCTGCGGACTCGTTTTTCAACGCCCAACAACGCATCCTCGTGAAATATTTATTTTTTTTTTTTTCATATCTGGAATAACCAATTGATTATCCTCTATATCTCAGTTAGGTAAAAGACGCATATCAACGATACTCTTTTAAATTGCGCTTTATTTGTGAGCATTTTACATATTAAGCCCCTGTCGTGCTGTATAAATCACCTTAAGGTATTGCTGTAAAATCAAAGGGCTGAAACTACTGATAGAACTTATTGTTCAATAATCAATATTCCTTTAGAAATCAATTCCATAAACAACTCTGGCAGGACAAGTACAAGCAGGAGGTGTCGACTAAGATCAGACTACACTTATGTGCAGGCTGATCTTAGTCTACACCTCCTGCCAAAGCCTTAATATTCCGGGTTCAGCGTGACAAGGGTTAAGAAACATTTTAATTTCATGTCGGGATCGGCAGCCAAAATAAGAACAATTACATAACCATTTCGATTTGGTCGTTTGATTTTAATGATCAATTTTCATAATTTACGCGACAGACTAGCGTTACTTGATTTTTCGTACACTATATTGGAATATCTGATATACAAACAAATCATAGTAACCGATGTTTGTATGGGTGAGGTGAAAGTATTGCGGGAATGAAGAAAATGGTTGACTTTGTGTGTTTTCAACCCCAAATTTATAGAAAGTTGCTAGATATAATGCTAGATGAAAAGGAGTATTCAACACAGACATCAGTAGTCTAAAAAACTAATAACTTTTGAAATAAGAAAAGCGCACTATTTTGGATTCCTTATCACAAACCCGAATATACTAGCATTGCTATGTCAACAAGTTAGTCATTAACCTATTTCCAAACAATCCTTCCTTTTTACGCTCCTCGAGAAAAAGGCTCTCGAAAACAATGTGGAAAATGAAGAAATTGCTTGTATCAAGCAATTTCTTCATTAGCTTGTATCAAGCAATTTCTTCATTATCCGCAATGCTTTCTACCCAAAAAAGACAAAACAGATTTATATTATATCAACTGGAAATTGTCGTCTGCAGCTTCTTTCAATTTCAACCAGCCTAAAATTGCGTTGTGTTGAATGGTTTAAGGCTCATGGTGGTGATTTTATGATAACATATACCACAACATAGCATATGTTCTTCACTCTAAAACAACATTGAGTAATACATGAACTGTTCGCTAGCACGGTATTACTACAGAGGTATCAACTTGAATTCTTGAGTGGTACCGAACTTAAAACTTAAAACAGCAAAACTTAAAAAATCCTGTTTTAAAGTGCCCAATACATAATCCTTATCCGTATACCTATGATTCGAATGGGGTTTTACGCCGCTTTCAACAATCTTTCGGTTATATCGCGGCGGCTGGAGTACCTAACAATGGCATCCTGGTATTTCTCACAGCAGTACTTTCCTCCAGCTGCTATCCTACTTAGGTCTACGATTATCGACCCATTGGTGAGCCGCCGTCGGGGATCTAACCCGGGACCTCTAGAATTACAGCCCGTCGCGCTACCAACTGCGCAAAGACGGCGGCCTTGTCATTTTGAACACGATGACCATGTTGATATCTTTTGTCTCTTTTTATCCTTCATCCCGAACGTATCCAGGCAATACAATGAAACACTGTCTTGTAGTGTACTGCCTTATCATGTCCAATACATTCAGTACATCTTCCTCGATTTTCTTCATAAATGTATCTGATTACACTCTCCGGTTCAATAGCAGCCTCATAAATCAAATCATATCACCAGAAGAAATCCGTACAAAAGGCAAAACAATATCCGATAATAAATCCTTTGACAAATATCCGGATGAAAAAGACAATAGGACAATATCAAACTGCTTTATCGACATACTTAGAAAGTTAAAGGATTTTTTTCCTTAGAATTAGAGAATTGATAAATTTCTACATGTGTGACTCATCTCGAGCAAAGCTACTGAAAATTAATACAGATAGATAATTAGTAGTTTTTTTCTAGACTGTCATTGGCACACATCAACTCTTGACGCATTCTTTGAGTTTAACAATCTTTGAATTGCAAGCTCATTTTTTGAGAAAATCAGAGGTCGTTTATCAAAGTAAACTAGGATACTTTCCTAATAGCTAACATAGGCTTTTAATCTATTTTTATATTACGGTTGTAATAACTGTTGGGATTTGGTGTGGTACGCATAACCGTTGAAATCTCGCATTTCGTTGAATTTGCTCAAATCAACGTCATAGTGACGTCATCAGGAGTTATATTCGCTGGCCGATTTTCAATTCTGAGTTCAATTCTGATCAGTTCAAAACGGTCGTAAGATTTAAGATCAATATAAACACTCATTTAGTTTTGTGCCAACCACTTGATGTGGCATAATTCAAGACGTTGGTTGTTTGCCTGGTCACTTTGTTATATTCTGCTGGATTTGGATCATCAAATGCAAATAAGATCATATCGTATCGACAACCGAATTCCCTGGTTTCTAAAAATAGCGCTGATCTTCGCTGAACCTTTCCTAGGTAAACAGACAGAGCCACTGAAATCCTATGAGAAAATCGTGAAAACAATGGCTTATATGTAAGTATCAAATGTTCGTGTGAGCGTAGTTTGGGGATAATTTGGATTTTTTCTGTTTCTTTGTTTCAGAAACGTCGAACGATGTTTTTTTTTTTTTTTTTTTTTTTTTCATGTCGCGGTTTAAATAATTTTTATTCACCCTCATTTACTATTTGAATACAATATTCTGAAAAGTCGCTTTGCGAAAATCACACGTCGTTTATCAAAAAACTAGGATATTTCCCGAATGGCCTAAGTTGCCTGTTAATCTATTTTTGGACAACCCCAAGAAAGTTGCAATAAATATTGTGTATTTCAGGTTGTATGTATAACCGTTTGAACCACGAATTCAATTTGAATTTACTCAAACCAACATCATCGTTACGTCCTCAGTTCGCTAGCTGGTCTTAAATTCTGTAAAGATCAGTGCAAAACTGTCGACAGACTTGTAGACACTTACTAAAGTGTGACATAAGTTAGGACGTTGGATGTTTCTCTTGTCACTTAGTTGCCTTCAGTTAACTTTGGGTCATATGAAATGAGGTCACGCGGTGTCGACAATCGAATCTTGTGATATCTGAAAATGATTTGAATTTCGCTGATCCTTTCCTTTATAACCATAAAACGCCACTTTCAGCCTATTAGGTTATCGCGAAGACAATATCTGAATTGAATGATCGTTTAAACAAATTCGGCAGTTGGCAATTTTTTCTTATCTAGGTTTCAGAAACGAATGAAATTGAAACCTTTACTTATATTTAGTAATCCCCCCCATTAAGTTAATTGTATGTTCTTTCATTGTAATATGCAATATTCAATTGATTGATTGATTGATTGGTTGATTGAATGAATGGGTTTTAACACAACTTTTCACATTATTTTCGTCATATCGCGGCGGCTCTAGCACCTGAACAAGGATTCCTGATATTTCTTACACCAGTACTACCACTACTTCCTCCCGAGCCTCCATTTACTCATCCCACATAGGTTTACGATTATCAGCCTATTCGTGGGAGGATAGTGTCGGACAGGATATTCGTCGCGGCCGGGGATTGAGCCCGGGACAAGGAGTCATACGCACAACAACTGCGCTATGGCCACGTCTTGAATAATAATAACCCTTCAAAAGGGTCACAATGAACATTTAGAATCAAAACAAAAATGGACCTGAAAAGTACTGCGTAACTATGTTTGCCAATTAAAGAAATTAAAATTAAATCAGGAAACAGGGAAACTGCGAAATCTAAAAATAATCTTCCATATCCAAAGTTATGATCTATATTCATTAGTGGAAAATAATTGAAACGTTATGAACCAAGATAAACATCGAAAGTCATCGCTTTACCATCTTAACAAGCCACTTATAAAGAAAAGTGACATAAATATCCTATAGGTTTAAAATCGTTTCACGGTTAAGTCCCTAAATAATAAATCGTTTCATTTTGTTGATTTTTTATATGTATATTTCATTTTCTTTCAAGTACTCACATTGATATAAAAAAAAGACATTTGTGGGGACTCGTTCAAGTGCCCCTCTGCGTTTTTATGTAGTTTTACAATATCATAATGTTTCTGTTAGCTTTTAACAGTAAAGAATAACCTAGGAAATATTAAATAACAAGAAAAATGTACTGAACAATCAAATATATCTCTTACCAAATCTTTGATTTCTGCAAATATCTGACAATATGAATTGTAATAGGGTACAGGAAAATTCTTCCCGAAATACAGTACATACGTTCTTCTCATCTGTTATCCTAAGAATTCACTACGACTATGTTTTAAATCGTGGTTTTGTTATAAAGACAATAAAAGAACTACTTATGCTTGGTTAAGGTCCCTCTCAGTAGTATTTAAAAAATACATTCAGTTGGTAGTCTAACCTAACCACGATTTCCTGTCATTCTTCATACCAGGACATGTACATGAACAACTATAACATTCAATTTAAATCATAAGCTGCTCAAGCTGTTCATAACCGCTAATCATGTTTCATGTTTCTATTGGTGAGAGACAAATGACGCGTGTGGTAATGACATTTTCTCGAACTGGGGATCGTGATAATGCAACTGGGATCGACAGTTTGCTGTATCATAAAATTTTACACATCGACCTAATCTATGACTCAAAGTGACCCTTTTTGCAATTGTCCAAGATATCATGCAGACATACATTCCGACCAAATATCATGACCTTTGAGCCAAAAATATGGCCTCTATAGTGCATACAAGGTTTTATAAGATTTGGCCAAGTGACCTAGTTTTTGCCTCCACAAGACCCGATTTCGAACTCTACTTAGATCTCATTCAGACAAACTTTTGACCAAATATCAAGACACTTGAGCAATAAAAGAGCACACAAGGCAATTCTAAGATTTGACCTGGTGACCTTGTTTTTAACCCCATTTGACCAAATGTCAAACTCATCAAAGAAATCTTGTAGACAAATATTCTGACCAAATATCGTGACATTTAGGCCAATAAAGGGGGCCTGTTTCCTTTTAAGATTTGACCCGGTGACCTTGTTTTTGAACCCATGTGACCCTATTTAGAACCAGTCAGAGATAACATGTAGACAAACATTTTGGCCAATTATAAAGACAACGCTCGACTTTTCTGTGTGCTGGATAGTAACAACAATTTAAAAAATCTATTTATTAAAATTTTAAGTCAAACAAGAATTTTAGTGGATTCGTACATTCTAGCAAAATTTCATATATCAATCGACCATCACTCTCCTGATATAGTAATAGAGTTTATGAAATAACATTTACATATTCCCTTCAGTCACCATTTTGGTATCACAAAGTATGGTAATTAAAGTTATTGTCTAAACATAAATAAACGAAGACATACGCCGGTGCCTCTATCCTAGTATTATGTATTATGTTAACTCATTTATTAGATAAGTTTGTTTACGGATGAGGGATGTCTTAATTCGTAGCTCAAACACGCTAATTGTGACAAACATTAGCAAATCAACTTTTGAATTGACCCAATCTGATTAAAGAACTAATGACTTGGCTTACATCATTATTAACGAAACATTCTCATTTTAAGACAATGTGTAATGGTTAATTTTCCGAAATGTTTAAGTTAAAAGTCTCGATTTTTGCATTGAAACAGACTGACAATCTTACATGCCCTCTCAAACCATTCGTATCCACTTAAGGAATACACAGAAGCGTCCTAGTTATTGCTTCTAACGAGTTATTGAGATAGGTATCCATCATCTACATTTATACGGTACTTGGCAAATAATTATAGGCTTTTGTCCCATACCATATAGCTCCTGAATAGAAATGAATGATGGTTTTACTATTTTTTTTTCTAGATAACGTTATGGATTCGAATTGTGGTTTATTAATAATTCTGTTAAACATTATATTTATATTAACCCATTCCAACTCAAGCCCTCCTTTTTACGCCCACAAGAAAAAAGCTTTGGAAAACATTGTGGACAATGAAGAAATTGCTTGTAACAAGCAATTTCTTCATTATCCACAATGTTTTCTATCCCAAAAGACGAAAGATTCAACACGGCAAACGAAAGGCAGGCAAAATATTGCAGAAGAATAGTAAAACGCAACGTTACACTTGTATTTGGCTTCTGAAAGAACTGATAAAAAATTCCAATAGCAGAGATTTGTTTTTTAAAAATCCGTTTAAGCGCTCTACGTACCATTTCATTCCCTCGAATCGACAGAGGAACAAATGAAATAGTATCTTTTGTCCGCCTTTCCATGAACGCGTTTTATTAGTCTCAACTTTTGAATGTTCAGTGATAAAATCTTCACAAATAAAAAATGTTTTCCTGGTGTGAGGTTCAAAATAATCAGTAAAAGTCACCTTTAAAGATCTTCAATACTTCACCATTATGAACCATTTTTTTTGAAAATAATGGTACATGTTCTTTTGTTGTTGTTGTTGTTGTTTTGGGTATTGTTGTTGTTTTGGTTGGGGTTTTTTTTGTTGTTGTTGTTTTGCTTCTTTGTCTTGGAGAGACTATTGATTAGTACATCTATAAACGTCCCCTTTCGTACTTTTCATGCTTTGATGTATTTCGGTATTGTTTCAATATTATGTAATAACCTAAAGTCTGCATATTTACGACCTAACTGGAACAAATTTCATTATCTTTATGCAATAAAGTTCATGTGAAGAAATAGAGACCAGAAGGTTGAGTAAGATTTAATTGTGGAACTAAAAATGATTAAAGAAATAAATAACATCAATACATTTTTGAAAATAGTACCTATATGAAGAATCTCGTGAATATGTAAACACTATTTCTCATCCAAAAATAGGGAAATTATTTATCACAAACAAAACGTGCATGTTCAGAAAAGATCGTATTGATAAACCCGATATTATCAGTTAGATATTTCAAAATATTGTCCAATGGTCTTCCATCTTAGCATGCATTTTTTCTGTAATACTATGAACACATTAATGGTAGATATGCGCTAAATTCTCACATTCGACTGATCTAATTGGAGTCTAAATATTATACCGTAAAACTTTCAGACAAGTTTGATTGATTGATTGATTGATTGATTGATTGATTGATTGATTGAATTGGGTTTAACGCAACTTTTAACAGTATTTCAGTCATATTGCGACGGCTACAGCACCTTACAATGGATTCCTGATATTTCTCACACCGGTCCTACCACTACACCCTTTCCTAGCCTCCAGCTGCTATCCCACAATTTCCCACCCATTGTTGAGAGGAAAATGTCGGAAAGACTATGTGCCGCCGCCGGTTCAGACTAGTTTGACACATTGTACAATTCTGTTTCACGATATTATTCTGGCCAGGTTTGGTAAGTTTTACCTAATTACAGGTGACCATGACCCTGAATTGATTGATCTTAAAATCAAATGTGTTCATCTGCATTACAAGATTAATGTCTGTGTCAATTGTGGCGATCCTAGCTCTTTTCTATATCCAGCTGTCATTCAGTGGTCTAACAAAGGTTCTGTCGGTTCGTGAATCATCTAACTTTCGCTATGACTTTCCGACTTGAATCTTATTCAAGGGTTTGTATCACAGCTATAACATAATATTCCTTATAAGGTACTGAACTTCACTAAATTAGTTTTACATATTCACCCTCGTCACCATTTTGGTTTCACAAAGCAACCTTTTATTCTACGGGTAATTAAAGTTAGTGTCCTAACTCCTTTTGTAATCTCGAGGTATGACAACGCTACATTATAGTCACCGAATTATAGTCATCGACTCAAAATAGAATATTCAAAACGAATAAAATATACGCTTTGCCGTTGTTCTCTTTCCAAGAAAAGCATGTTTATTAACCTATTACATAGATCTGTTTATAGATGGGGAATGTCTTAATTGGTACGAAATCAAACACACCGAGTATGAGAAATATTAGCAAATAAACGTTTGAATTGCCACAATCTGATTGTACGACTAAGGATTGGGATCACATACTGACATAACTTTCTCAATTCTAGAAGCACTTTTTTTTCTTATTTTTTTAGTATAATGACTCGATATATGCATGCATTGTAACAAACTGGCTATCTTTCGAAACATTTGTGGCCACTTAAGGATTACACAGAAAGGTCCTAATTACTGTTTCTAGAGAGTTATTGAACTAGTCTGATAATGTTATCCATCATCCACGTTTAAACGCTATCTATCTAGATACTTGGCGAATAATTATAGGTCTTTGTCTCATACCATATAGTCCCTGAATAGAAATGAATGACGTGTTTACTTACTTATAGTTTTTTTTTTTTTTGTTTTGTTTTTTTTTTTTTTTTTTTTTTTCCAGAAAACGGTATTAGATTCGATTTATGGTTTATTAATAAATGCCATTTCCTTTGTCAAACTGAACCTGGATTATTCTTGTTTTGGTAGGAGGTATAGACAAATATCAGACTGCAGATATGTGCAGTCAGATCTTAACTACACCACCTGCTTGTAACTCTTAAGCGTAGCTTGTTTGTGAAATTAATTTTCAAAAGAAATCAATAAACTGTAAAAGATCTACCAGTGCTTTCAGTCCTTTAATTTAAATGGAAACCGCTATAATTCAGTATGACAATGGTTAGCATTATAATTATTTCAGATACAACACGTAAAAAAATACACGATGAGAAATAGGGATCATCTATATTACCAGAGTAATGTGTGTGCTTAAATTGTCGGTCTGTGTCCAGTTGACATCCTGTGGTCTACCAAAGGTCATTATAATAGAGTTCGAGATAAACATGTGACCTTGACCTCAAACGGACCGATCTGAAAGTCATTATGGATCAACTAAATCCCGAGATAATTGTCTGCTAACTTTGGTGATCCAAGTACATGTAGTAACGTTATTCTGCGTGAAGAAGTCATCCGGCCAAAGTTTGGTCTGCCAAGGCCAAGTTAACGTTCACTATTTGGCATTGAACTTATTGATTCGAAAATCAATTTGAATAGTCTATATAGCTATTTTCTGTTTCAAGTTATCAGACGGAGCAAGATTTGTCAACCGAGATACCGCCCGATCGACATGAACAAAGCAATATACCCCAAATCGTTGAAGGGGGTATAATTTATGAATGGGAAGATAGAATAAGTTTTTTTTTAATATATTCGACCTTTATACCGATAAGACATCGAGACATGAAAGAACGGAGGTAAAAGTTACCATTTTATAGATCTCTCCATAATTATAGGGACTTAAATGAAATTCCAGATCTTTATTCATAACGAACGCTATTGAAAACACTCCAATTTGATATGTTATTGTAAAACGGGAATTTTAAAGCATAATATTTACGAAATCGTTATTTAAACCAATCAGCGTCTATCGGTTACATATCAAGTGTTCTCGTTATATAAGCCTTAGAATTGTCAGGAGTGAAATCTAAAAAAAAAAAATATTATTCGCCCAAACAGAAAGACTAGTTAATTTGATGACCTGCATGTAGCATTGACTTATTGTATAATCAATGTTAAAAAATGTAAATTAAATAAGTAACGTTACCCCGTCCATTAATATATCAAGGGTGAGCCTTTTAGGACCATAATGGTCCTAGATTTATAAACAGAAACTTTAATTCGTCATTTTGCTGGAGCTTGAATATAGAAATATATAGGGAATATTACAACAGCGTCTTTTTCTATTTGTTGTTATCGTGTTCGAGAATCGTGTGTAGGTATTGTTTATTGGATGAGATCGAAGGTCGAATCCAATAAAAAATGCCTACACACGATTCGAGAACACGATAACAAAAAATAGAAAACACACTGTTGTAATATTCCTTTTAGTATATACTTTTTAGGACATGACATTAAGAAAATTCTCTTAAATGATTAAGAAATACCCAACTTTCTGAAAAAAAAAAACAAAAACCGAACATCAAAACACAAAAAGAAGTCCGTGTTTAACGGTACTCGACGAATACGTTTTTTTGGTACATGCCGAATACGGATTTTTTCTGTCGAGTTGTATTAGATAGCCAGATTTTAATCATATCTCTTATAGGTATATAATAAAGCTACATTCCTGTGTCTTGACTTAAGTTCGTGACTACCATGAACTGATATCTATGTTCTTTCTGTATCACAGAAAAGTTAACAATCATTTTGTTTTCACATTTTAGTCCTTATCAAATGGACTTAAGTGACCTCAAACAAGACATGTAAAGGCGTCGCTGTTACAAAAATGTCGCCTGCCAAACAACTCAATTTGCTATGGAAATGAAATTTAGTTTCCACCTTCTTCTTGTACACTCGGGAATATAGCAATGATAAACTATAGTAAACGAATTACTGACTCAGGAATTAACCCATTCCTCCTTTTTACGCCCCTCAAGAAAAAGGCTTTGGAAAACATTGAGGAAAATTAAGAAATTGCTTGTATCAAGCAATTTCTTCATTATCCACAATGCTTTCAATCCAAAAAGACAAAAATATAAATTTGAGCAACTTGAAATTGCAGCTTCTTTCAATTAAGAATTAGTCTAAAATTGTGTGTGGAGACTTCGTGCTCAGGTGAGGTAAAAAAGAAAGAAAAGGGGCAATACCATTTTGCGTTTCAAGACGTCAATAAGTCAACGAAGTACGATCCGAATGGAATCGGAATTCATCGGGTAAGTACGATATCTATCCTTCTAAGTAGGGCATAGGGAATATATGAGATTGATTTATTGATTGATTGATTGAATGGCGTTTAACGCCGCTTTTAACAGTATTTCAGTCATATCGCGGCGGCTGGAGCACCTAACAATGGATTCCTGGTATTTCTCACACCAGTACAACCACTACATCCTTTCCTAGCCTCCAGCTGCTATCCCACTTAGGTTTACGACTATCCACCCATTGGTGAGAGACAATTGTCGGAAAGAATATTTGCCGCGGCCGGGGATCGAACCCATGACACCCATGATTGAAGATTAGGAGTCTGGCGCGCTACCGACTGCGCTATGACGGCGGCTAAGATTGATTTATATAGGATTTAGTAGATTTAACAGAAATGAAGAGTATTCATCGTGAACATGACATTGATTACTATAAGAAAAGCAGATAATTTTCCCATATCAGTTTTCCATGGATATCTATTCAAGAGCCATTTTGATTTGTTTTGTTTGTTTGAATGGGGTTTTACGCCGCTTTCAGCAATCTTTCAGTTATATCGCGGCGGCTGGAGCACCTAACAATGGATACCTGGTATTTCTCACACCAGTACCGCCATCACATCCTTTCCTAGCCTCCAGCTGCAATCCCACATTGGTCTACGATTATCGACCCATTGGTGAGAGACAAATAGTCGGAAAGGAAGAGTGCCGCCGTCGGGGATCGAACCCGGGACCTCTAGATTGACAGTCCGACGCGCTACCAACTCGAAGAAGGTGTAACAGAATTTGAGTATTCATTATTGGTCAATCAGATTTTGAAAGATTTCCCATTATATGATTGTAGTATTAAATAGTGGTCACTATTCATAAACTCTCTAATTTTTAATATTTAGGCAATTCTTATATCTTAAATGGGCGATTTTTTCCCTTTTCTTGATAAATGCAACTTTTGCTGAGATATGAAAGATTTTGAGTTTTTATGTATAGTGTATAAACGTGTGTAATATCATTGTGATATTGAATGGTCTGAAGTTCTTAACTAATGTTTTCTTAACCAATCCGTACCAAGACCAATAACATTTAAGACATTTTATCTTTTTATTCATTTTTTTTTAATTTTCCGGGTAGAAAACATTGTGCAAATATTAATTGTTTGTCACAAGCATTTTTTTCATTTTACACAATGTTTTCCCATACGTGGGGGATGTCAAAATGCGCCATTGTGTGGGAATTGGTTAAGATAAGTTCTGAGTCTATTTGTATTTTAACCTTTCCTTTTGTTTCCAACACAAACTAACTCGTAAACGCATTGTCAAAATAATAATATACAAGTATCAAATTCCAAACAAATCTTAACCCTTGTCAAGCTGACCCCGGAATATTCCTGTTTTGACAATAGTTGTTGCAGGTGTATAGACTAAGATCAGCCTGCACAGACGTACAATCTGATCTTAGTCTACACTAGCTGCTTGCTCTTTTAGTGTTGGGAAAATATTTGTACGCTAAGTAGACCAAAGTTTGACAATAATTCAAAGTTTTCAGCGCGACAAGGGTTGATTTATCATCACTGGAATTGCTAGATGTTTGCTTCCCAAATTATTTTTCTTAATATAAATTGTAAGTGCGTACTTTGTATAAAGATAAACTTGTATACTTTAAGTTCAATTAGATATTCGTTTTTCTGTATAGTTTTAAGTGAAATCGCCCAATTCTATACGCAAGAATAGTAACAAAATACCAACCCTCTTATAAACAAAAGAACCCACCAATTGTAGATACTTTTGCAATATTTCGAAATGTCATAATAACTGCTTCTAAATGGTTATTCTGGGAAGTCTGGTAATGTTATCCATCATCTATGTTTGTACGCCATCTATCTAGATACTTTGGGAATAATTATATCTTATTGTCTCACATTGCATAGCCCCAGAGTAGAAGTGAACTATAGCTTTGTATATCTACATTATTCTACGTTATATTTCTAAATCGATTTCAAAACCATCCAAAAGAATAAGGTTAGTCACTGGCAAAGCTACTGAAATGTTTTTGTCTTTATGTCTTTATTTCTTGTTCATTATACTCAATTCCGCCTTGACCTACTTAATAATTTACTTAAAGACTCAATATGCCAATTGTTTAATGAGCCTGTGCGTGACATTTCCAACAATTTCGCATGTGCGTGACTCGCACATATTGAGCACCCTGGACAGCCATTCGGGGCATTTGAACGTTCTCTGATTGTTTAAAGAAGCTTTGGGTCAGTATCTTTCTACAGAGCGCAGAGTGAAGACTCTGATCAGACTGTGCGGATGCACAGACTGATCTGAGTCTTTACTTGGCGCACATGCGTAATGGTTGGAAATGTCACGCACACGCTCAAATGTGCTTGACTGTTCATTAGCCATCCATTTATTTTCAATACCGAAGTTGTAATGTCTGAAATACAGTGGTGAAATAAAATTTACTTCATCTTTCTATAATGTATATGTTAGCCGTTAGAAAATTTAATGTGTATAAGCACTTAATTTGCTTGAAGGAATTTTTCTGAGAAGCATTATAGACCCGCTTGGACTTTCATATACAAAATATTTGACGATGTACTTTGTAATTATTCAGTCTGTCATTAAACGTTAGAAATTAAAAGAAATATGCAATATACCAATAGTGAATGACTTGATAGAAACAGATATATATGCTTTGTTTTCCAAATTCAGCTTTAAACTGCCACTTGATTTTATCTGCATAAAGAAATACCCACATCGATATTGTTTTTGTTTTTCTGCAAATAAATGCAATGTAGTTTGAATGAAAATACATGTAGGTTGCATCGATTCAAGCAGAATACGTTTGGAACAAATTCTTATATTAAGTATCATTGTTATATCGGCGAACGAGACATCAAGCTATTTTGAATTCATTAAATGGCTACTCTGATAATTTGATATGTATAATTCATGTAAGATGTCCGTATTATCTCCATATTACATGCTATGAAGCATAGAGTAAGAATTAACCCTTGTCATGCTGAATAAAAGCTTCAAAATCAAAGCAATGACAGCACTGAAAAGCCTAAATGAGGGTCAATATTTCTTTTGGAATTGTTTATTTAAATATCTTTGGCTTGAAAACAGGAGGTGAAGACAAAGATCAGACTTCACATATGTGCAGTCTGATCTTTGTCTATACCTCCTGCCAAAACAGGAATAATCTGGGTTCAGCTTGACAAGGGTTAAAAACTCTGATTGGTTAAAAAGTTCATTTGATCGACTTAGGTCATTCGCGTAGATGCTACCGAAATTTTCATTTCTAAGGAATAGAAAACACTATAGCCAATTTAAGCTGATAAAATCGGCAATTTCAGGATTTGGCCTTCAGGAATTGTCTTTTTATCAAGATATTTGTTGGACTTTTTTATAGGAAATCGAGTAGCTTTTTACCAAAAGGGTATTTACAATGAAAGGAACGGATATCACTTGGTGAGATAATTTCGTCTTTTGACGTGCAAAATGTCGTAACTACCGCTCTATTTAAGCTGCAGCTAAAACAGTTTGCACGCCAAACGAATAGTTGATTGTTGAGGCTGTTTTTGAACTGAACGGCGTAATGATCAATTCCGGTATTGACCAAAGGAAATCATAGAAAATCTTCTCATGAGAAAGAAGTCGATCTTTATCTACACGATAAAAAGCCTCTGTATTGTCATTCGTTAAAACAGGGTCAGTATATATTTTTATAAGTAGTATAAAACAATCAAAGTACTGAAAAGTACTGTAAGCTAACAAAGCATTATTTTGTTCAGAGATCTTCTTTGACAAACGTTATCATAATAAAAGAAACGAGGTAAAAGTGTCCAATGAGTTAACCATCCCCATACACTCCCTCCTTTTTACGCCCCACAAAAAATAGTTATGGAAAACAATGTGGAAAACGAAGAAATTGCTTGTCGCAGGCTTTCTCCCTAAAGAGATAAGTATTTCAACAATTTGAAATTGTCGTCTGTAACTTGAACAATTTCAAATTGTCGTTTGCAACTTTATTTTGAAGAATCTGATCAGAGTCATTTTGAGCACGATGTGCTCTAGTGAGCTAAAAATACCTAGGACATGAACTTAGGGCATGAACAATGCAGAGTTTGTAATATTCCTGAAATACATAAGAAATACTTTTTATTGCGTTGGCATTTAACAGATTTAGTGGTTAAGCCTCCGGTGGCAGTTTGCACTCGTTGAGCTTTGAGACGACCTAAAGTTATATCTGTTAACTTAAGCTATCAAAGCCGGCGCTTTGCTAGTCAAAAACGATGTAAAAGTCATTTTAGTGAAAGCGAAATGTTACGACGTCATCCGACGAATCCCGACGTCGTATTCGAAAATAGAGTATCACGGGTAGATTATCTTTAACCCATTCCCACACAGCAAAATTTTAGACTGGTCCAAATTGAGAGAAGCTGCAGACGACAATTTCAAGTTGATTGAATTTTGAATTTTTTCATCTTTTTGGATAGAAAACATTGTGGATAATGAAGAAATTGCTTGATACAAGCAATTTCTTCATTTTCCACAATGTTTTCCAAAGTTTTTTTCTTGAGGGGCGTAAAAAGGAGGGATTTAGTTGGAATGGGTTAAGTATTTAATCGTTGTTAGTACCTCTTTATGTTTAGTAGAAGCTTTCCTTTATTGTGTCCTTTTTATTTTTATCCATTTAAATAACAAAATTATAAAATAAGAACTAAATCCACAAATTAATATCCCTTTTATGAAAGTATTTGTTTCTGAATGGAATTTTCTAAAAATATTACTACTAGGGTGATCCAAAGTGTCTAGTTAATATTCAGTGTTGCAATTATTCTTTTCTTTCCATCTATCATCCTGACAATCAACTACAACTGTGTCATCAATCAGGATTATGTTACCGATGCATCTTTGCATTAGAGATTTATATCAGACACAATTCAAGAACTGGTGATTTGTAAAGCTCTGGCATTAAACAGAATTAAAAAGAATTAAACATGTTCAGTTTCAATCCAAATTGTAATCAAATAATTGAGCAATTTCTTTGGGTATTTTTGTAGAGGACCACAAGGTTATGATACATGCAAATTCTGGAAAGGTGCAGGCTTCGCAATATTCAAGATGTCTAAAGAATTTATTTCTATGATAAACCAGGGGTCCTGCAAGAGAGAAGATTTTTTTCTTCTCAGATATATAAAATTGAGTTATTTTGTTAGAGGACAAAATGACAAATCTATGTGCAGAAGTTTAAATTTCTAGACAGAGTTTTGGAAAAGAATATAAGAATTAATTTCCATTTTCTATGCAAATACTAAAACGCACAATATAGGGCTAATTTGCCGAGTGTAGTTATTCTTTGAAGTATGTAGGAAGAGGGTCACAAGGTGATAATATATCTCAAATATCTAATCTCTACGCCTTACAATTTTGAGAGTTTTTGGGATTTCTTTTCTAAATCCGGGACATAGGACTAATTGTTAGAGTAGAGTAATTCTGTGAAGTAAGTTTATAGAAAACCATTAAGTAATTATATATACCAAATACCTAAGGGCTAAACATTATACATTATGAGAATTTTTTAAGTACTTCCTTCTTTTTCCATATACAAAATTCGGGATGAGATTACATAATGTCATAGATCCAGAATCAAGTAATTCTTTGATCTATTCTGGTAGAAGGTCATTATGTGAGAATCAAACCTCTAGGCCTTATGATTTAGCTGAAAAAGGGTTTACATGCGTCCTTCTTCATTTCTATGTAAAATCTGAGATCGCATAAAATAGATCTTACTTACAGAGTATAGTAATTCTTTGAAATATTTTGTAGAGGATGCCAAAGTAATGATATACCCGTTATCAAAACTACAATGATACACCCATTAGCAAAGCTATATGCCTTACCATTTGAGAGAGGAAATATTTTTAAAGATTTTCTTTATTCCTATTTAAAATTCAGGAACATAGAGTTTATTTTCAGAGTAGGTTATTTCTTTGAAATATTTTGTAGATGGTCATTAGGCAATGTTATATACCGAATATCAAGCTCTACGTCTTGTCGTTTTGGAAGAAGAAGATTTTTCTAAACACGAATTCAATCCGTTGCCATGACAACCAGAGTACTTCATGAATTCCAATTTGCTTACGTATCTTGAATGTGAATGACTTAAGGATCACTTTCATGAAGTTTAGTTGAATTTCGCTTGTTAGATTGTGAAAAGAGGAGCTTTTCGTAATTAAATAATACTGGACGGCACTCGGTGTGTGTTGCTTATCATACAACTTAAAACTTCATGATAGTTCATAACACCTACACTTATTTAGTCCAGAACACCACGTACAGGATTAAGTCAAAAATAAGTTTGTAAAGTCTTTCGCTCGAAACTTTTCCTCGAAATTCGGACTTTTTATTCTCTAACTGCTTGCTTTCATTGGACGGGTAATTGGCTGGAAACATTACGTCTTAACCCATTCCCAGTCAATGACGCCTTTGACGCCCTAAGGAAAAACGAGTCGGAAAACACTGTGGAAAATATGGAAATTACAAGTACTTTCTTAATTTTCCAAAATGTTTTTATCCGAAAGTTAAAAAATCCAAAATTTCATAAGCTTGAAATTGTCGTCTGCAACTCCTTTCAATTTGGATCAGTCTAAAATTTTGCCGTCTGAAAATGGGTTAAATGATCATTTAATTGATTCTACCATCTAGAACTTGATTTAGGATGTCTGATTGTCTAGGCATTTCAGCTTGTAAATACGTTTCTCTAACTTAAAATGAAATTATTTCATTATTTAAAGACAAATATGTACAAATTATCAAATTATTTCATCGCAGAAATACAAATATGTATAAATTATCAAGTCCGTCTTCTCAAAAAGTTACTGTTATTTTATTATATGAATCACTGTATTGTTTTTGTAATATACTGAGTGACTTTAAAAACGCAATACATAAAAAAGTGAACGAAAGGGATTATTACAACTCGCAAATCAAAAAGATCTTGATATATAAACAAAAACTTACATTATCATAAACTTTGATCAGAGTATTCATGTCCATCAAATCTAAGTCAAGCTCGATAATGGGTCACATGGGGCCAAAAACAAGGTCACTAGGTCAAATCTTAGAAAATACTCGCATGCACTATAGAGCCCACTTTTTTGCTAAAATGCCTCAAATATCTGTTCTAAATTTTCTATTCACGAAGATTTAATCTTGATTTTTTCCTTTAAGTTCAAATCTAGTTGACTAACTAAAATCTAAAAATAAATACAAGTATAAATTTCTTGCAATGCACATGCGACGCACCTGTCTCAAAAATCGTGAAACTTAGTTCTTAATTCTTTACCTTTTTAATTTCTCAAACAATAATTTGATAACGGGTCACTTTTGGCTGAATTTGGTCACTTGCCAAATTTAACACATTAAACACATTAGCCAAGTTCCGGTAAACTTCTGGTAAACTATGATTGGTTGAATGGGTTTGCCGCCGCCTTTAACAGTATTTCAGTGGTATCACGGTGGCTGGAGCATCTAACAATAGACTCCTGGTGTTTCTTACACCAGTGCTACCACTACATCCTTTCCTAGCCACCAGCTGCTTTCCCACTTAGGTTAACGATGATCCACTAATGATGAGACACAAATCTCAGACAGAATATGTGCCCCAGCCGGGGATCGAACCCATGACGTACCATGATTAAGGATTAGGAGTCTGGCGCTCTACCCACTGCGTTATGACGACGGCTGCTAGTAAACTAACGACACATAACGTAATTCTTATTTGAACGACTATAGCATTCTTACAGATTTAATCATTCTCATTAGATGTTAAGTTGAGAGGATCACAGTACGTAATAGTCCATGGATGAAGTTTAACCCATTACTAGATGACACAGTTTAAGACAATTCCAAATTCAACGAAGTTGCAGACGACATTTTTAAGTTGATGTAATTTTTAAAATCTTTGTCATTTGGGATAGAAAACACTGTGGATAATGAAGAAAATGCTTGTAACAAGCACTTTCTTCATTCTCCACAATGTTTGCAAAAGCGTTTATATTGAATGGCGTTTAAAGGCGCTTTTGTTTTGGTTTTGTGTTAACGGTTCAACTTGCGTTGTTAAGATACCAGATGGAAGGCAAATGAAACAATCTGCATGTTGGTTATCATTTTTTTTATTTATAATATAGGCCTTACTGTATATTTCTGGTAAGTTTTCCAGTCTTTTGCCTTTAATCAGACATCTAAACTATTTCCTAGTTTGTCTGTCAAGTTAGAGACAATTTCTCGGTAAACGCCAATAATAATACGTCTTAAATAAACGAGGATTCATTGTTTCATACCCTGAAGCAAGTAGAGGCCATTCTTTGCAATCCATCAAAGGAGAAATAATACGTTAATTAAAACGAGGTCTCATTCGAAATGTAAATAGAGATGATATTTAGAACTACTAAATATGAATAACCCTATCGAAAAATGGAATAGATAATCGGGTTGAAATCAAGTTCTTTAGGTTTAACACTTTATCTTATTGGAGAAAAATATTTTTAATAATGAAGATGCTCTTTGTAACAAGGAATTCCTTCATTTTCTCACGATGTTTTTCAAAGTTTTTTTCTTGAAGGGTGCCAAAAAGTGGAACTATGTGGAAATAATTTTAGAAAATCACTTTGGTATATAAACAAGAATCCGTTAGTCATCTTTAATTTCATCGTCATTTTTGCTTGGGTAGGTTCACATTTTCTGACCCGATCTACCCTACCATTTCCATTCAAAGACAGCGTTGAATCTTTCACGTGTTAGCCCTTTTCTGTTTCTTGAAGTTTAAGCCTGTTCCACATAAGAAGCGGTAGTAAACAACGTTATAAAGTGAGTATACTTAAAAAAGGAACCATCCTATCTGATAGGAAATATTGTGGTAAAAGAATAAATTACTTATTAGAAACATGTTCTTTTTTCTTCACAATGTAGGGTATCCCATCTGGGATTGTGCAGAAAAGGGTTAACGATGTGTCACCCGAGACGACAATCAATAGAATAATTCCTCTGTGGTCTAATTGACTAATCGCGGATGTCAATTAAGGAATTAACCGACCAATCAAATCATTTATTCAGCCCGGACCTGAGCTTTCAACTTCGACATTGGCCGCAATTTTTCGTTAACCTTTTTTGTTGGTTTGGCGACTTAAATGTCTTATTCAAGCTGTAGTTGCGACGTTTAGGTCACCAACCAACCATTTAACTGTTTTTATTACATGCTACTGGCCATAAATTTTGCAAAATAACGCCGTTAAAAATTGACGCGGAACTTCCTGTCGGAGTTAATGGGCGGGGCCTAGGGTGTCAGTGGGCAGGGCCAGCGATTTGTCAATTCTAGCCGTAACAAAAAGTTCGCAGTCAGCGCCAGTTAACTCATCTTTCAAATCCGAAGCACTTAGTAAATAGCCACTATCTTTCACCCATGGGTATCTGGCTTGAGTGTTCGAGAGCGCTTGTATACGTCTAATGATGTCGTCGAAATCGTACTAAAATAATAAGAATATTTAAATTTCATCAACTAAAAAATGTCGTCTGCAGCTTCTTTCAATTAGGACCAGTCAAAACAAATTTGACATCTGAGAAAATAGTTGAGTCGATCTTTATTCAAACTCATTGTTTGGACATTGATTAACCGTCCGGTTGATTGATTGAATGGGGTTTAACGTATTTCAGTCATATAGCGGCGGCTAGAGCACCTAACAATGGATTCCTGTTATTCCTCACACCAGTACCATCACTACATCCTTCCCTAGCCCCTAGCTGCTATCCCACTTAGGTTTACGATTATCAACCCATTGGTGAGAGACAAATGTCGGAAAGAATTTTTGCCGCCGCCGGGGATCGAACCCATGACATCCCTAGATTGAAGATCGGGAGTCTGACGCGCTACCGACTGCGCTATGACGGCGGCACATTAACCGACCGGATATTAAAAGCCTCAGTATGTCGAATTTAAGCTGTGGGTCTGCGGTAGATAAACCTGCAAAGATCGGAAAAGCAGTAGTCATATTTTTTACAATTTGCGTCACCGTGTATATTATTTTTCATATTTTTAACGAGTTTAGCCAAGTTTAAAAAAATAAATAAACAGAATTTTAATCTGTCCTTCCGGAAAATCATTTTCGAATTTTTTTGTACCAATTTGGATTAATTTTATTGACGTAGAAAGAAGATACCAAAGAAGAAATTACACTTTTAACAAATGCAGTTATATCACACCCTTAAGGTAGTTTTCCTTACAAAGATTTCCTGTTCTATCTTTTTTATTACGATGACGCCAAGTCTGTTTCACAATCTCATTGCTTTTCATTAAAAGAGCCACACAAAAAATAATTTGAAAACCTCATCGAAAGAAAAAGCGCAATATTTAAACATTTAGTTTCTATATTCTTGAAGTTTATAACATTTTTTATAACCTTATCTCCCGCACAAAAGTACATTAAGAAATCGACTGTCGTACTGTTTTTTCTGTATCGCCTGATACGTGACCAGGCAAGTATTTCCATAGAACTGTTGCCCGCTTGAATAAATAAGTCGTTTTGTGATTGTAGATTCTTCACAAATTAAAGGCAGGGACATGTTTTTTGAAATCGAAATGCTAAATGTAGAATAGTGTAGTGTGAAGTGAGAACTATAACTTATTAATTTCGAATCATGAATTATGAAGCATGGCGTATAAAGAGTGGAGTCGGAAGACAGAAGTGTAAACTTTTGTTAAATCAGAAGTCGAAAGTGTTAACTTTGAATTCAAAATTATTTAACTCTGAACCGTGAGCTCTGGATTGTATTTTTTCAATTATAAATCATGAATCGTGGAGTCGAAAGTCTAAGAGTTCTGTACAATTTGAATAGAGTTGAAATATTTCTGAAATACATTAGAACTACTTTTTATGGCGTAGGCATTCAATGGATCTGGTGGTTAAGCCTACATTGGTAGTTTGCACTCGTTGAACTTTGAGACGACCTCAAAATTTTATCTGTTTACTTTAGCTACCAAAGCTGACGCTTTGCTAGCTAAAAATAATCAATTGTTCCAAAAATGGAAATTCTGGAAAAAAAATCGCTTGATATAAGCTACACTCTATATAATATGTTGAAATTGTCCAGTGAGAACGATTGCAATTTCATGGTTTATTATCTCTCGGTTGCAGCTTTTATACAAATGGTTAAAAAATACTTTAGTATATTGGTTGTAAGTTTAAATGTCAGCCCCATGATATTGCGCATACATTACAAAAATATGAATATAGCTTCCAATCCCATATACGTTTATCCTCCCGTTGTTTATCGACCCATTGGTGGGAGACAAATGTCGGAAAGTATATTGGCTGCGATCGTGGATCAAAACGTGACCCAATGTTTAGGAGTCCTGCGCACTACCAACTGCGCTGTGGCCGCGGCTCTGTTATATATAGACTGATATGTTGAGACAGAGACAGCTTGCTCTAAACACGTTAATGTTTAATTATTCTAATAAAAAAACGTTACTACCAAGAAATTTGGTCAAGATATAAATTCGAAGATTGTCAGTATACAAGAGACATTAAAGTCAGATAACAACGATGAAAAAGATCGAAATAGCTATCGAATTGCTGGCTTATTCCTTTGGTATAACCCTGCAGATTTCCCAAGCGCACATCTGTATTATGTTTCTGACAATGTTGAATTGGTAAAAAAATTGAGAATATGCGTGATGTATGTTAGTTAAATATTCGAAAATATTCTCTGTGCAAATATTTATTACATGAAAAAAGGCGTCTTCGTGAGAACGTCGGATGCAATATTTGGCTATTTTAAAAAACACTCCTTACAAACGATTTCGACAGTAACAACATCTGGTTTCTTACTGCTAATCTCAGGGGCGTATAAACATACAATTTAATGAGAACGAATTAAAAGACCCAATAATTGCCTAATTGTCCGTTATATATTTATGTATCTATTTATGTGTTTATATTCGAATTTTTGGTTAACCCTTTCCCATTTTTCAAAGTTTTAGACCAGTCCAATTTAAAAGAAGTTGCAGACAACAGTCAAAAGTGGGTGCGAATTGAAAAATAACGGACTTACTTGTTAGAAAATATTGTGGAAAAGGAGAAATTGCTTGTTACAAGCAATTTCTCTTTTTCCGACAATGTTTTCTCAAGTATAAATTCACAGGGACGTGAAAACAAGGGATTGTATAGAAAAGGATTAAACTGTCTCACTGACTCACCCATTCAATTTTTTATATAAAAAATCTCAATGTCTTAAAATGGCACACAGGTCACTACTGTTTTTGTAAATTAACCCATTCCAAGATTGCAAATTTTCAGAATGGTCCAAGTTAAAATAAGTAGCAGACGACAATGATGAATCTTATCAAATATGTATTAGTGGGTAGAAAACATGTCGGCTAATGAAGACAATTATTGTAGAAAATTTCTTCATTTTGCACAATGTTTTACAAAAATCAGTTTTTTTGTTTTTTTTTTCGCATTTAAGCATTTTTTCCTGTGTGACGAATCTAACGTACTTGTAGGATAATAATTCGGATATGAACCTTCTCTCGTTGATAATCATTCATTCATTCATTCTTTATTGCATAAACACAAATGGTTACAGCAACAAATTTACAAAATAACACAGGATCTTAACAACGAAAACATTTATCTGAAGAGCACATGGTGTTGGTGTGCGTAGATTATTAATTCATTATTTTCATTATTATTATTTTATTGTAATGATTGGTTTATTTTATTGATTGATTTATTAATATTATTATATTTCTATTTATTTTTATTATTATGTACTAAAAGTGCAAAATTGGATTTATTTGAAAGAAATGTGCCCTAGAAGAAATCAGATATTTACTTTGTATCTCATAGGCTGGACTATAAGGCCTTATCATGAAATATACAACGCTCATCAAAGCGAAATACCTGTTGGTATTAATCACATGCACAATTTTTTCCAGCCTAATGAATATTTTTCTTTTCAATATATGTTGCGTATTAACAAATCTAAGAGTTGTAGACAAATTTTCAAGGTACCCTACCACGTTAGCTTTTCGGTCAGAATTTTCTGCCATTGACCGCTATACGCTTTCAGTGAAAACGGATGTATGGGCTTTGCGTTATTTTCACCGTTTATCCTCGAAATAATCTAGACTCATTATCATATTAGGTGCTATGATTTTAAAGTGGTTTTCTTAAAAGCACAAGGATACAGAGACATGTCAAAGCTGAATAATGCAATAAGTTGATTAAAAATCAGAAGAGGAGACTTATTTCTAAACTTCGAAAACTTCGCCCTATGATTTGTTCATTTTCAAATATTTTCAAGACCGTACCCTAATCTTTCCGCGTGCAAAAACTCAAAACGCTTTTCCCCGCAAATAAGTGAAAATGCCCATGTTTATCTTACAATGTATCCATCATATTTTTTCTGGTGGAAGTTTCCAAATCACGATGCTGTAATAGATAAGTATGCCATATGTCTTTCTATATATTGTTATTCATATCTTTCAATCAAGATTTTTGCTTTATTTTGTGAACAATAAAGACGTTCACCCGAACATATTTTCCCTTAAGCCATTCCCACTTAACAAAATATTAAGACTAGTCCAAATTGAAAGAATATTGAAAGAAGGTGCAAACGACAATTTCAAGTTGTTGGATTATTTTTTTTTATATATATAGAAAACATTGTGGATAATGAGGAAATTGCTTTAACAAGCAATTTCTTCATTCTCCACGATGTGTTCCAAAGCTTTTTAATAAAGGCGCGTAAAAAGGGAGGGATTGTGTGGGAATGGGTTAAGTATCTTTCACTTAAGATTCTTTATCATGTTTTAGCAAAAGTGCACAATGTGTTCCAAAGCTGTTTTCCTAAGGGGCGTAAAAACAAGGGATTGTTTAGGAATAGATTAAGGATCTTTCACTAAATGCTCTTTTTCATGTTTTAGCAATAAACACAGAATTTGTGGGTTTCTACGCCCTCTATACAAACCCCGCTGTTAAAGAGGAATATTTCGTCCTATCCGTAGATTGCACAGAAATATATCATAAAGCCTAGACCGAGCTAGATAAATCCGGGAACGCGACCAAGACAACGACCAGGATCATCTCAATTATTTATAGATGATCGTTTGTCGTATCGTTTGTTGTCTAATTGACGGATCGTGTCTGTCAATCAAATAATCGATCAACCATTCCAATCAAAAATTAAGACCGGGGGGAACTTTGTACTCCTACATTTATACGAAACTTTTTTTGGTATGGCGAAACCGTCGTGACTTGAGCATTTTTTTCAAGCTATAATTCGACGTTTAGGTCGCTAACCCACTAATTTACTGTTTTGGTTACATGTTATATAAATTTTGCAAATCCACACCGTTTTATATCGAAGTTGAGCTTCCTGTTAGAGCTAAGTGGGCGGGGGAAGGGACCCGTCAATTACTTTGTACTTTAACAAAAATCAAAGTTCTGAAAGCACTGTAAGCTTGCAAAGCATGGTTGAATTTAGAACACTTTCCCTTGTTGGGTAGAAAACATTATGGACATTGAAGAAATTGCTTGTACAAGCAATTTCTTCATTGTCCACAATGTTTTCTAAAGCTTTTTTTCAAAATGCTTAAAAAGCGGAATTGATTGGGAATGGGTTAGATAGCGTGCGTTTGACACAGTTCACTACAATTTGAATAGAGTTTGCAAAAATCCTGAAATACATTAAGAACTACTTTTAATGGCGTAGGCATTTAACGGATTTAGTGGTTAAGCCTCCAGTGGTAGTTTACACTCGTTGAACTTTGAGACGACCTCAAAATTTCGTCTGTTAACTTAAGCTAGCAAAGCTGACGCTTTATTAGCTAAAAATCTATACAAAAACAGAAGATCGGAAAAATGGAAAGCCTTTAATCTCTATCCATTTGAAACACAATATAATGTATTCGATATATTATATCGCAACATTGAAACTCTCGGTGCCGGAAGTCGTTGTCAGATTCTCACCCATTTCAATCTGAACCCAGAATATTGCTATATTTGTAGGAGTTATAAAGATTAGCCTGCGGATATGTGCAGACTGATCTTAATCAACAAGACCTGTTTGTTATATTTAAGTGATATGATATTAATTTTCAAAAGAAACAATGTCCCTTAGTAAAGATGTTATACAAGACAAGGGTTAATTCAACCAAATACTCCCCGTTAACCCCACCACATTTCACATGTATATATAAATCTTATTTCGTCTAAACAACACCAAAAACAATTTTAAAATAGCCCGTTCGGTCAAACAAAAATAGAAAAGAAAAAAAAAAACGACTCATAAAATATATCATTTGGAAATTTATCACTTCAGCCGTTTTGTAGAAAATGAGAGCGACTCTATTTCAATCTAGTTGCCAAAAATAAACGACGCAAGTTTACTGTACTTGTATCCGCGGAAATTGGGTCTATTAGTTACATTTGGAGTTAGTCGAAAGTTTACAATCAATGAAAGAGGTAATTTCGAAAGACTGGAAATGTCAAAGAGCAACTGCAGTTGAAATTTATATACATGTAGGTCTACGGAAAAATTCGACGCAGTTGGTGGGCTTATTGTTTAGTTCATGCTTAAATGTTTTTTGGCAATATATGTATAAATATTAAAAAGCTTCTTAGACAAGAATAAATCTGTTTGAATGATACCCCGTTAAAAAGTCAAACAAACAAAAAATGATAATGTTAGCTCATCAACTTAAAACTCATCCGAGCACAACGTGCTTAATGTGAACTTTTGTGATCTAGCTGTATCCCGCGTCTGTCGTGTATCAATATCTTGAATGCACTATAGATGCCATTTTTTTACTCGGATGTCTTGAAATTCTTAGTCAGAATGCTTGTCTCCATGAAATATTTGTCATGACTAAAATTGGGTCAAAAGAGGCCTACAACTAGGTCACTAGGCCAATGCTTTAAAAAAAACTTTTGTGTACTCTAGAGGACACAATTTCCCAAAATGTCTTGATATTTGGTCATAATAATATGTTTGTATAATATCTGGGTACAGTTTGATATTTGGTGCTGTAAATCACTAGGTCAAATCTTTGCGCAGACTACTGCGTACTCTAGAGACTACATTTTGTACTCAATGTCTTGGTCAAAGTGTTTGCCTGATATTATGTAGGTCAAATTTGATGGTTGGTAACATGGAGTTGAAAAATAGGTCACTAGGTAAAACCTGAGAACTCTAGGGGCCTAATATTTTTCGCTCAAATGTCATGATATTTATTTTTCAGAATTTAGGTCTGCATGAAATCTCGGTCAGTTTAGAAATTGCGTCATATATGGACATAAACTGGGTCACAAGGTCAAATCTTAGAAATAAATTCCTTACAATGTAGATACTATACTTCTAGCATTAATATCTTTAGACATGGTAAGAAAGTATGTTCGATTTTGATTTCTTATACAATATTTTCATCGCAGGTTACTGGACCAGAAAAGGGTCACTTGCCCTATTTCACTCCTGCAGTAATCAACTCAGGTGAACGCTCTAGGGACAATGGCCCTTTTAGTTCATTATTATCATTACATTTTATTGTTCGATTCTACTGGCTCAAACACTGGCTTCAAACTTTTCACACATAGAAATTTGATAAATAATCCTGTATAATTTAGTTTTTAGTTTCGTCTACCAAAAACGGGCGTTCTGATTAGTAGAAAAAAATATTCATGCCTTTATGAACAGAATTTTTAGTACGCAGCTATTTAGTGTTCTTCCGCACAAAATAGTTCCATACACAAAAGTATCAAAATTTGTAAAGATTTTGCTTTTTTCGCTCGATGCTATCAAATTATAAGAAATGAAGAGATTTTTCTTTTTGTTTTTGTGGAGGTTTGAACCGAAAAGCCTAATGCCACTCATTTATGAATACGCGAAGAAGCGTATTCATACATGAGTGTGATTTGGTTTTTCGGTTCATACCTCCGTGAAAACAAAAATATTCTCTTCATCTCTTTATTGAAACAGCTGATAAGTGCTGGATCGGATTCATATTCATATAACTGATGGATAACGGCTGTCAATCAAAGAATCAATAGAATTATCACATCATTCATTTAGATAGGAAGTTACCTATAAACTCCGACATTGGCAGGTAAATATGTTAAACATTTTGGATTGTTTGGCGAACTAAACGTCGTAACTACAGTTTGTTTAAGTAGTAGTTACGACATTTAGGTCACCAACTAACCATCTTACTTTCTTGTTACATGATGCTGGCCATCAGTTTTGTAAAAATAATGCCGTTACACGAGCTGCAGAAATAGACCTTAGTATAAACATCAGCAAAAAAAATGTATTTGTAGAACGAGGACAATGGTTTCTTCCTTTTCGCAGAAATATTCGGGAAAATATAGATTTTTTTATATAGAATATCGTTATCTCTCATTCGTTTGCTTGCTTCTAAATTAGAGTTGCATTTACTAAGCCTATATTGGTGATTAATTAAAGCTAGATTTTCCCTCGAAGAAGGAAACACATTTTAAACATTCAATCGTTTATTTTTTCACTATAGCAAAAAAGAGCTTTCTTATTACCAATGTGCAAAAAGAGGGTACGAATGAAGTTCTTCGGAAAGCGTATTTTGTGGTTTTATTATTGTGAAATTGGAAATACTTGTTTGGATGAGTAGCGAAACTGCAAACGTCAATACTGACATCATAATTTCAAATATACAAACTTAAACTTGTGGTGGGTCATCGAAGCTTCTGTCATTAATTGTAGGCAAACCGCGTATAATTATTTTTATCTATAATTTCAATCGTCATATCTGTGTATGCTCTTGGGTCTAGAGTACGGTTTTTTAAACTATTTTTTAAATTTTTTTTAATTTTTTTTTTTCATTTGTTGTTGTTGTTGTTGTCTGTTGTTGTTGTGATTTTTCCCGGGGGGGGGGGAGATATGGTTTTAAATGAGTGAGAACTAATTTTCTTATAAAGATGATTCATAAACTTTTGATAAGACTCTATGTGGAATGTCAATACCCGCGAACTGTAGATATTTGGAAATAACCAAGTGAGACTTCCTGAGACGTGCAAAACGTGATAATTGAACAATCGCTGGCCCCGCCCACTTACGTCGTTGTCCATGCCCACCGACTCCGACAGGAAGTCCCGCTTCGGTTCTTAATGGCGATACTTTGCAAAATATATGGCCAGTATCATATAAGAAAAGAGTAAAATGGTTGGTTGGTGACCTAAACGTCGTTACTACAGCTTGAATAAGCTGTAGTTACGGCGTTTTAGTCGCCAAACCAACAAAAAATGTTGACAGAAATGGCAGCCTATGTCCGGGTTGAAAGGTCTTATCCGGGATGAATAAATGATTTGATTGATCGGTTGATTCCTTGATTGACGGCCGCGATCGGTCATTTGCGAGTTCGCTTGATAACCAAAATCAAGTTGTTTAAGTGTTGTATGGGCAATCTACTTCACAAGGACTTGTATAAGTATGGATCCAGAGCTTACTATCTTATAGTTCCTTACCTTTACAAAGTTGTCAGATATTACCTTTTCGCATAACCGATAATATGCATAGTTTATGTTAACTTGTTCAGACAAAGAGCAAATAAAGAGACTTGCACATTTTATTTGACTTACTCAACCCATCTTGAGTATTTATTCACAAAGAGTGCGAGAAAGAAATGTCGATTTACATATGCAAAGCATCTTCTTTCTTTTACGGAAATAAGCTGATGATATTTAAGATTTATCTTGCTACATAGTAAGGATATTGTAAACATTAGTCTGACTTTCTCTAGTTTGCTTCAGGGGTGATTTAGAGTCACCAGAGTACTTTTATGCCCCCCCCCCATCTATCTGCAAATCGGCCACATATACTACTTGTCCTGCTTTCCCGTTTGTATGTTTGCCAATAAAAAGATTTAAGACTAATAATAACTCTTGAATAGTTAGATCAATGGCCTATAATATTCAATATTCCTTATTTGTTACAATTATAGATATATTTCCATAGACAATGGGATACGCCTACCTCTTATAACCAAAGCACTGAAAGCGCTAAAAGCTTGAGATATGTATACAGGTGATATAAAATCTAGGCAGAAAAAGTTTGATGGTCGATTTATCGGAGGTGTCACTTTTTACCCAAATCTACTGTCGATTATGCGCAGATCTGCCAATTTGTGCGCTAGGGGACACAACCTGCCCGCAATAATTTTCATCCCGTTGAGGTATTGTAACGTTATATTTACACGAATATATCGTTACATATTTTTCACCCGATCAAAATGCTTTGAAGGGATCTGATAAAGGCCACCCGAGAATCCTTCCTGTGAATTTTGGTTGAGTTTGGTTGAATTATGTTCATTACTTTCTGAGAAGATTTTGGAAATAAAAGTTGACGGACGGACGGACGACGGAAACCACATCATGACAAAAACTCGTTGGCTTTCAGCCAGTGGAGCTAGCGAGAGAGAGCTAGAGAGTGAGAGAGATGGGGGAATGGAGCATGTAGCCAGGTTCGAAATAGGAGGCTCTTGCGAGCGATGTGAGTATTCTACCACACAGACCAATTTCTTTATGTAAATATGCTCTTTATAATCTCCAGATAAAGAGAGCGAGAGAGGGCGGGCGGTCGTTTACCCGGTTAACATGATTATGTACACCCCTCAAAAGCGGTATGTAGACGTTGCATCCTTTGGGTAGAATTCGGAGGTAAAAATATATAGACACTAAGTCCGAGCACGACCAAACTGTTTTCAGACAGTGCGAATATGATCCTATGAATGACCAATTAATTTGTTAAACAAAACATTCCAACCGTGCGTAAAACCGACAGCTTCGCTTATCAGCTTTATACTGCAACTTCGCCTAACCGGACCGTTTTAACAGTGTTACTCTAGAATAAGTAATATTATTTTGGTATGGAACAAACAACTTATTTTTTCTCAACAATATGTTATGATTATATATGTTTTATAATTTCAAATCTATTATATATCTCCTTTCTTTCTATCCATTCACTCGTCAAGTTTTGATAATTTTGCCAAATTCAGAACACTCACATGAAAGTACTGTACATCAAGCCGACAGCTTTCAATGAGTCTTATCCTTCTCGCCTCAATCGGGCGTATTAATTTATGGTCAGATACGATCTACTTTTCATGCGACAGAAGATCGCATTGATTGCGGTAGATGTTTTTACATTATGTTTTCACATTAAACTCTGCATGGATTTGAATTTTAAGCATTGTAACTTTAGCCTCAGATTGCAATCTCAGGCTAAAAACTAATATATGACTTATAGTAATAAATGCGATTTGAAGACGCTAAACAACAGGAATTGAATTTTGATTCTGGTAGTGTTTTATGCCTCGTAAATAACCATGGCTCTGCATATTCATGACCTCGCATAGACAGAGTCTATTTTCTTTAAGAAATAAATCTGTTATGGAGAAGCAATATATATCTTCCTTGTGGATCCTGATAGAATATGTCTTTAAATAATGCACTACTGAAGATATCATAAGAAAAAAATAAAAAATAAACGAGAATTTAAAGAGACGAATTGTAGTTGTTTATGGTGTATTTAAACTCAATGATTTAACTTGATATGAACATTTCATAAGTATTAATTTTGATATATAGATCTAATGACATAAAAAAGGAATGAAATACATGCTATAAAAGAATTTATCCAACTTTGTTTCTCAAAATGTCTTATGATGTAGAGAAAAAATAATTTCAATCCTGTATACATGCTGAACAGAAGTTTCGAGCAATTTCGTTATCAGTCCAAACCACAAACACCTTACCTTAGTATAATACGTTTTAATTCGAGACTAGATTCTATCCAGTAATATTGTGTGGATCCCTGCCGCTTAGACTTCTCAAACGAATAATGATTAAACAATCGTTGGCCCCGACGGGAAGTCTCGCTTCGAATTTGAACGACGTTATTTTGCGAAGCTTATGGCCAGTAGTATGTATCGAAAAACTAGTATAGTTAGTTGGCACCATAAACGTCGTAAAATTACAGCTTGGATAAGCTATAGTTACGACGTTTAAGTAGCCAAACCAACAAAATAGATTAACAAAAATGTTTGATTTCAAAACCCATTTCTGATCTGAATGAATGATTTCATTGGTCGACTGGTCATTTGATTGGGAGCCGCGATTGATCAATTCTCTTACATTTTGAATTAAGCAATCGGGCTTTCATTGTATATTTTACTCGATGATGGGGACGTTCCTTGGCTAAAACAATGATTACCTATTAAAAATAATTAGTGCTATATACGTGTAGCTGGCATAGCTCTTGTTATGCTGAACCCGGATTCCGGTTTCTGCAGGAGGTATTGACAAATATAAGCCTGCACACAAAAGCAACCTGATCTTTTTGTACATCTCCTGCCTTTCTTTATCAAACCTGAGTAATTTATGAAATAAATTTTCAAAAGAAGCAAAGGTGATCGAATAACAAACACAACCAGTGCTTTAATCCCTTTGAACTTCATGCAAATATGAAAAAGATTTTATTCGGCATGACAAGGATTAAGTTAACAGAAAATTTAAGGTAGTTTCTGACTTCAACGAGTGCAAACTGCTACTGGATGGTAAACCACTAAATCAATTGGATGCCTACGTATAATTAGAAGGGTTTCTGTGAATTCAAGAAATATTGCAAGCTCTGTCTAAAAATTGAACTCCTACGAAGTTTATTTTACCTGAGCACATCGTGCTCATAGTCAGCGTTATGAGCATCGAATATGCGTCGTCCGGCCTCAGCAATATTTACTTTCATTACTAAAAGGGCAAAAGTTAAAGGTATATTTTGCTGAAACTTGGTCATTTGAATGACCCGATGAACCCTATTGAATATTCCATATGAAAAAAAAGGACAAAGGGCCTTAACGAATAATTCATTGCATACCCTCTAGCGGCCACAAATGTGTCTAATGTTTTATGAAACAAGTTTAGAATATTTGCCAAGACATTAAAATAAAGATTATTGAAAGTGAGAAAAGTCCCTTTGAAAACACGGTAGATGACAATTTCTTTGTTTACACTCAAGGGGCTACATTTGTGGCTGAATATAGCTGAAAGGCAATCAGAACTTTGTTCATGCCATAGTGACGAACCCTATCGAAAATATGATAATTTCCTATGAAAACGGGCAAAGTTGGGGGCTAAATGACAACGCCTTTGTGTACCTTCTATGGACTACAAATTTGGTTCATTTTTTATGAAACTTGCTCAGTACATTTATCGGGGCATATGATAAACGATATTGAAAACATTCTAAAGGCGAGAAAAGGGCCTTATTCACAGTTCCTTTGTTTTACACTCTCGAGCTTAATCTCATGCTCATTTTTGAAACATTGTCCGCATAATCATCAAGTTAAAAGGATGAATATCTTAGAATTTGTATACGCTTCAGGTAACAAGAGGGTCCAAATGGCCCTAGATCGCTCGTTTAAACCAAGCCATACCTGCCACGCAGATGATCTTAAAAGAATAATTCCATGATTTCTCCAAGCCTGATGAGCTAGGACCTGCCACGCGAATCAAAAATGTACTAACAAAGTCTTAAAAGGGTCACTTAAGGAATATTCCAGTCAAATTTTGGTCCAAATCGACCGAATGGTTCAGGAGGATTTGATTTTTTAAGAATCATACCATGATTTCTCTAAATCTGATAAGCTCGGCCCTGCCACGCCTGAATTTTTTTTTCAAAAAATCAAAATTTCATGAACATGTTTTAAAAAGGGTCAACTGAGGAAAATTCCTGTCAAATTTGGTCCAAATCGGCTAAACGGTTTAGGAGGAGAAGATTTTCAGAGAATTATTCTATGATAAGTCTAATAAGCCCGGCCCTGCCACACCCACATTCTGTCGCGAATGAAAGTTTCACGAACAAGTTTTGTCAACCAGGGAACATTCCTGTCAAGTTTGATCCAAATTGGCCCAGTGGTTTGGGAAGAGAAGATAGTTAAAGAAATTGTTGACGACGGACGAAGGACGACGCCTGTGGGCGACGGACAACGGACTGAGTGATCTTAAAAGCACCCCTTGAGCAGGTTGTGCTCCGGTGAACTAAGATCACGATAAAGAAGCCTGAGTGACTATTACTTTGTGTACACCCTCGATGCTGCTTGGTAGAATGTTTAACGGGTGAGCGATCCTTTTCATCTAGTAGAAAACATGAAAAAATAAATTGCTTTGAATATACGAAATCTTATTTTTACTGTTTAGAATATGCATTTGCGACAATTTTACGTGTGTGCCAAGCTTGCTTCGAGCTTGCAATGAATCTACCACATGGCAGTTCGACTAACGCCGTTATGTTACCATTGTTTTTGGCCAATAATATGAAACAGCCAGAGAATCATGATGGTCCTTTATCGCTCCACTGAGTATGATTGCTCAAGGCTTTATGATATATACTAAATATCAAAACCTACACCGATTCATTTTGAAGAAGAAGATTTCCTCCTTTAATCCTAGAAACATTGAAGATCCCGCTATATGGCGCTTATTTCCTGAGTACAGCTACTCTTTGAAGTATCTTGGTAAAGGGTCTATAGGCATTGATACAAACCAAATATCAAAGGTCTAGGCACAACGGTTAAGGAGAAGAAAAATCTTTAAAGATATCCTTCTTTATTCCTTTCTAAAATCAGGAATTGCACAGAAAATGGCATATTTACCGAATACGGTAGTTCTATGAAGTATTTTGGTAAAGGTTCAATAGTCATTGATACATACAAAATTTTAAAGCTCTAAGCCGTAAACTTAGGAGAAAAAGATTTCAAAGATTTCTGTATTTCTATGTAAAATCAGGGATGTCAAAGAAAAGGGCTAATTTTCAAAAACGGTAATTCTTTGAAGTATTTTGGTAGAGTGTTAATAGATGATGATTTATACCAAATATCAAAGCTCTTTGTCTTATTGGATAAAGAGAAGATTTTCAAAGATTTCATTCATAAAACCAGGGATCGCACAGAAAAGGTCAACTTTCTAAGTATTGTAATTCTTTGAAGTATTTAGGAAAGGCTCAATAGATGATTGTATATACTAAATATCAAAGCTCTAGGCCTTATTGTTTGTTAGGAGAGATTTACAAAGATTTCCTTCGTTATTTCTATGTAAAATCAGGGATCGCACAGAAAAGGGCCAATTTTCAGAGTATGGTAATTCCTTGAATTTCTTTGGTATAGTGTGTATAGATGACAAAGCTATTGGCCTTAAGGTTTAAGAGAAAAAAAGTTCATTCTTTATTTCTATGTAATATCAGAGATCGCACAGAAAATGGCTAATTTTCAGAGTACGGAAATTCTTTGAATAATTTTGGTAGATGGTCAAAAGATTATTATTTGTACCAAATATCAAAGCTCTGGAACTTTTGGTTAGGTACGAGAAGATGTCTTAAGTTTTTCACTCGGTTGCTTTGGCAATCAAAATTCTTCATGGATTTAAATTCTTTGAAGTATTTTGAAAGAGCGTGACTTAAGGATCATTTCTGTGAAGTTTGGTTGATATTCCATGCTTAGTTTAGGAGGAGATTTTTTTTATTTTTATGAACTTTTTTTGTAATTGTGAACGGATGGACAGATGGACGGACGGAAGGACGGACGATGGACGATGACCGATCGAAGTAGCTCACCCGGAGCACTTCGTGCTCAGGTGAGCTAAACATGTAAAACCACCGTAGTGCGGCTAAACGTTGTAACTAAAGTTTGAATAAGTTGTAATTAAAAATTTTAGACGCGAAAACAATAATTGCAAAAAGTGTGGGAGTTCAAAGTTCAAATCCTGTCAATGAAATGAGCGGTCAATCGTTGTTCTATTTGACAGCGCCAATCTATTGGCGATGATATGGCGTTATTGTGCGGTCAGAATGCTACAGAGGTGAACCGAAGGGCATAAACGAGTCCAAGCACGAAAAGAATTATTTCAAGAATCTGGTTTTCTAAAACAGGACGAAATGTTTCTTTGAATTTACGCGATGATAAACTGACATGCTTTTTGCACTTCAGAGTATTCACCGACAGGTTCTGTTAATCTATCCGTTTTCCATGAAACCTGTCATTGCGCATCTTAAGAAATTGATATTTAACATGCAGCTTTCGCATTTTTGCGAAACTAGGTGAAATTGAATACGCTTCTTTAATGAGGGGTTTCTAGTGTCTGCACCTTGTATCAAACACATCTCTCTCGATTTATCTCTCGAAGCCGAATTAAAACCTAGGAATTGTTTTTAACAAAAAAATATTTTCCTACTTTGTAGATAGAACTCCCTTTCATTTCGGTTCATTCCCCATTCACATCCGCCGTCATAGCGCAGTTGGTAGTGCGTCGGACTATCACTCTAGAGGTCCCGGGTTCGATTCCCGACGGCGGCACTCATTCTTTTACGACTATTTGTCTCTCACCAATGGGTCGATAATCGTAGACCTATGTGGGATAGGAGCTGGAGACTAGGAAAGGATGTAATGGTAGTACTGGTGTGAGAAATACCAGGATTCCATTGTTAGGTGCTCCAGCCGCCGCGATATAACTGAAAGATTGTTGAAAGCGGCGTAAAACCCCATTCAAACAAACAAACATCATTCCCCATTCACGTCTACAATGGGCTCAGTAAATAGTACGCTCATACGCCACCAATGCCGCTGTGGATTTCAATGTAAAACATGGAACATAAATATGAGATGATTTTGCGTAAGCATTTCAAACGGTTTCATAACAAATGTAGTTCGGTGGTTTAAGTATATAATGTATCTTGAACCATAATTATTATGTCCTTAACAATTTATTTGTTTTCTTGTCAAACTACAGAAAAATGATATATATTTCATTCATTGGTTTAACAAGAATCTTGTCATCGCAGAAGAGTTTTGAGAGAGTAACGAGCGCAAATCTAATTGGAGATTGTGTAGATAAAACAAATTTTGAAACGGCCATCCAAGTGACGTGCACAAGGACAGATGATAATGAAAAGTGTGTTCAGTTTCATCAGAATCGGTCAAATGATTACTTAGTTTTAGTGAGAACCAGAAAATGTAGTTTTACGGACGGTCATTTTGGAATCAGGGGCCTCTTTGAAGAAAGAAAATCTTTATGCAAAACTAGAGGTGATACCAAACAAGACTTAGTGTGAAACGTTTCATAAAAATACGTCCAACTCTGCATTTGTTCGGACAAGAAAGAAAATGACGGTTCAAGAAGCAAAAGAGCGGCCGTTAAAAAATGTGGCGATTTTGAACAGAGGCCCATGAGGGCATGAGACGCTCGACTGGCTATCAAGTTTCCGTTAAAGTAAACTGATATCTATTGAAGTTAATTGCTTAAATAAGAATGCATGAAATGAAAATAATATAATTGCACTTTATCCCCTTTTTAACTTTGAGAAAAGTCCTTAAGGCCCCCTTTCCTGTGATTCATGACGGATCCACTCCATTTCCCAAAGGAAGTTTTCTTATGACCCTACAATCATCCTGTGAAATTGATGGGCGAAAGTTGCGGCCATTTTGAAACCAGCAGCCACTTTGAGAATAGGTGTCATGCTTAACTATAAGTGATACTGATCAAGCATGTGCAGTTGTCGAATTACCAGGTCGATAAGAAATTTCATTGAAACGATTTTTCATGTTTTAGAGTAAATATCGAAAATGCTACCTCAACCTTTAGGTTACCCTTTCCTATACAATCCTTTACATCCCTGTGATAAATGAGAGACCATTTTGGAGAGAGACGAAAGTTCTAGTGATATGGAAATACATTGAATACAATGAATATGAAGTGCAAGATTTACTAAGCCTTATTTTTCTGCATTAAAAAAAAACTTAGTAAAATTAAGAGCTTTTGACAATAACGTTATGAACATAAATAAGATGTAGTTGTACTATTTATGTGTTCTGTGCATCAGAACGATTCAAAAGCGATATTGCACTCCAGATTTCATTCAATTTGGCAATTCTTATTTGTATCAAAATGTATTCAGCGACACAAACTTTTTATCATTATCTTGTTGTTGGTCTTTGGTGTGTTTGTAACATTTTTAATTTGGCATGATGTCTTTTACGTTAATTCATTTTTACCACTATTAAATCATGACAATTGACCAATCGCAGTTGCAGATCAAATAATCAGTCGACCAATTAGATAATTCATGTAGATCTGAAGTAAGTTTTGAACTCCAATATTGGCTGCCAGTTTGTTTAGCTTTTTTGTTGGTTCAAGCTGTAGTTACGACGTTTAGGTCGCCAACCAACCATTTAGCTTTTTTGTTAAATGCTGCTTGCAAAATAACGCAGTTTTAAATCGAAGAAGAACCTTGTGTAGGAGCCGACGGAGTATCTAGGCGGGGACAGCAGTTGGTCAATTTCAAAACATTGATATTGTCTAGCTTTCTTCAAGACAACTGGAAGTTCACATTCTGGTATATAATATTATTTTCTTCACACAAGATTTATTGCAAGAACATAATAAAGTTTGTCCCAGTCAGGTTGTAAATATGCGGAGCCAGTGTTATTTACGATTTATAAAAAACAAACCGATATTAAAATTCGTGTTGTTTGGCGTCTTCCTATGCTATTATTTGTTACTGACAGTCAGATAATGTTATAAAAATCCTCGTATAAAAACGAGAATTGCGTGTAAAACTTCAAATATTGTAAAAAAACAAACTTATAACTTTCTGACCGATTCTCTCACAATACCGCTTTTTCCGCCCCCTTCCCCGAAAGGCCATTGAAATACCATATGTGTATCTAACACGGCTTCGAGTAATATTTCAGTTCACTTAATATTCATTGAAAATCGCTTTCATAACCTTTCTTCAGTATTTGGACATAACCTTAATAGAACAGAGAATGTTATGATTTAGAAGAAATGTTGGATTACTGTCCTGAACATTCTCAATAAATAAATCGTAACTAAAATATTCTATACTCTTTGAGACCTTAAAGAATGGCATGACAGTTTTCTGTCAGATGTTTATCCTGGCTCAAGATCTAACGCTATTATCCGCGGTCATGGCGCAGGTGGTAACGCGTCAGAATCTAAACCATGAGGTCCAGGGTTCGATTCCTGGTCACGGCAAATATAATTTCCGACATTTGCTTCCAATCAATGGGCGGATAATCGTATACTTAATTTTAGGTGAGCAACTGGAGGCTCGTAAAGGATGTACTGGTGTGAGAAATACAAGTAATTCATGGTAAGGTACTTTAGCCGCCGCGATATGATTGAAAAACTGTTAAAAGTGGCGTAAAACCCCATTCAGATAAGAAAAGTTTCAAGAATTTTCAGACGAAAATTTAATTTGAATTTAATTTGAAAAATAACCATTCAGTAGGTTAGAAATATTGTGAAAGAATAAGAAGTTGCTTATTACAAGCATTTTTTTACAGCTTTTTCTCGGTTTAAAATTCACAGGAACGTAAAAATCAGGGCTCGAGCGGGACCCCTTTAATCTAATCAAAACTAGAAATAAACAATTCCCGATAAAGGTTACCTTTGCTCTACCACTGACCGAGTTCCCAGAAATGAAGACCAAATCTATTACATAGATATTCATTTCAAATGTAAGTTTTTTTCTAATCTAGAATAATAGGCTATACCATGTTTAATACACAGCTATATTATTTCAAAAATACTCAAAAACGAAGACTACTGAATACCCCATAAAGCTAAAATACTTTACAAAGGTGTTTTGTATCATCAATACATATTCCTGAAGTGCTCAAGTCACAAATTGATTGGAAATCAAAGCACCTAAACCGTTGCCTCATCTATACAATATTACAAGGTTACCCATCGTAAGATATTCTAGCCACTGCGATATGACTTAAGTTCTGTTAAAAGTGGCAAAAAACCAACCAATCCATAAATAGACCAAAGAAATTACTTTAAGATCTGTTGACATAGACATTTGGACCTCGTCATCTTGGATATATTTTACAATATCGACTAGTTGCATGTTAATACATTTCTTACGAAATCGTGTAATTTACATGTGGTTTATTTATTATTCCTTTTCGTATTATCTGCATTTGACTAAAGTCATTTTGACACGGTCTTACTCAAGGTTAATATCATTGTAATGAGTCTAAATTCAAGTAGATCATTTCTCAAAAGACTTTACGTTAGTTTCGATAGATTTAATACACACGCGAATACAATAAAGATTTGTTTCAGAGCCCTATAAGTCGTTAGCTCGGTATTGGCTTTGGTGAATGTCCTAAGGTATTTCTCAAGTCGATACGTCGTTAGCACCTGCCTCGTCGTGAAAATAACATTGGCGCTGTCTTGTACTTTCTGTCAAATCTATATTCCCTTTGTTCAACTTATTTTTACCCGCACTAGCATCGAAAAACCATAAAAGATTGTCCGAATGCAGTCATCCTATATTTGTTGGTTAGGCCTAAAAAAAGCCGTGTTTCCGCTAACGGGCTAGAAAAAAGAGGGTAGGTAGGTAGGCGAATCTTTTTTTTTTTTTTTTATGCGGAAAATACAGGGTAGGTAGGTAAAAACATCTACCGCAAACAATGTGATCTTCTGTCGCTTGAAAAGTAGAACGGATCTGACCATAAATTAATACGCCCGATTGAGGAGAGAAGGACAAAGGCGAGATATGACTCATTGAAAGCTACAGTACTTTCGTGTGAGTGTTCTGAATTGGCAAAATTATCAAAACTTGACGAGTGGATGGAAAGAAAGAAGGGAGATATATGATATATTGGAAATTACTTAACATATATAATCATATCATATTGTTAAGAAAACATAAGGTGTTTGTTTCATACCAAAATAATATTACTTATTCTAGAGTAACAATGTTACAACGGCCCGGTTAGACGAAGTTGCTGTATAAAGCTGATAAGCGAAGCTGTCGGTTTTACGCACGATTGGAATGTTTTGTTTAACAAATTGATTGGTCATTCATAGGAACATATTCGCACTGTTTGAAAACAGTTTAGTCGTGCTCGGACTTTGTGTCTATATACTTTTACCTCCGAATTTTACCCAAAGGATGCAACGTCTACAATCCGATTTTGAGAGGTGTACATAATCATGTTAACCTGGTAAACGACCGCCCGCCCTCTCACGATCTCTTTATCTGGAGATTATAAAGCGCATATTTACATAACGAAATTGGTCTGTGTGGTAGAATACTCACATCGCACACAAGAGCATCCTAGTTCGAACCTGGCTACCCATCTCTTCCATTCTCTAGCTCTCTCTCGTTAGCTCAACTGGCAAAAGCAAACGAGCTTTTGTCATGATGTGGTGCCCGTCGTCCGTCCGTCTGTCCGTCGACTTTTACTTAATACATCTTCTTCTCAGAAAGAACTGAACATAATTCAGCCAAACTCAACCAAAATTCACATAAAGGATCCTTGGGTGGTCTTTAGCAGATCCCTTCAAAGCATTTTGAACGGGTGAAAAATATGTAACTATACATACATTTAAATATATTGTTACAATACCTCAACGGGATGAAAATTATTGCGGACAGGTTGTGTCCCCTAGCGCACAAATTGGCAGAACTGCGCATAATCGACAGTAGATTTGGGTAGAAAGTGGCACCTCCGATATTCCGACCATCAAACTTTTTCTGCCCAGATTATTTATCTCCTGTCTACATATCTCAGGTTTTCAGCGCTTTTAGCGCTTTGATTATTCATTTTAAAATTATGTGATTTGGATGTGCTTCTTCTTTCGACTTTCGCGCTTTCTCATTATCCGGGTCATTTATTCACTTCATAGTCGTCTTAACATTTGCATTTACGGCGACGATTCTTCCGTAAAGCGCTTGAGTAACTCAGGAAGAGTAACTCCGGACAAAGCAGACGGAAAAATCTACCAAAATGTAATAAAAATGTACATTTCGAGAATTTCATTGGTCAGACTAAAATAAGGGTGGGTCGGGCATTTAAATTTTTATTTTTTTCATTTTGCCGATAAAAACAGCAGAGTCGGGGCTCAGAAACAAGGTCGATCGGGTTAGCGGAAACACAGCATTTTTTTACGCCTTAGTCCTGCCTAGTTAAGTCGTAGTTCTCCCATGTAGTTGTGATTTTTTTTTATAAATCTTCCATGCATGTCTTATTTGAGCCTGTGCGTGACATTTCCAACAATTTCGTTTGTGCGTGACTCGCACACATTGAGCAACCTGGACAGCCATTCGGGGCAATTAGAATATTCGCTGAATGTTTACAGAAGCTTTGGGTCAGTATCTATCTACAGAGCGCAGAGTGAAGACTCTGATCAGACTGTGCGGATGCACAGGCTGATCTTAGTCTTTACTCCGCGCACATGTGTAATGTTTGGAAATGTCACGCACGCACTCATTTATAATCTTACCTATAGCAAAAACGTTTCCGTGAGAACTTTCTTTGACTCAGTGTTCATAGCATCTTCATTACTTACGACAGAAGGGTATGTCAAATTCTGTTATTCGTACTAAATATCTCGTTGATTCCTGCTCTCAAAATGAAATGTCTAAAGACAATTTATTTTTCTTTATCCGCCTGAGTATTCTCTCTGCAATTGTTATGCCAGTGTGTACCACGTACAGTTAACCTGGCATTAACGAACCACTCAAGAATTGACAAAATCCTGGTCATTTTAGAAAATGGTCACTTAATAATCTATCTTGTGAAATATATGAGTGGCTAGTTCGACTGCATACAGTTATTGCAGGATTTCACTTAACCCTATGTTAACTAAACTAATAAGAATCGTCTAATTGAGATGATTCTAATGTGATCCGCTAACAACGGATTTAGTTTCGATAATTTTATCAACTATAATTTGTTGTTGTTGTTGTTTCTAACAGGGAAATTCAATGGTGTTCGTGTGTTTAAAGTAGTGCCTTGATAGAGGTGAACCATTGTGCCAAACTTTGATTGAACCGCATGTATCCATTTCGTGTGGCAGAGATATATCAAGTTCATGTTTTTGATAGTATTAATAGATTATTCCTACTGATTTAGGTAAAAAGACAAGGATTTTGTTTTTGAAGCTTGTAACTCCCCTGTGATAGTCATATTATTCATGCTACTCACAAGTTGGAAGAAATAAAAAGCCTGCTATTTCTAACTAAAACGTCTTACACCGCACGAAAAAAATCGAGCGACTGTATAAGCCTCGTAGTTCTCTCAATACGATCAACTCAATTAATCAATGTCCATGATGTTGTATTATTACTCGGACAATTCATTTTGCGGTAGAGAGTCTTCCGTCCATTGGTAACATATTGCCTCTTTATTCGCCTCTGTTCCGCGAGGCTTTTATTCCTGACCTACTCTACAAAACTGGATTTAATATCATAATACCGCGAAATATCGTGTAAGGACGGCCAGTGTAGACATAGACCAACACATACAGAAAAATGGCGACAAAGAGAGAAAAATCCGGAGAGAATTACCTTGTTCCAAACGAAGCTTAGAATGTTGGTAACATACTGGAAAAAAATAACTCCTACCAATAACCTACTATTTCCTCTTGTATATCTCATACCCTACTTTTAAATGGCTATAACTCAACACCAGAAGTACTTTTTAGGAAGTCATACTAGTATTTTGATTTAATTCTTAAATAAAAATATATGTTCATTTTTGAAAATATGATATCAATTATAAGTAAATGAAGACTCGGTTCACTGTGAATCCGGATATTTATTGTGGCTTCATACTTTGTGATTAGGACGTGAAGTTCAGGAATGGATCGGGCCACGTGACTTTGTCGGTACTGAAATTTTTTGCTCCTATCATTCAGATGACGGCATTTCCTTTGGTATGAAATGTTTTTAAATCCAAATTAGGACATGAGACCTCCTGGTAAATGAAGCCAGGGCGTCGTCGCATGGTAGTGATATCATAAGTGACGTCATTAGAGTGCGTTTGTTTATTTATTTTTTTTTTTGGGGGGGGGGGATCAAAGTCAAGGATTTTATACGCCTTAATTTCGTATTTTTAATTTTAAGGCGTTGAAATTGTTTTGGTAAGTTATCAGAATACATCAATATATTTTTTTCTTTTATACACTTCGCGTGAAATTTAAAAAAAAGAAAACAAGAGGACCATGATGTTCCTAAATCGCTCCCCTGAGTATGATGGTTCATAGCTTTATGATATAAACAAAATAGCAAAGCCCTCTGTCTAATTATTTTGGAGAAGATGTTTAAGGATTTCTCTTTTAATCCTAGGTATATTGATGATCCCACCATATAGCACTAATTTCCTGAATATCATTATGCTTTGAAGTATAGACTCCAATACATAACAAGTATAAAAGCTCTAGGCCTAATGGTTTAGGAAAAGAAGGTTTTCAAAGATATCATTATCTATTCCTAACCAAAAATTAGGAATTGCACAGAAAAGGGCTAATTCTTTAAGTAATTTAGTAGAGGGTCAATGGCTGATGGTATGTACCAAATATCAAAGCCCTAAGCTTTATGGTTCAGGAGAATAAGATTTTCAAAGATTTCCTTCTTTATTTCTATGTAAAATCAGGGATCACAAAGAAAAGGGCTAATTTTCAGAATACGGTAATTCTTTGAAGTAATTTTGTAGAGGGTCAATAGATGATGATGTTTACCACCTATCAAAGCCTTAGGCCTTATGGTTTGGAACAAGAAGATTTTTCAAGATTTCCTTCTTTTATTCTATGTAAAATCAGGGATAGCCCAGAAAAGGGCTAATTTTCTGAATACAGTAATTCTTTGAAGTATTTTGGGAGAGGGTCAATAGATGATGATTTGTACCAAATATAAAAGATCTAGGCCTTATGGTTTTGGATAAGAAGATTTTAAAAGATTTCCTTCTTTTATTCTATGTAAAACCAGGGATCACAAACAAAATGGCTAATTATCAGAATACGGTAATTCTTTGAAGTATTTAGGGAAGAGGGTCAATAGATGATGATGAATACCAAATATCAAAGCTCTAGGCCTTAAGGTTTGGGTGAAGTAGATTTTTAAAGATTATTCTTCTTTTATTCTATGTAAAATCAGGAATTGCCAAGAATATGGCTAATTTTCAGAATATGGTAATTCTTTGAAGTATTTTGGTAGAGGGTCATTAGATGATGATTTGTACCAAATATCAAAGCTCTAGGCCTTATGGTTTGGGAGGAGAAGTTTTTTTTAAAGATTTCCTTCTTTATTTCTCTGTAAAATCAGGGATCACCAAGAAAGGGCTAATTTTCAGAATACGGTAATTCTTTGAAGTATTTTGGTTGAGGGTCAATAGATGATGATGTATACCAAATATCAAAGCTCTAGGACTTATGGTTTAGGACAAGAAGATTTTTAGAGATTTCCTTCTTTATTTCTATGTAAAATCAGGGCTCGCTCAGGAAAGGGCTAATTTTCATAATACGGTAAGTCTTTGAAGTATTTCGGTAGAGGGTCAATAGATGATGATTTGTACCAAATATCAAAGCTCTAGGCCTTACCGCTTGGTAGGAGAAGATTTTTTAAGTTTTTTCACTCCGTTGCCATGGCAACCAGAGTTCTTCATGGATGTCTATTCTTTTAAGTATTTTGAAAGAGCATGACCTAAGGATCATTTCTGTAAAGTTCTGTTGAAATTCCATGGTTAGTTTAGGAGGAGAAGATTTTTTGTAATTGTGAACGGTCGGACGGAGGGACAGACGGACGGACGGACGGACGACGGACGATGACCGATCACAATAGCTCCCCCAGAGCACTTTGTGCTCAGGTGAGCTAAAAATCATTGGGTGATTCTGAAATAAAGCTTCTGAAATTCATTCAACATTTTGCTTTATTCAGCTTTGACATATCGCTGTTCAGTATTTTAAGGCAATACCTTCCCCCAAAGCACACAATAAATATCTGACAAAACTACACTCCAGGCCCAACAGCATAAAGAAATGTGACATTTGAAATGATCACATCAAAATAATTCTATGCGGTAAGCCTACAAATCATAAAAGATTTTTTGATATTTTAAATTTAAATGGCGAGATTCAAACTTTATAACATTTTTCAATTTACGTAATGTGCAATACTTGAGCGCTCTGGACATGTTGTGTGTATTTTAACCTTCGTCATGCTGTATAAATTACCTTACTGAATTGCTGTAAAATCAAAGGACTGAAAGCACTGTTAGAACATGTTGTTCAAAAAGCAATGTTTTTTTAGAAATCAATTTCATAAACAATTATGGCTGGAAAAAGTAGGCAGAAGGTGAAGACCAAGATCAGACTGCACTTATGTGCAGGCTGATCTTGGTCTACACCTCTTGCCAAAACCGGAATATTCCGGGTTCAGCATGAATTTAAAATACGTGAAGCTTTAAGTCTGTGGCTTTTATAGGAAAATCTGATTACACTGTTTGGATACACAGGCTGATACGATTGTGTACTATATTGTAGGAAAAGTAACACACAGGCAGCCGATACAAAAGTCAGCTCGTCGTTTAGGAAAACTGATTCATTGATTGAATGGGGTTTAACGCCACTTTTAGCAGTATTTCAGTCATATCGCGGCGGCTTAAGCAAATAACGACGGATTCCTGGTATTTCTCACACCATTACTACCATAACATCTTTTCCTAGCCTCCAGCTGGTATCCCACTTAAGTTTACGATTATCCACCCCTTAGTGAGAGACAAATGTCGGAAAGGATATGTGCTATCGCCGGGGGTCGAACGAATTATTTTTTATTCATTTTACTTCTGTATTGTTCATAGTTTAGAGGATATTTTATACTGAGACGGATTATAGAATGTCTTTAAAGTGAATGTTCTCTATGTTAATGAATCCCCTAAAATCATCTGATGAAGCACTAATACCTTATATTCTTTTTTCGCTCGGAGTCTTGAGTAATTAATTCTCTACTATTTCAAAAAGTACAATTGTCACAACTTGAACTAGGCTTCGATTTATTTGCAAATATTTCATCACCTTGAAAGTCCTGAAGTATTCTAAATATTGCTAGAAATGAATGTGATACAAATACCCTATGAGCTCAATTACAGCGCATTGATGGTTAATAGTTCTCCCTATTCATATACAAGAGGACCATGGTGGTCCTCTTGTATATGAAAAGGGAGAATCGCTCCCCTGAGTATGATGGCTGAAAGCTTAATTATATATCTACGCCAAATTATTTAGTAAAAGAAGATTTTTAAAGATTTTCTCCTTTAATCTAAGGTATATAATTGATCCGGATATATAACGCTAAATTCGAGTGTACCTAATTCGTTTAAGTATTGTGGTAGATAGTCAATAGGTATTGGCTTAGGAGGAGAAGGTTAACGAAGATATTCTTCTCTTTTCTTTTCCTAAAATAAGGGATTGCTCAGAAAAACGCATATATTAAGAATAGAGTAATTCTTTGAAGTATTTTGGTTGATTGATTGATTGGATTGAGTTTAACGCCATTTTTAACTGTTTTTAAGTCATATTGTGGCAGCTGGAGCACTAAACAATGAATTCCTGGTATCTCTCACACCGGTACTACCACTACATCCTTTCCTAGCCTCCAGTTGATATCCAACTTAGGTTTACGACTATCTACTATTTTGGTAGAGGGTCAATAGATGATGATATGTACCAAATATTTAGCCATATGGTTTGAGAGAAGAAGATTTTCAAAGATTTTATTCTTTATTACTTAGTAAAATCAGGGGTTCCACAGAAAAAGGGCTTGCTATTAGAGTACGTTTATTTGTTGAAATGATTTGGTAGAGGGCCAATAGATGATGATTAATACCACTTATCAAAGCTCTAGGCCTCATGGTTTGGGAGAAGAAGATTTTTCAAATATTTCCTTCTTTATTTCTATGTAAAAAAGGGGGATCGCACAGAATATCAAAGCTCTGGGCTTTTTAGTTTGGGAATATCTTTTTCAGTTATTGCCATAGTACCTCATGGATTTCAATTCTTTGAAGTATTTTAAAAGGGCATGACCTAAGGGTCATTTCTGTGAAGTTTGGTTGGAATTCCATGGTTAGATTAGGCGGAGAAGATGTTTTTGTAAATTGTGAACGCACAGATTGATGGACGGACGCCGGACGATGACCGATCACATTAGATCACCTAGAGCATTTCATGCTTAGGTAAGCTAAAAACTACTTAATGTAAATGCATTTGTTACTATTTAATTTCAAACAAAATGCGGAGCGTGCTAGATGGAGTACCATCTTTTATTGTAAACTGAAAATCGAAACAGTCACACATTTCACATTAAAATTATGTTTATAATTAAAATAAAGGCAATACGTAATGAACTTTCCACAATTTTCGTATTATTTTTGTTATTGTCTATTACCCTAATGGAAAACAATCACAAGAGGACTCACTAGAAAGGTATTTGTTCGTTCGTCGAAAGTGCAAATGAATATAGTCTTTGCACAAGATACGTTAAGATAGAAAAGGAAAGAAAATGAAAAGATATGGAATATCAAAATAAGAAAAAGATTGCCAAACGGTTTCTTTGATTTCCCTAATGCATTTCTGTTTTATATATCTGACATCGTTTGTTCGGTTTGAATATTGAGAATTTGCGTGCTGTATGTTACTTAAACATAAAGAGTCTTTACGCAATGTTAGAAACCCATTAATGATGGTTTTATTTGAAGATAAGACAAGTTCCAAGAGATTTTCATATTGAGTAAAGCTAACTGTGAGGTTATGTTATTAAAAGAGTTGTTGTTGTCGTTGTTTCTATTGGTATATGAACAAACAAGAGGACAATGATGATCATATATCGCTCACCTGAATACGTGAGTTCCCAGTTTAAAGACTTTCTTCAATTTCTGTATATTCTGACACATATGGGAAAAACGTTTAAAGAAAATTGGATAAAAATTGTTGACGCTAGAGTGCTAACAAAAATGCCTTTGCGGCACCTTTTCTAGTGTTTTCCATCGTAAATTCCCATTTTCGATAGGATTCATCCTTGTGGTATACTAAGCATTCTGACCAAGTTTCATGAAGATCAACAACAAGAGGCCCATGAGGGCCTGAGACGCTCTACTGGTTATAAAGTTTTCCGTTAAAACAATCTGATATTTAAGGAAGTTAATTGCTCAAAGAAGAATGCATAAAGAAAAAAAAGGGGCTTTATCCCCTTTATCATTTTAAGCAACAATCCTCAAGGCCCCTTTTCCCATGTTTCATGACGGATCCACTCCATTTCCAAAAGAAAGTTACCTTATGACCCTACAATCATTCTGTGAATATTTCATCAGAATCTGACAATAATTGTGGACTTAATCACATAAACAGGATTGTTTTGAATGAAAATCAATAAGGCCCCTTTTTCTGTGTTTTCTGATGGATCAATTTCATTCCAAAAGGAACTTTCCTTACAACCCGACAATTGTCCTGTGAAATTTAAAAGACAACTTGATAATAATTGTGATCTTCATCACATACACAAGAATGTTTTGAATGATAATCTGTAAGGCCCCTTTTCCTGTGTTTCAAATGCCACAATTATTCCATGCATCTTTGAAGAGAATCCAATAAAACTGTTGACTTTATTGTGTTAACAAAGATATCAAATTCAAGTTCTCATAGGGCCCCTTTTCCCGTGATATTTTACTGTTGGTTTTATCATTGTATGAAAGTTAAAAGTGAATCCGATGAAATATTGGGACTTCATTATGTTTACTAGAATATTTAAAAAAAAATCATATGGCCCCTTTTTACATGATACTTGATGGATTGTACCCAGTTCTGGAAAGAACCATCTAAGTATTTGTACAATCATTCTGTGAAATTTTGAAGTGAATCCGGTGAAAAAAGTTTTTCATAAGGCCCCTTTTTATGTGACCCTTGCTATAGTCAGATCCACTGTCAAAATCAACAATTGGAATGATGGTACAATCAATCTGTTTAATCTGTGGAATTTATTGTGTTAATGAGTTTATAGTAAAATATTCATAGGGCCCCTTTTCTCATGATACTTTACAGAACAAACCAAATTTCAAAAGGAACAATTCTAATGAAGGTAGAATCATTCTTTAAAAGTTCAAGAGAATCAATGAAAACAGTGGACTGAATTGTGTCAAGAATTTTTGTAACTAAATTTTCATAAGGCCCCTTTTTCTGTGAAACTTAACAAATCAGATCCAATGTACAAAGGAACAATCCTAATGATAGTTTGAAGAAAATGATAAAGACTGAGGACTTTATTGTAATAATGATGTTTTGTAATAAAATTTTTATAAGGTCCCTTTTCTTGTGTCACTTAACCAATCAGACCTAATTTACAAAGGAACAATCCAAATGATGGTACAATCATTCTATTAAAGTTTGAAGAGATTCTGATAAAGACTGAGGGCATTGTTGTGTTTATGAGGATTTGGTAATACTTTTTCATACAGCCCCTTTTCCTATGATACTAGACAGATCAGGCCCAATTTGGAAAGAAACAATCCTTATGATGGTACAAACATTCTGTGAAAGTTTGAACAGAATCTGATGAAAACTGCAGACTTTATCTTGGTGTCAAATTTTTAAAATAAAATTTTCATAAGGCTCCTTTTCCTGTGATACTTAAAGGATCAGGTCTCATGTCAGCATCAACAATCGTGATTATTGTACAATGATTCTGTGAAGGTTTGAATAAAATCCAATGAAAGCTCTGGACTTGGTTACAAGGATCATAGATAAAATTCTCTAAGGGCCCCTTTTCCCATGATACTAGACAGATCACGCCTAATTTGAAAAGAAAGAATCCTTATGATGGAATAATCATTCTGTTAAAGTTTTAACAGAATCTGATGAAAACTGTGGACTTTATTGTGGTACAATGATTTTAAAATTAAATTTCATAATGCTCCTTTTCCTGTGATACTTGACGGATCAGGTCTAATGCAAACATCAACAATCATTATCATTGTACAATTATTCTGTGAATGTTTGAAGAAAATCGGATGAAAGCTCTGGACTTGGTAACAAGGATTTATAAATGAAATTTTCATAAGGCCCTTTTTCCTGTGCTTCTTGACAGTTCAAACCCTGTTATGAAAAGAATGATAGTTATGACCTTCCAATCATTCTGTGAAAGTTTCAACAAAATCTGATCAAAGCTGTGGGCTTTATTGTGTTAACAGGGTTTTATTAATTGAATTTTCATATAGCCCCTTTTCCCATCTTACTTGATGGATCTTAACCAATTCCAAAGGGAACTCTTCTTACAAAAGAATAATTATTCTGTTTGAGTATAAAGACAACCCCATCTCATCTGTGGACTTACAAGCATTAATTAAGATTTTTTTAATTGAATTTTCCTAAGGCCCCTTTTCCTATGTTTCTCAATGGATCAGACCCAATTTGAAAGGAACAATCCTTATGATGGTACAATCATTATGTGAAAGTTTGAAGTCAATCAGGTGAAATCTAGGGCCATTACATGTTAACTAAGATTTTTTTTATTAAATTTTCATAGGGCCCCTTTTCCCATGAAACTTGATGGATCAAACCTACTTCCGAAAGGAACAATCTATTTAATGTAATAATCATTCTGGGAATGTTTGAAGAGAATTTGTTGAAAACTATGGACTCTATTGTGTTCTCGAGGACTTTTTCAATCCAGTTTTAATCCGGCCCCTTTTTCCCGTGGTCCTTGACTGATCATACCAAATTTTGAAAGGAACAATTCTTATGTTGGTACAATCATTCTGTGAAAGTTTGAAGAGAATCTGATGAAAACTGTGGACTTTTTCGCGTAAACGAGATTTTTAATTGAATTTTTTATTAAATTTCATAAGGCCCCTTTTCCCGTGTTTCTTGACGGATCATACCCATTTTCGAAAGGAACGATCCTTATGTTGGTACAATCATTCTGAGAAAGTTTGAAGAGAATCCAATGAAAACTGTGGACTCTATCGCGTAAACGAGGATTTTTAATTGAATTTTTAATTAAAATTTTCATCAGGCCCCTTTTCCCGTGTTTCTTGACGGATCATACCCGTTTTCGAAAGGAACGATCCTTTTGTTGGTACAATAATTCTGTGAAAGTTTGAAGAGAATCTGATGAGAACTGTGGACTCTATCGTGTAAACGAGGATTTTTTAATTAAATTTTTATAAGGCCCCTTTTCCCGTGTTTCTTGACGGATCATACCCATTTTCGAAAGGAACGATCCTTTTGATGGTACAATCATTCTGAGAAAGTTTGAAGAGAATCCTATGAAAACTGTGGACTTAATCGCGTAAACGAGGATTTTTAATTGAATTTTTAATTAAATTTTCATAAGGCCCCTTTTCCCGTGTTTCTTGACGGATCATACCCATTTTCGAAAGGAACGATCCTTATGTTGGTACAATCATTCTGTGAAAGTTTGAAGAGAATCCGATGAAAACTGTGGACTTAATCGCGTAAACGAAGATTTTTTAATTAAGTTTTAATTAGGCCCCTTTTCCCGTGTTTCTAGACGGATCTGACCCAATTTCGAAAGGAACGATCCTTATGATGGTACAATCATTCTGTGAAAGTTGGAAGAGAATCCGATGAAAACTGTGGACTTTTTCGCGTAAACGAGGAAAAGTTTAACGGACGGACGACGGACGGACGGACGGACGCACGGACGCCGGACTGGAAAAAGCCATCGTTATAGCTCTAGTGGCCTTCAGCCAGTAGAGCTAAAAAGTGGCCCCTAGAATGCTAACGAGGAAATTGTCATTAAAGCCCCCTTGTCCGGAATTTTACGATTTCATTAGGTTTTATCCTTGTGCTCAGACAAACATTCTGACCAAGTTTACTGAAGATTTGTGCATAATTGTAGCCCCTGGAGTGCTAAAAAGGATATTATCATTAAGACACATTTTCCCATTTTTCCAATGGAACCTGCCAATTTCAAATAGGATTCATCCTTCTGACCTGAACAAGTTTAAAAAATGATTAGGCCAAAATCTTGGCCCCTACAGTGCTAACAAGGAAACTGTCAATAAAACCCATTTTCCCGTGTTTTCTAAATTCTAAAAAAACCTTTCCGTTTTCAATGGGATTCATTCTTGTGACCAGAAAAACTTTCTGATCGTGTTTCATGAAGATTGGGCAAAAATTGTGGCCCCAGGAGTGCTAACAATGAAATTATCATTAAGGCCCATTTTCCCTTGTTTTACAACGGAACGTTACCATTTTCGTAGGGTTTATTCTTGTGACCAGACAAACATTCTAACCATGTTTAATGAAGATTGGGTCAAAATTCAGTCCCCTAGAGTGCTAACGAGGAAATTTTCGACGACGGACGACGGAAGACAGACAACGGACATTCAATTATCATAAAAGCTCCAATGTTCACGATGTGCTCAGGTGAGCTAAAAACTTAATCACATAGTATGAATTCGCGATAACTTAATGCCACAAAGCTAAATAAAGAAAATATTTTACTAGTTTGAGTAAAATTGTATTGATCTACGTATGCTTGTGAAAATATGAAAAAAACAAGTCAATGAAAACTCTGAAATCTTTAGTTCAATGTATGGACAAAACTTTTCGTGTGTATGGAGTAAAACGACCCTTGGAATGAACAGCTACAAAACGACTAGGTCCACTGGAATACGCTTTTAAATGGCACAACCACATGACAAGCGTCGCCAGAGGTGCTCGGACTCGTGACATCTCTCAAAGATTCAAAGTAACTGAGGCAGTGGTGTGAAAAAATTTTCCGCTTGTCCCTTAACAAGCTGAATTCTCAAGAATAAAAACGGACCTGTCTGCCTAAAAGCGAAGAGATAAGTTTTAGAAAGCATGGTTGTTATTGAAGAAAATGCTAGAGCACGGCATTTTTCTTCATTTACTGAGTTATTTCTACCAGTCAATAAAATCATTTCTTTTAATTCATAGTGAATTATTATGTTTTTTAATTGTAAAATTCCAAGATTTTCCCACATTTTTAATTGGCCACGGACAAGTGGACTTGAAAAAAGTACTTGTCTACTAATAGAACAAGCATTCTGAAGTATTACATGGCAGTTCCAAGTCCCCTACCGGCTTTATATATATCCCTAGAGCGGTATATTTTTTGGGTGGTAAAGGGATTACTACCCCTCCAAAATATTACAGTTGTATCAGATTTTATGAGCAACTCTTAAACACACACACAAACTTAAAAAATAGGCGTCTCTTTTTGTTGTTAACTAAATTATACTTCATAAAGTCATCTGTTCCAAGAGAATAAAGATTTAAGACCCTAAAGCCCAAGTAAAACTTGAACAAAAGCTTTCACAATCTGTCTAGGATTATGAATGCTTTTCGGTCATCAAAATATTTTGCCTTGATCACTTCATGCAACCACTTTAACAATTTGTTCAGTCAATATAACAGTGACTGGAGCACCTTACAATGTATTCCTGATATCTCTCTCACCAGTACCACCCTAACATCCTTTACAAGCCTTAGAAAGACTATGGGCTGTAATTAAACTCAGTATTATTAATATGTAACTTATTTTGCAAAAGCATCCATATCTTGCTCAAAAATCAAAAATTAGCTCAATACCTGTAAGTGTTAAGAAAGAGTCTGGAAAAACTGTATTTCCCAAGTCTAGCATCCATATCTTCCTCAAAAAAAATAATGGACCGGAAAAAAACTTACACTTGTTCTGTAACTTATCAATATTGACTCACATAACAAAAACCAGCTTCATATCACAAAGTGTTTAGAAAAAAAATCCGAAAACCTGAAATTTCCTGGTAATTTTTAAAGGCATGCATCCATATCTTCCTCAAAATCAATGGACCGGAACCAAACTTAAACTTGTACTGTAACTCATTGATGTGGACTCACATACTTAAAATCAGCTCAATATCTTCAAGGGTTAAGAAAAAAAGTCCTGAAAACTGAAACTTCCTGGTAATTTTCTAAGTCCAGCATCCGTATTTTCTTTAAAAATTAATGGACCGGAACCAAACTTTAACTTGTTCTGAAACTCATCTATACAGACTCACATACCAAAAATCAGTTCAATATCTCTGAGGGTTAAGAAAACAAGAGGACCATGATGGTCCATAATCGCTCCCCTGAGTGTGATGGTTCATGCCTCATGATATAAACAAAATAGCAAAGCCATCTGTCTAATTATTTTGTAGAAGATGTTAAAGGATTTCTCTTTTAATCCTAGGTATATTGATGATCCCACCATATAGCACTAATTTCCTAAATATGGTAATGCTTTGAAACATAGACTTCAATACATACCATGTATAAAAGCTGTAAGCCTAATGGTTAAGGATAAGAGGGTTTTCAAAGATATCATTATTTATTCCTAACTAAAATTAGGGATTGCACAAAAAGGGCTAATTCTTTTAAGTAATTTGGTAGAGGGTCAATGGCTGATGATATGTACCAAATATCAAAGCTCTAGGCTTTATGGAGAAGAAGATTTTCAAAGATTTCCTTCTTTATTCCTTTGTAAAATCAGGGATCGCACAGAAAAGGGCTAATTTTCAGAATACGGTAATTCTTTGAAGTATTTTGGTAGAGGGTCAATAGATGATGATTTATACCAAATATCAAAGTTCTAGGCCTAATGATTTGGAAGAAGAAGATTTTTTAAGATTTCCTTCTTTTATTCTATGTAAAATCAGGGATTGCCCAGAAGAGGGCTAATTTTCAGAATACTGTAATTCTTTGAATTATTTTGGTAGAGGGTCAATAGAAGATGATTTGTACTAAATATCAAAGCTCTTGGCCTAATGGTTTGGGAAGAGAAGCTTTTTAAAGATTTCCTTCTATATTTCTTTGTAAAATCAGGGAATGCTCAGAAAAGGGCTAATTTTCAGAATACTGTAATTCTTTGAAGCATTTTGGTAGAAGGTAAATAGTTGATGCTGTATACAAAATATCAAAGCTCTATGCCTTATGGCTTGGGATTAGAAGATTTTCAAAGATTCCCTTCTTTTATTCATTTGTAAAATCAGGGATTGCCAAGAAGAGAGCTAATTTTCTGAATACTGTAATTCTTTGAAGTATTTTGGTAGAGGGTCAATAGGTGATGATACATACCAAATATCAAAACTCCAGGCCTTATTGTTTGGGAAAAGAAGATTTTTAAAGATTTCCTTCTTTATTTCTATGTAAAATCAGGGATCGCCCAGAAAAGGGCTATTTTTCAGATTACAGTAAATCTTTGAAAGGGTCAATAGATGATTATTTGTACCAAATATCTAAGCTCTAGGCCTTACAGCTTCGGACGAGAAGATTTTTTAAGTTTGTTAAATCCGTTGCGCCAACCAGAGTTCTTCATGGATTTCAATTCTTTGAAGTATTTTGAAAGAGCATGACCTAAGGATCATTTCTGTGAAGTTTTGTTGAAATCCATGATTAGTTAAGGAGGAGAAGATTTTTTTGTAATTGTGAACGGACGGACAGACGGACGGACGGACGGACGACGGACGATGACTGATCACAATAGCTCCCCCAGAGCACTTCGTGCTCAGATGAGCTAAAAAGTCCTGAAAACTGAAATGTCCTGGTAGTTTTCTTAGTCCAGCATCCATGTCTTCCTCAAAAATCAATCGATCGGAACCAAACTCAAACTTGTTCTGCAACTAATTTATACGGACTCACATACCAAAAATAAGCTCAATATCTCTGAAGGTTAAGAGAAAAAGTCCGGACTGACAGACAGACGGGCGGACAGACGGACAGACGGACGGAGTGCAAACCTGTAGTCCCCTTCGGCTTCGCCGGTAGGAGACTTAAAACCTACGTCGGTTAAGTCGGGCACAGGAATTCCACATCCCTGCACTGAAGGACATAGGTCCCCATTAGAAGTCAAGTAATACAATTCATTCAGTCTTTTCTATCTCTCGCTATTCATTTCTCATTACTCACTTTCTCTTCCTTCCATGTATTAGTTATTCGTACTGACTGCAGAATAAAAAAAAGCTCTAGGTAACGGCTTCAAAATCAGTCTGAAGTACTGGTGATGAAGATATGGTATTAGAAAGATGCTTAAGAGCTAAAGCCTAGTACTGCCAATACAAATAAATATTTAGTTAAAAACGGCAACATGAAATCACATTTAATCAATCAATCACTTTTGGCCAGCCAGAGTAGACTGACCAATCTGACTTGGCTCAGTACTTAATACTAGCTTGTTCCTTCTCACATATTTACCATGGAGGGATGGATGTGTACATTGAGCTAATAAGAATTGTCATTTTAGGTTGTGTACTGCGGCAGTTTCGTCACTTGATTGATTGAATTGATTGAATGGGGTTTAACGCCGCTTTCAAAAATCTTTCAGTTACATCGCAGCGGCTGGGGCATCTAACAATGGATTCCTGGTATTTCTCACACCAGTACCGCCATTACATCCTTTCCTAGCATCCAGCTGCTATCCCACATAGGTCTACGATTATCGACCCATTGGTGGGACTTGAACTAAACTCTTTGTTGACATAGTAAATTCTTTTTATGGTAAATCATTTATTATTTTGTTTTGCTTTTCATTTAAGGTCGTGCTTATTTAAAATATATAGATTATTCAAGATACACTGGTGTACACATAAGTCCACTTGGAAGATTTGTAACCCCGTAACAGGTTGATCCGATTAGGTAAACTGACGGGCTTACCGAAACTGTGGTTTCTTTTCATCAAACATTGGAAATTAAGCACGACTTAGCATTTGTATTAGAAAGAATAACATAATTCTTTGTTCAAACTTTTCGTCAAACATGTCAATACTTTATTATGCCCGTACTCCTCTGTGTGATCTATGTTAACAATCGTTTAAGATAAGTCACCGATAAAACATATGCTGGCACTGTCGCTTAAAAAGCCGTTGTACAGAAGCTAGACATATACAACTATTTTTTCTAGGTCATGGTGACCTATTGCGATCGCGTTTTGTCAGTCGTCGTGCGATATGCGTCGTGTGTCGTGCGTTGTGGGTCGTGCGTTAACTTTTTACATTTTTAACTTCTACTTAAGACCCTTGGATGGATTTCAACCAAACTTGGCAGGAAGCATCCTTATGGGAAGGCGCTTCAGATTTGTACACGTTATGGAGTTATCCCCCTTTGGGCTCCATAAGGGGCCAAAAAGGGTACATCTTTAAAAATCTTCTTGTCATGAACCGGCTGTCAGATTAGATTCACATTTGGTATTTAGAGTCTTTAGGTCAAGGACTATCAAGTTTGTACAAGAAAAAAAATCTGTCAAGAAATGGCCGTGCTAGGGGGGGAGGTGTGTGTGTGTGTGTGGGGGGGGGTACATAAGCTTACATAGTGACAACTTTGAAAATCTTTTTCCACCAAACCAAAAGCCTACAACTCTGATATTTGGTATGTGGCATCATCTAGTTGACCTCTGTCAATATTGTATAAATTATAACCCAAGGGTCAAAATTAGCCCGATACCGGACGTCACAAGTTTTACGTAGGCTTATATAGTGAACATTTCAAAAATCTTCTTCTCCGAAACTGGAGGGCCTAGAGCTTTTATATTTGTTATGTTGCATCATCTGGTGAATTGCTACCAAGATTGTATAAATCATGGCCCAAGAGACAGAATTAGCCCATTCCCGGACATCACAAGTTTCACAAAGGGCTTATATAGAGAATTTGTGAAAAATCTTATTCTTCCAAAGAGGAGGGCCTAGAACTTTGATATTTGATATACAGCATTGTCTTGTGGACCTCTATCAAGATTGTAAAAATTATTGCCTCAGGATTAAAATCAGCCCATTCCCAGATGTCACAAATTCAACATAGGCTTATATAGTGAAAACTTTAGAAATCTTCTTCTCTCAAACAGATAGGCATAGAGCTTTGATATTTGGTATGTAGCAGCATCTGGTGGATCTCTATCAATATGGTTTGAATTATGGCCCTAGGGTCATAATTAGCCCATTTCCGGACGTCACGAATTTTCCATATGGCTTATATAATGAAAATTTAAAACTCTTATTATCCCAAACTAAAAGGCTTAGAGCTTTGATATTTAGTATCTAGCATAATCTGCTGGATTTCTAATTGTTTTTGTGCTCTTTGGACTCAGGTGACCGATAAGGCTCTATGGGCCTTTTTTTATTATTTTTTTTTTAGTGACTTGATTTGTTCTCCGCGTTTCGTAGGAATAAAACATGGAATGCAACAATTTTTTTAGGACAAAGTATTAGTTAACCAAGAATGTTTGGTGTCTCCGTCTGCAATTTTCCCCCATGTGGTATATATATTAAAAATGTCACATCCGTAAAATGATACGAATCTTCATCTTTCACAAGCAATTTACGAATAATCATTGTCTATTTACGGGTTATTACAGGTTATTGTAATAACAGGTATTCGGAATTCACGTATGTTCATGGTCCGTGTAAATTTTTTTCTAGATATTACGGATAAAAACGTGCATTGTAGGCAATTTAGTGGCAAAATAGTCATTTTTACGACTACGGGATACAAGGTACATGTTACTAAATACTAAAATATTCTTTCTAGAGACCTTTACTCATACCCTCCTTTTGTATATTGATATAAAGTAGGCTCTTATTTGCTTAAATGACCAAATGCACCATAGATTGTTTCACCAATTCCCCAACAATCCCTCCTTTTTACGCCACAAACAAAAAAACTTTAGAAAACACCGTGTAAAACGAAGAAAAGATTTTCAAAGAATTCCCTCTTTATTCCGATATAAAATCAGGGATCAAACATAAAAGCGCTAACTCTTAGAGTACGGTTATTCATGGAAGTATTTTGGTAGAGTGCCAAGAGGCATTGATACGTACTAAATATCATATCTCTAACCTTATGGTTTGGGAGAAGACGATTTTAAAAGATTTCCTTCTTAACCCAGTGTAAAATCAGGGATCTCACAGAAAAGGGCTAATTTACAAAGTACGGTAATTCTTTAATGTGGTCAATTGATAAGGGTTTTTACCAAATATCAAAGCTCTAAGCTTTAGGGTTCGAGGGAAGAAAATTTTCAAAGAATTCTTTGATTCTGTCTATATAAAGTTTGGGATCGCACAGAAAAGGGCTGATTTGCAAAGTACGAAAATTATTTGATTCGTTTTGATAGAGGGTCAATAGGTATTGATACATTCCAAATATCAAAATAAAATGGCCTTGTGGTTCTGGATAAGAAGATTTTTAAAGATTTCCTTCTTAATCCTGTGTAAAATCTGGGATCGCACTGAAAAGGGCTAATTTACATAATTCTACGGTGCATTTTGGTAGAGGATCAATAGATGATAGTTTACATCAAATATGAATATTCTAGGCCTTATTAATAAGGAGGAGATCTTTTAAGTTTTTTCGCTCGGTTGTTATGGCAACCAAAATTCATCATGGAATCAATTCTCTATAGTTTTCCGAAAGGATGTGACCTATGGATCATTTCTGTGAAGTTTGGTCGAAATTCTATGATTAGTTTAGAAAGACAATATTCTAGCTCACCTGAGCACAAAGAGCTCAAGTGAGATATTCAGATCATCCTCTGTTCGGCGTTCGTGCGGCGTCTGTCAATAATTTCTTTAAACAATATCTCCTCCCGAACCGCTAGGCCAATTTCAACCAAATTGGCAAAAATGTTCCTTATGTGTCCCCCTTTAAAAATAGCCTAAAAATTAGGACCATGGCAACAAAGGTGGAATTTAAATAAAAATCTTTGAAAATCTTTGAAAATCTTCTCCTCCCGACCCATAGGATCTAAAGCATTGGATTTTGCATGTAACATCAGTATATAGACCTCTTTCAAAGTAGCAAAAGTCATTACCCTCGGGTCCTCAGAGGCAGAGCCCCCGAGTTCTATATAGAAACAAAGAGGGAATTTACTCCTGCCAAATTTCATGGCAAATTTCAATCAAACTTGGCAGAAGTGTACCCTAGGTGGCCTCCACGAAAATAGTTTAAAGAATTGAAATCTGCTGAAAACTCCGGTTGCCATTGCACATAATTGAATTTCAAAGAAAAATCTTTTTGAAAAAATCTTCTCTTGACCGAGAAGTGGAGCCCCTCGGGTGTTCTATATAGAAACAAAATGGATTTTCTAACAACATCTCCTCCAAAACCATCTAGCCAGCTCCAACCAAATTCAGCAGAAATGTTCAATAGGTGCCCCTCTTTGTAAAGAGCTAAAAGAAATAAAATCAATTTAAAATTCTAGTTGTCATTACAACAAAATGAAATTTAAAAAAAACATCTCTGAAAATCTCCTCCTGATCCCAGAGGCCTTTTTTTCATGAAATATCAGTTTATTGACCTCTTTCTAAATTGTAGTCCAAGGGAATGGGGCCTATATGGAAACATAAGGATTTTTAAAAAGCATTTTCTCCCAAACAACTTAGCCGATTTTAACCAAATTTGGTAGAGGTGTTCCTGGTGTGGTCCTCTTTCACGATAGCTAAATAGACATTGCTAAAATCTTGAGTTTAACGCCCCTAGATACGAAGCCTATGTGTATATATCAAGTATGGTTTGGCCAACTTGTCTAATATTCCTAGCCTTAACATTACATTTGACTGTTGAAAAGAAAAGAGACTTCATCTCAGGTGAGCGCACCAGAGCCCATAGCCCTATTGTTATGTAATTGTGAACAGAAGGACGGACAGATCAACGGTCATCCAGCACGAATAGCTCACCAAGAGCACTTCATGCTGGGTGAACTATAAAAACGTATCATTACTCAACAGTATATTCCTCGGTAGAATGAACCACGTAAAAGATGTCGATATATAAACTGAGAAGATTCGTCTTGCTGCACAGTTGATTTCTTGTCGAGGTTATGTATGCTCTTTGTAAATTTGTGGGTATTCGTAGAGTACCCTAGATTATCAACAAACAGGTAATACGAATAATCTGTAAAGACGCTTAAGTAAATTCACATTACGGATTCTTCTTACCTGTCCTTTAGAATATATTATGATTTATCCGTAAATATTAGCGGACTCTTACGATTAGTTCGCTTTTTCGTGTAATACATGAGCATTGAAGAACTAATGCGGATTTAAATATATATATATATATACATATATATATATATATTCACGGTTTTAACCAAGTTATAACGTAAAAATGCTGGAACGCAAATACTTTGCAGAACTACACACATAATTGCGAGTCTGGCGGGTGAATATGATTGTTTAGTCATTTACATGTAATTAGCAGCGTGTTTATTCTCTTTGACGAATACCTACCGGAAATTTAGAGAAATTAAATATTTCTGTTTTTGGTTGTTGCTGTTGTTGCTGTTGTTGGTTTGTTTGTTTTTATCAAAGATGCAAATCATTACTAAAATGCTACCTATGACACAAAATTTAAAAACAAAGATGTCCACATAACTTATTTCTAGAGGCATTAACCTAATGGGACAAGACTGTCACTGTACACAACCACAAGTGACAATTCTAACTAGTACACTGTACCCTTCCGCTCCTACACTGGTATTGAGATTTTCCACCAGATTAGTTTCCTAGTTTCGTTACATGAAAAGTGCGTTTACAATGCTGTCAATCTTTTAATCATAGACTTCAGTCTATACAGTTTAACAACCAAACTCTGTGAGAGCCATTGCATTTATAATAATTCAGCACCAGAAAGGCCCACGTACATTGAAGGAGTGCTGGCCACACCCATTGACCTTTGACATTTTAGTTCGATTGAGGTAATCAAAGGTATTATATTGTGAAAAATGTGACCAATGAAATAAAAGAAAATCGTTGGTTTTAGACATAAAAGTCGTAAAACAGCTTAAACTGTACTTATAACGTTAGGTCGCCAAACCAACAAAAATGCTTAAAACAAATGCTGAAGTATACGTTTCACTTCCGTTTGAAATGAATGATTTGATAGCTCAATCTTTATGTGTTGTGAGTTGTCTTGGTTTTTGTTGTTGTTGGGGGTTGTTGTTTTGTTTGTTATCGGATTCGAGATCCGTTATCTACTAGCATCCTTTATAAACACTTAGTAGCAAACGACTATCAACATGGTCCAAAGAAATACGGAATATTTGTTGTCGTGTGATTTTACGATAACATTCTGAACAATAACCCGCTCTTTCTTCTGTATTATCACATTCTCTACTGTTTATTGATCATATCTCAAAAACAGGAGAAATATTTATGAGGTCTTGTCAAGATCGACATGAAAACAAAATTCCAGCAAGAATCCTATACGTAGGCAATTGAAACAAATAAAGTGTCTATGTAATTGCTTATCTGTGTTTTTAGCTTGCAAAGCGTCAGCTTTGATAGTTTAAGTTAATAGACAAAATTTTGAGGTCGTCTCAAAGTTCAACAAGTGCAAACTCCCACTGGATGCTTAACCACTAAATCCGTTACATGCCTTCACCATAAAAAGTAGTTCTTATGTATTTCGGGAATATTGCAAACTCTGCATGCAAGTTCAACTCCTAGGCATTTTTAGCTGACTTGAGCACATAGTGTTCAAATCACTCTGATCAGAGTCTTCAAAGAAGTTTCAGACGGCAATTTCAAATTGTTGAAAATTCTAAAATGTTTATCTCTTTAGGTAGAAAACAATGTGGAAAATGAAGAAATTGGTTGAGGGGCGTAAAGAGGGGGGATTCTGTTGGAATAGGTTAACTCCTTCGTTACTTTAACCTCGCTTCTTTATCATTATAACGTCTGAAAAAAGAAGATTTCTGAACAAAGCTAGCCTACGGTACTTTTCAGTACTCTGATTGAATACCGTCTTCAACATGTATTAAAGTTAATATCTAATAAGTAAATCAGATTAAAAACTGAGTACTGTTTCTATCTACTTCAATATGTCTTGTTAATACATTCAGTATTTAAAGTGGCTTTTGAACAGATTATGTGTGATTTATTTTTACTCCTGGTATGAAAAATACCAGAAATCCATGGAAGGATGCTCTAGCCGCGGAATGACTGAAATACTGTTAAGAGTTAAACCCTATTCAATCAATAAACATTTGAAAATAGGGAATTTTGCTGATTTTGTAATGAAAATGACTGTTCATAACTTTACAAAAGAAAGAAAAGAACTAAAACAATATGGCGTTACGAGACGTCAAATATGTCAGCGAAGTACCATCCGAATGGAACCGAAACTCATAGGAAAAATAAGTTATCTTTCGATTTCGCATTATACCACGGTGACTGGAGCACTTAATCATGATTTCCTGGTATTTTCACACCACTACTACAAAAATACAATGATCGTTTAAATTTTTACCCGGTGAAATCCGGTCTCATTCAGATTCAACTGAGTTGGCTAATTTTTGCTTCCTTTCTATCTTTTTCGAAGTAATGAACATTCATTTTCATCAAACTCTTAACTAAAGCCCCTTCTTTCAAATGCCTGAAAGCGTTAATATGGAAATTTAATAATTGAGAGCCAAAACTTTGCATCCATAATCTGTTAATGAATACTCATTTAAAACCTTCCGTAGGTGAATTTGAATCTTGCATTGCCAAAAAGAAATATTGGGCTGCTAAAACCAATTTGATTTTATTTTTTATGGCTCAAGATAAATTCTTAACCGTTATCAAGCTTATCCCGGAAAATTTCTGCTATGACAATGGCTTTGGCAGAGGCATAGACTAAGATCAGCCTGCAAAGACGTGCAGTCTGATCTTAACCTAAACTACCTGCTTTTTCCAGGTGTGTAAAGTGAGTGTTGAGAAATATCATTGAACACAAAATCGATCTAATCATGTCAAAGTTTTAGAATAATGTGAAAAGATGATATAAATATTCAACAGGACAAAGTTTAGTTTCCAGAACCAGGTACTTGCTTTTGTTTCTAGTGTTAAACGGATTGCGAACTACAATCTTTAAGAAAAGCTGGACTGGTGTTCGAGACCTGTTTTGAAACGATTTCTTTCTGAATTCTATTCAGAAGGTGAGAATAGTTAAACTCTAATATGGACGATACAGAAAGACTGTGAAAACTCTCAAATGCACACCTGTATCTTTTATAATAAACTTAAAAAACGAATCCTTATGTAATCTCGTTAGGCCTAGTGTAAGGTTGGTATCTTAATTCGGCTGATCGGTTAATCCCGCCATAACAGAGATAAAAGAGATAAAAGAACTAACATAGGGTAAGGCATTCATTGAATGTGAAAAATATTCAGTCTTGTTTACTGCATTTCGTCGTCTGAAGTTACGACAGAGACTAGAAACTCGTAGACTAAAGATAGAAAGGCTAGTTTTAACATGACCCTGGGCGCGAGACGTAAATGAACCTGTCCAAATATATGGATATTAACAGAATTGTATGGTTAAACGGACCACACCAGGGGTGACCAAAATGTCCTCACACTTTTGTAATATACATGAGGACTCGGTTCGACGACATTCATAAATTATTGACGGCCTCTCGCTTTATCCTATGTTGGTGGCTCTCAGTAGAAACGTCTCTTTGTGACGATTCTAAAGAGATCCTCAAGATAGAATATAGTTTTAATACTTTTATAATTTAATTGTTAGTTTCGTCTATCAAAAACGAGCGATCTGATTGGTCGAAAAATTTAATTCATACCTCCATGAACAAAATTTTGAGTACGCAGCCATTTTGAATGCTTCCGCACAAAATTGTTCACTACAAAAAGGTGTCAAAATTTGTTAAGTTGTTGCATTTTTCGCTCGATGCTATTGAATTATAAGAAATGAAGAGAATGTTTTTTGTTTTCATGGAGGTATGAACCGAAAAACCTAATCACACAATGTATTTATAAGAAATGAAGAGAATGTTTTTTTGTTTTCATGGAGGTATGAACCGAAAAACCTAATCACGTAATGTATGAATCCGCTTTGCGTATTCATACATTGTGTGATTAGGTTTTTCGGTTCATACCTCCATGAAAACAAAAAATATTCTCTTCATCTCTTAAATCAGTGAAAATTTGAAATTCTGAATATCCTTTGTTTTTTTGGAAAGGAGAGTTTGATGCTGGTCGCTGAATAAAAGGCGGCGCTTAAAAGAGGTGGTCGGTTGAGCTAGTTTGACTGTACTTACTATACGAATAAGCTGAAACATGTAATTACGGATTTTCTTGTACGCAAAAATGACTTTATTACAACTATAATGACGTCGGTTTCGCAATCATTATGAAATGTTCCACGGAATAATTCTTTTTTTATAGGCTTATCTAAAGATGTCGATTGATCAAAATAATTAGGCCAAATAATCAAATTCGGATTCATGAACTACCGAATTCATTAAAGTCGTCATTTAAATCTGTTAAAATTCGACAGTCTCGTTTTTTATCTCTTTGGGGTTGACGCGTTTTTTAAATGCAGTTTTCACGCCATCCATTGACATTTCTGTATACATAGTCGACCTGCTGTAAATCCATTCCAACACAATGACGCTTTTGAACGCCCCTCAACAAAAACAATTGTGTAAACATTGTGTAAAATGAAGAAAATTGCTTGTTATAAGCAATTTCTTTATTTTACACAATGTTTTCTGCCTAGAATGTTGAAAAAAATTAAAATTACATAAATTTTAAGTTGTCATCTGCAACTGCTTTCAATTCGGAACACGTAAATCTCACTAGACGACATGATATTAAATTGTTAAGACTTCAATGAACTTTGTAAATAACCATGGTGTTGTTCGTTGTTAGTCTAAACTGCAGCCCTGTACAATTAAAACGGTTCTTTAACATACTATCGCGAAAATTTGATACAGGAAAAGGTATCTGCTATGAGTGTTACTTTCGCGATAAATGTTCTATCTTCATGTGAAATCTACCAAGTTCAACAAATATTTCCATCTATTGTAATATCTTCCTGATGACCCGTTAGATCCAGTTAGATTGTATCGGGTAAAGTCGTAATTGTTCGGATGAAGTCGATAACGACTGAATTGCTAGCGGAATCCATTGGCGTAGTTAATAAGGAACTAATACGTCATGAAAATCACAAATATATTTTTCGTTAGAGTAGATTCCCCGATGATGTTCGTTTTCCTTTGGGAAGTATTTCGTTGATTTGGCATTACGAAACGCGATTTCGTTCTTCTTCTTCTTCTTGGAGTTTTGAACAGTCACCGTCATCAAAAATCAGCTTAATTGTCATCTTTTAATTGTCTGAAAGCACTAAAGTTGGAAACTCAGAGCCAAAATGTTCCTTGCATAATTTGTTTTAGAGCTGCTTTAAGAGATGTAGTGCTTATCCATTCGTTTCTTCATTTGGAAGCCTAAAACAGTGAATGCATTATCGAGAATTGAGTTATTGAGATATACGTGCAAATTTCCTTATGTTTAGGTAATCATGAATAAAATGCGGTCTTTGATAGTTAGAATATAATTTATCCTTTAAATCCCAAAAGAGAGAATTATAGAAAAACAAATGTCAGAAGGAATTTGAGTCTCAAATGAGTTGGAAATTTCTTTCATCCTTTTATATGCCTGAATAAAGATGTTTAGCTTAATTCAAATTATTAATTCAACTTGTCGCCAGTTATGTGTTTTTCATTTTGGATTTACACGTGACAGACCATATAATATTGAATAATAAAACGCCGCTTAATCAATGTTTAACACAACAAAATTTTAGAATCAAAGAGTTTGCAGACGGAAATTTTAAGCTGATGAAATCTTTAAAATCTTTGTCTTCTGGGATGTAAAACATTGTGGATAATGAAGAAATTGCTTGTAACAAACAATTTCTTCATTCTCCACAATCTTTTCCTAAGTTTTATAATCAGGGGGAGTTTAAAAGCGTCACTGTGTGGGAATGGGTTAATATTCCTAAAGATCCCCCAGTTGCAGCTCTGAGTGTGTGATCCGTCAACTCACTCCCAAAGATTCGTTCGGTTATATTTTTTTTTGGGGGGGGGGGGTATGTTTTTTGTTAGTTTTTTTGTTTGCTTTTTTTTGTTTTGTTTTGTTTTATTTTGTTTTTTCGCTTTAACGCCATTTCTGCCAATATTACAGTCATATCGCAGCACTGGCCATGGATTTCTAGTATTTCTCACAAGTACTACCACCTTTCTGCGCCTCCAGTTACTCATCTCATTTGGGTTTACAATTATCCTCGATGTAACATAGTTCCAGGGTGGGGAAGGAGGCGCAATTATGCGTTTAAAATCTGACAAAATCGAGCTTTTTACCCTTGTTATGCTGAATTAAAAAACATCGAAATCAAAGGGTTTAAAGTACTGAAATGCCATGAGTGTGAGTGAATATTTCTTATTGTCAGTTTATGAATCATTCTGGTTCAACATATCAAACAGTTCGAGTTTACTTAGATCAGGCTGCACATATCCAGAGTTTGAGCTTAGTCTGAACCTCCGACCAAAGCTGGAATATTGCGGGTTTTAGATGACATGAGTTAACACCATTTCCTTTTACTTAAATCCTTTGAAACTTTTATTGGAGAGTTTGCTTGTAATTTCAAAATAAACATGAGCTTAACCATGTAAATTTAAAAACACGGGGTGTAGTTGAATACACACATCAATGAAAAGTTGAGTGCAACGTAAGACTATTTTAAAGATCCTTTTGTTCGTTGTTGTTGAGCCTATCAAAATGAGCTCACCATCGTACATTGCATGTTCTTTCAGTATGTTTGTAAAGAAATTTAAAATGTTCTTCTGTGTTTATATCAATTTGATCAAGCAAAATATCAATATATAATGCAGCAACAATAAACAAATTCCTTAAACAATTCTTTGGAATTCAATTCTTTCATGCAAATAGTTGATATCTTTCCTCCATTTCGTTGCATATGTCAACTGAAATCAGTTGTTTAGAAGAATGTAGATTATGATCGACTTCAATAAACACCGACAATTTATGAAATATTCTCTTTCCCTCCCCTACCAACGTATCCTACCCTACCGCCATCCCCTACCCCCCTTTCTCCCTCGCCTCCTTACCTGACAACCTAACTAACCCTTACTACCCACCTAACCTATCCTAACTACCTATTGTTTCGAACTGCCTTACCTACTAACCTTCCTTACCTCCCTACCTACTTACCCTACCAACAATTCCCGTCTACCTTACCTACCCTAACTACCTACCTTACCTTCCCTAACAACCAACCCTGCATAACTTTCCTACCTACCTTACCTACAATACCAACCTTACATACCTACCCTAGCTACCGTATCTACCTACGTTACCTACCTACCTTACCTTCTTACCTACCCTGCTGACCAACCTTTTCTGCCCATCTAAACACCCAACTCTACTCTACCATTTTCTTACTTTCCAACCTTTCTACCTTCCATTCCTACCCCCCTATCTTACCTTCCTACCTTACCTTACCTTACCTACTTGACTACCTTACCGGCCTACCTCACCTACCTTACCTTAACTGCCCTAACTATCTATCTTACCTACCTACCTATCCTACTGACCTACCTTTTGTGCCTACCTAAACACCAAAGTCTACTCTACCTTATTACTTACCTACCTATCTACCTACCTTACCTATCTCCCTAACTATCAACTAACCTTACCTACCTTCCTACTTCTCCAGCCTTACCTTAACTACCATACGTACCTACCTTACCACCATATCTTAACACCGAACTCTATCCTAACTTATTCTAGTATTGCTTAGCCTACCCCCTCTTCACTGCCCTACCCTAAGCCCTCGCTCTCCTCCTACGTACAATCACGTTCCTTACCTAAATACCTACCCTGCCTACTTTATCAAGCTATCTATCTCACTTACTTTCATTACCTACCTACATTACATACCTACCTTACCAACATTCCTTACTCCACCTACCTACGTACCTACATAACCTACCTTACCTACATACCAACCTTATCTTCCTTAACTTAACTATCCTACCTAACTACTCTACCTACCTACTCTACCTCCCTACCTTGACTCCAAACCCGACCAACCTTCACCCAGCCGGATTAGCCTACCGACTATTCCCCACGATACCGTAGCCTTCCCTACCCTCCTATATACAATCCCGCACATTACCTAAATACCTAACCTACCTACCTTGCCTACCTTCATACATTCCCACCTACCTTTCTTACGCACCTACCTACCTACCTACACTGCTTACCACCTTATATATCTTCCTACCTACCTAACCTTCCCTACCTACCTATCCTACCTACCCTACTTACCTTACCCACCTTTCCTACATTACCTACCTTAACTACCCTCCTACCTTACCTACCTTACCTATCTACCTATCTACCCGACCTACCTATACCCAACCTGCCTACCCTCCTTACCTTTATTAACTACCATATCTACATATCCTACCTACCTACCTACCTACCTACCTTACGTGCCTTACCTCACTCCCTACCTACCTTAACCAACCTACCTTAATTACCCTACCTAATAATTCTACCTACCTACCCTATTTACCTTCTTTACAATGAAATAAATGATAAGCAGTTTGTGGAAGCTGTCTTTCTTGACCTTACTAAAGCATTTGATATTATAAACCATTCACTCCTCTTTCTTTAAATATCTCTTTACAACATAAATGAAACGACAATCAAATGGTTCAAGCCAACAGGACTCGAAAGGTTACAATAACGTGTAATCATCATCAGCTCTTGAAATAACACCATAAAATACACCAGCGGTCTTCCTTTGCATCTTAATATTTCATCTGCAGATCTATTTGCAATGATACTACAATAAGTACATCAGCTAAAACAACTGAGGAAATTATCGACTCTCTTCAAAACAATCTATCAAGAATTTGATTTTTGATGTTAAAGAAACTGTATTTTGCCAAATCCAAAGATAACCCAGACACTCTTACTCTCCTGCAATAACAATACCAAAGCTAAGTTGGTAAGAGAAAGTGGTTTTCTTCACATAATTGAATTTTTAACAGTTGAACAATTGCTTTGTTACCAGGTTGATAATAAATTAAGCTTGACAAACCAAGTGGCCACATTCCAAAAAGTGTAACTCTCTTTTATCCTCATTTATCTCTATTTAAACTCAAGAAAGCTTTCTGCTATGGATATATTTTACCGCACCTCGACTTCTTATGGACAATTTTGGGTAACTGTAATGCAACACTTTAGACAAAATGTACAAATTTCAAAAAAGAGCACCCCGTATTAATTTGATGAATTTTAAAGACGAATTAGAATTATCTGCAAAAATGCAATATTCATTTATTAAACTCTAAATAAAGAATTTCAGGTTTATATTACATAAACCCTAAGGAAAACAGAAAATACAAACCTAAGATCACATAGTCAATAAACTCTCATAGTTCCCAAAACACGGATTGGGTTCTACAGAAATTCCCTTGCAAACGCAGGTCATAAACATTGGGATCAGATTCCACTTAATGTCAGAGATTTCGGTGATAATAAAACACTAAGATCTGTATTCTTACATGGTGGATTAATTTATTTATTGGTTGATTGGGGTTTAACGCCGCTTTTAACAGTATTTCGGTAATATAGCGACGGCCTGAGCACCTAACAATGGATTTCTAGTATTTCTCACTCCAGTACTACCACTACATCCTTTCATAGCCTCCAGGTGCTATCCTACTTAGGTTTAAGATTATCCACATTGGCGAGAGACAAATGTCGGAAACGATATGTGCCTCCGCCGATGATCGAATCCATGACATCCCATGATTGAAATTGTGAGCCTGATGCGCTACCGACTGGGCTATGACGGCGGTTCTGACATGGTGGAAGACACTTGATAAAAATATTTCTTCAATGTGAATCATTCATGTAGAAATATTATACCAGTGAATGTTATTGCTAATACTGTGCTATTGCTCCACTTAAGTATTCGATATTTGATTTAAATTTGTCTTTATTAATGAGGAAGACTGGGCTTCAAAATTTTTCAACCTTTTTTGATAAGGCCCTTACTATTATTATTACTATTATAATTACCCTGTCTTAACACCCAACTCTTATGTACCATACTTCCTTCTTACATACCCACCCTACCATAACCTACCCTACCATAGCCTAGCCTAGCCTAGCCTAGCAACCCTAATCTAGCCTAGCCTACTATAACCTCCTAGCTACTATCTCGAAACTAACCTTAATAACTTACCTACCTACCAACCGTACCCAACTTACCTACCTACATTACCTTTCCTACCTATCTTACCCACCCTTCCTTATCTACCTACCCTACCTAGCTACAATACCTAACTATCTTACTTATATACTTTACCGACACTACGTACCTTCTTACCTGCCATAACTACCTACCTTAACTACCTACATGACCTACCTACCTGGCTACCTACCGACCCATTAACCATACCGACCTACTTTACCTATCCTACTCTACGTACCTACCCTACCTTTCTACCTAACCTCCTAACCGTAACATCCTACCCTACCTATCCTACCCTACCATGCGCTTCCTGCCCTACACCTAACTAACGTACACACCCTAACTAACAACCTACCTAAATACTTTACTTACCTACCTTTGCAACCTACCTGGCTTACCTACCTGTGTAACCTTTCTACCTATCCTACCTACCTACCTTATTATCAACCCTACCTTCCTATCTACCCTACCCTTACCTAAATTTCCTACCTACCTACCCTACCATTATCTTACGTAACCTACCTTACCTACCTACCTACCCTACCCTACCTTATCTTCCGTAGCCTTGCAAATATTACCTACCTAGATACCCTACCTACCTACCTACCTACTTACCTACCCTAACCCACCCTACCCTAACCTTCCCTACCTAATCTTACCTACTTATCTTCCCCACCTACCTTTCGACTCCAAATCTTAAATCATTGGATGTCATTGTTTCAATCCCGGCGGCGGCACATATCCTTTATGACATTTGTCTCTCACCAATGGGTGGTAATCGTAAACCTAAGTTCGATAGCAGCTGGAGGCTAGGAAAGGATGAAGTGGTAGTACTGATGTGAGAAATGCCAGGAAATCATTGTTTGAGGCTACCCATTCATCCATCTACCCTACGTACCTATCTTCCCTATCCTACCTTCACCTACATACCTATCTACCCTACTAATCCTTCCCTACTCTAATTACCCTATCCTGCCTTATCTACCTTTCAAAATCTGAAAACCTACCTATCCTACCAGATGATTCCTACTTACCCTACCTTACCTTATCTTACCTCACCTTACCTACACTACCCTACCCTACCCTACTCCTATCTTACCCTACTCCTACCTTACCCTACGCCTACCTAACCTTACTCCTATCTTACCTAAATCCTACCTTACCCTACTCCTATCTTACCCAACTCTTAACCTACCCTACCCTACCTTACCCTACTCCTACCTTACCCTACTCTTACCTTACCTAACTCCTACCTAACTTTACACCTACCTTACCCTACTCCTATCCTACCCTACTCCTACCTTACCCTGCTCCTACCTTACCCTTCTCCTACCCTACCCTACTCCTATCTTACCCTAATCCTACCCTACCCTACTCCTACCTTACATACCTCCTACCGTACCATACTGCTACCCTAACCTGCTCTGATCCTACCTTATCCTATCCTACCCTAACCTACTCCTCCCTTGCCCTACTCCTCCCTTACCCTACTCCTACCTTACCCTACTCCTTTCTTACCCTTCTCCTACCCTGCCCTTCTATCTTACCCTACTCCTACCTTAACCTACTCCTACCTTACCCTACTCCTATCTTTCCCTACTCCTATCTTACCCTACTTCTACCTAATACTACTCCTACCTTACCCTACTCCTACCCTTCCCTACTCCTATCTTACCCTACTCCTACTCTATCCTACTCCTATCTTACCCTACCTCTACCCTACTTCTACCTAACATTACTCCTACCGTACCATACTGCTATCCTAACCTGCCCTTCTCCTATCTTACCCTACTCCTACCTTACCCAATCCTACCTTACCCTACTCTTACTCCTACCCTTCCCTACTACTTACCCTACTCCTACCCTACCCTACCCTACTCCTATCTTACCCTACTCCTACCTAACACTACTCCTACCCTACCCTACTCCCCCCTTACCCTACTCCTACCCTACCCTACTCCTACCTTACCCTACTCCTACCCTACCCTACGCCTTCCTTACCCTACTCCTATCTTACTATTCTCCTACCCTACCCTACCCTGCTCCTACCTTACTCTACTCCTACCTAACTCCTACCTTACCCTATTCCTATCTTACCCTACTCCTAATCTACCCTACTCCTTCCTTACCCTACTTCTACCCTACCCTACTCCTACCTTGCCCTACTCCTACCCTACACTACTCCTACCTTACCCTACTCCTACCTTACCCTACTCCTTCCTTACCCACCTCCTACCTTACCATACTCCTACCTTACCCTACTCCTATCTTATCCTTCTCCTATCTTCCCCTTACCTTACCCTACTCCTACCTTATTCTACTCCTACCCTACCCTACTCCTATCTTACCCTACCCCTAACCTACCCTACTCCTACCTTACCATACTCCTACCGTACCATGCTGCTACCCTAACCTGCTCTACTACTACCTTATCCTACCCTACCCTACCCTTCTCCTATCTTACCCAACTCCTACCCTACCCTACACCTACTCTACCCTACTCCTATCTTACCCTTCTCCTACCCTACCCTACTCTTATCTTAGCCTACTCCTACCCTACCCTACTCCTATCTTACCCTACTCCTACCCTACACTACTCCTACCTTACCCTACTCCTACCTTACCATACTCCTTCCTTACCTTACTCCTACCTTACCATACTCCTACCTTACCCTACTCCTATCTTACCCTTCTCCTATCTTACCCTTACCTTACCCTACTCCTACCTTATTCTACTCCTACCCTACCCTACTCCTAACTTACCCAATCCTACCCTTCCCTACTTCTACCTTACCCTACTCCTACCCTACCTTACTCCTTTCTTACGCTATAACTACCCTACCCTACTCCTACCCTTACTCCTACCGTACAATACTGCTACCCTAACCTGACCTACTCCTACCTTTTCCTACCCTACCCTAACCTACTCAACCCTTACCCTACTCCTACCTTACCCTACTCCTACCTTACCCTTCTCCTTCCTTACCCTTCTCCTACCCTACCCTACTCCCCCCCCGACCCTTCTCCCTTCTTACCCTACTCCTACCTTACCCTACTCCTACGTTATCTTACTCCTACCTTATCCTACACCTATCTTTCCCTACTCCTTCCTACCCTACTCCTACCATACACTTCTCCTATCTTACCCTACCCCTACCTTACCCTACTCCTTCTCTGACCTACTCCTATCTTACCCTACTCCTACTCTATCCTACTCATACCTTACCCTTCTCCTACCCTACTCCTACCTTACATTACTCCTACCGTTCCAAACTGCTACCCTAACCTGATCTACTCCTACCTTAGCCTACTCCTACCCTACCCAATTCTACCTTACCCACTCCTACTCCTACCCTTTCCTTCTACTAACCCTACTCCTACCCTACCCCAACTCTACCCTACTCCTATCCTACCCTTCTCCTACCTTACCCTGTTCCTACCCTACCCTACTCCAAACTTACCCTACTCCTATCTTACCCTACTCCTTCCTTACCCTACTCCTACCTTACCCTACTCCTACATTACCCTACTCCTACACTACCCTACGCCTTCCTTATCCTACTCCTACTTACCCTTCTCCTACCCTACCCTACTCCTTCCTTACCCTACTCCTACCCTACCCTACTCCTACCTTACCCTTCTCCTGTCTTACCCTTCTCCTTCCTTACCTTCTCCTATCTTACCCTTACCTTATCCACTCCTACCTTATTCTACTCCAACCATACCCTATTCTAATCTTACCCTACTTCTACCCTACCCTACTCCTATCTTATCCTACTCCTACCCTACCCCACTCCTATCTTACCCTACTCCTACCCTACCCTACTCCTATCTTACCCTTCTCCTACCCTACCATACTCCTACCTTACCTTACTCCTACCGTACCATACTGCTACCCTAACTTGCTTTACTCCTACCTTATCCTACCCTACCCTTACCTACTTCTCCCTTACCCTACTCCTACCTTACCCTACTCCTACCTTACCCTACTCCTTCCTTACCCTACTCCTACCCTACACCTACCCTACCCTTCTCCTATCTTACCCTACTCCTACCTTACCCAACTCCTACCTTATCCTTCTCCTACCTTACCCTACTCCTATCTTTCCCTACTCCTTCCTTACCCTACTCCTACCTTACACTACTCCTACCTTACCCTACTCCTACCCTACCCTACTTCTATTTTACCCTACTCTTACTCTATCCTACTCCTATCTTACTCTACTCCTACCCTACTCCTACCTTACATTACTTCTACCGTACCATACTGCTACCCTAACCTGCTCTTCTCCTACCTTACCCTACTTCTACCTTACCCAATCCTTCCTTACCCTACTCCTACCTTACCCAATCCTACCTTACCCTACTCCTCCCCTTCCCTACTTCTTACCCTACTCCTTCCCTACTCCTACCCTACCCTACTCCTATCTTACCCTACTCCTACCTTACCCTACTCCTACCATTACCCTTTTCCTACCTTACCTTACCCTACTCCTACCCTACCCTACGCCTTTCTTTGTCGACTTAAACCTCGTCACTACAGCTTATTTAAGCTGTAGTGTCGACGTTTAGGTCGCCAAACATTCTTTTTTTAAAGGCAACCGATTAAGGCAACCGATTATAAACTTCGCTCAATGAGGCCGTTTGATATATATAAGTCGAGCTTCCTGTTGGAGGTCATTGAGTGCGGCCCGCGGTCCGACACTTTTAATATTAAACTTTAAAGCACCATTTTCCGCAGGATTACGCATCTAACCCTGGGAAGCTTTCTAAACATTTTCTTAAGAAAATGTTCATAGAAATTTACACGCTAATAAATTGAAAGTATTAATCAATTCGGTGAATGCATTGACAACCCAATCAATCTCTCGGTCTCTCATGAAATTTGTCATTGTGCATTTTAAGAAATTGTTATTTAACATGCAGCTATCTCGTGCGATTTCGGTAATTGGGTGAAATTGATTGTGATTTTCTAGATAAAATTTTACGAATGTCGTTATCTTCGAGAAAACTGTCAATTCGAGGCCTGGTGCAAGCTTTAATATAAAACGGTATCTACAAAAATGTTTCTACTTCGACGTAAAGTCAATTGATTGATTGACTGATTGATTGATGGATGGATGGGTTGGGGTTTAATGCCTATTTTGACAGTATTTTAGTCATATCGTGGCGGCTGAAGCACCTAACTATGGATTCCTGGTATATGTCACACAAGTACTACCACTACATCCTTACCTTGCCCCGAGCTGCTATCCCACTTAGGTTTACGATTATCCACCCATCGGTGAGAGACAATTGTCGGAAAGCATACTTGACGGATAATACCAAATTTACAAAGGGTCAATCCTAATGATGGTACAATCGTTCTGTGAAAGTTAGAAGAGAATCCAATGAAATCTGAGGATTCCAGTTTTCTACTTAGAATATTTGAATCAAATATTCAGAAGGTCCCTTTTCCAGTGTTACATAACGGATCGGACCGAATCTCGAAAAGAACGGCCCTAATGGAGTTGCAATTATTCTGTGAAGATTTAAAAAGAAATCTGTGGACTGTGTTGCATTAACGAGAATTTGTATGGCTCCTTTTCTCGTATTACTTGATGGATCGGACCCAATTTCAAACGCAATGATCCTAATGATTGTACAATCTTTATGAGTAAGTTTAGAGATAATTCAATGAAGACTGTGGACTTTATTATCGCTATACATGTAGCTCTTCTGACCTTTGGCTATTAGAGCTGAAACTTGTAATTGAATCAAATATAAGGTTTCGTATTTCTATAACATAATATTCCTTTCCGCTTTTCCTTGTTGTTATTGTTCTTGTTTGTTTGTTTGTTTTGGGTGTTTGTTTGTTTGTTTGTTTGTTTGTTTGTTGGTTGGTTGGTTGGTTGGTTGGTTGGTTGGTTGGTTTTGTTTTTTGTTTTTATACCAAAAATTTTTATCTTGGTAAAATAATCAAAATGCGGAGACATAGAAATAGCTTGCAGAAAGCCATACCAATTGACCAATTGCGGCTGTCAATTAGGGAATTCAACATACCAATCAAATCATTTATTTAGCGTGGAACTCAGCTTACAACTCCAACATTTGCGCCATTTTTATTAACCTTTTTTTTTTTTTTTTTTTTTGGTTTTATGACTTAAACGTAGTAGATACGGCTTATTCAGGCTGTAGTTACGACGTTTAGGTCACCAAACAACCGTTTTACATTTTAAAACATGCTACTGGTCATAAGTTTTGCAAAATAAAGCCGTTAAAAATCGAGAAGGAACTTCCTGTCTGAGTCAATGGGCTTGGCCAACGAACTATTTGGGGGGGGGCAGCGATTGGTCAAATGATCAGCGATGCGAGTAAAAAATCGCGAATCTTCCTTAGTCATTTTCACCAACCCTTATCCCGTTCCAACACAATGACGCTTTATGACGCCCCTCAGGAAAAACATTTGGAAAAACATTGTGGATTATCAAGAAATTAGCTATTTCTTCATTATCCACAATGTTTTCAACCCAAACAGAGAAATATTTTAAAAAGATTTATCAATTTGGACCAGTCTAAAATGTTCTTGTGTGTTCATGGATTAAATCAACATCTTGGAGACAAACTAATCCTCTCCTTAATCAGTATGTACACAACACAGGCCTGAAAAATGTAAGCCACGTCAATTAACATCCTAACTTTAGTTGATCCTATATTTTCATGATAATTAAATAATTGACGAGATACTAAATCCCCATTATTTTTACTGATAATCGCTGGCCCCGCTCGCTGGCCCCGCCAACTGGCCTTCGACATGTCATTTCGACTGAGATATCAAACGAAGTTTGTTCTAGCCCATACCGTCTCAGCCGACCCTTCCCTTGTGGTCGATCGGACTTTAGCTTAAATATATACAACCTTTGAAAATATCAGTTGGGTTCGCGAGCTAATAAGGACCTTAATTGGAAATGATAATATCGTTGAAATTTCCCTAAATATTAAAAATGTGTACGCTGTTTCAATAATAATTAATAGCAACTGACTATTGAATAGAATATACATAGAAGCATGTTCTCGAATTTTGTGAAACACTGTACTCTTTTACTTGCTCATTGTGTATAAAATAAAAATGTTCGCCAAACATAACTCTTTGAGAACTGCAATCGGTCTCCGATTTTTCTTGCTGATTTAATTAAAGATTTGATATCTTATTTGATAATCACTGGTTCTGATATTGGCGCCAAAGCCTTTCCTAAATTAAACAATCTGTGGAGAAAAAAACAAGCACATGCGAGAAGGGTTTTACTTTAGTTCGATAAATGCAATAGACAAAACATCTTGAAGCTCCAAACAAAGGCCGGCAAATATTCTCCTCGTGTAGAATATCCCCCTTTTGTTGTGCTACTAGTTCTAATCAAGAATTGAGCTAGAGATCTCGGTAGATTAAATACAATACGTGCCATGAATAGCAACTATCCGCTAATTTCTAACGGTATCTCTCGTTTAACCATGAGGTTAATGGAAGGCTAAATAGAGTTACTGAGCTTCTTGAAGCCAGTGTCATAAGATATGTATATTACTTTCGAAAAGACAGAATATATCATAGTTGACAGATCGCTGGCTCCGCCTACTGACTATGATAGGAAGTTCCACTTAGATATATAAAGGTTGATTGAATAATTGATTGAATGGGTAAAAAAGCCACTTTTAACAGCATTTCAGTCATATTGCGGCGGCTGGAGCACCCAACAATGGATTCCTCGTATCCAAGTATTTCTCACTGAGGTTTACGATTATCCATCCATTGGTGAGAGACAAATGTCGGAAAGGGTATGTGCCGCCGCCGGGGATCGAACCCATGACATTGAAGATTGGGATTCTGGCGCGCTACCGGCTGCGCTATGACGGCAGCAGATCTATAACGGTAATGTCCTAAAAATTGTATGGCCAGCAGCATGTAACAACAAGATGGTTGTTAGCCTGCATGGTGTGCTCACCTGAGATATAGGCTATCACCTTTCAACAGTTGAATTTAATGTTACGGTTGGGAATATGATAGAAGTTGGTCTTACCATACTTAATACATATAGTGGCTCTGTAAAAGCCCCACCCCCTTGGACTGCGTCCCTAGGGCTCCGAGGGTTGCGATTTTAGCTATTTTGAAAAAATGTCAATATACTGACGTTTCATATAAAGTATCAAGGCTCTACGCCTGGGTCGAGTGAAGGCCGGTTTTTTATTCAAATTTGCCCAGTGGTTTGGGAGGAGATATCTTTTATAGAAATCATTGACGGGACGCATGACGGGCGGACGGCGGACATAAGATGATCATAATGGCTCTCATTGGTACTCTGTGCTCAGGTGAGCTAAAAATGTAAAATGGAAAGTTGGCGACCTTTACGTCGTAACTACAGCTAATTCATGTCGTAGTAACTACGTTTTATTCGCTAAATTAAAAGAAGCTTCACATTAATGTCGGTCAAACGTGGGAGTTGACACGCCGGTAAACATGAATGGTATGATTGGTTTATCTGTCAATTGGCCCCAAACATTATAAATATATTTGGCAATGATATTGAACTAATACCTTAATCAATATTTAGTATCGCACACACAATGTCACTCATATTACATTCAACTGAAGTGACATTATTATTGGTAGGCTGGGATCTCACATATGCGACTCAGTACTTAGGGCAGGAAACTTGTAATCTGAGAGAAATGGAGGGCTGTGGGTTCGATCCAGTCGTGACGTTGGTCACAAAGATATGTGCTTGGGTAAAACACTTCAGATCCCCAAGTCTTGTACAGTTAAAACCTAGGAAGCATATGAAATAGTGAAAAATTGTTTAAAGCGGCGTTTAAAGCCATACAAAGATTTTTCGATAGTGTTTTGGTGATATTGAAGTTTGACCATTATATTGATTAATAATATTGATAGTTTAAAGGTCCGATAACAGCGTTTAGGTCACCTAATTACGAATTAGCCCCCTTTTTGTCTTAGGCGACTAAATGTTTTACTTATTTATTTATTATTTTATTTCTGTTTAAAAACGATCACTGACATGTCCTATTAAGATATCAACATCTGAATTTTATATTTGCATTTCTGAAAAATTATAAAGACATCTCGACCACTTTGGAAATTCAATATACTTTTTATATGATTTTGCTTTATCTTTGTCACTTTAATTAGAGGATCGCGAGGTCAATCTTACATTGACTGACCAATTGAGTACTTCTTTAGACCGGAAGTCGACTATGAACAACGTCATTATTGTTCAAATTGAGTGTTGGTCTGGCGACATAATCGTCGTAACTACTTTTAAAGCTGCAGTTATGGCGTTTAGTTCGCAATTAACCAATTTTTACCTTATTTTTTTACATGCTACTGACCTTAAATTTTGCAAACTAACGCCGTATAAAATCGAAGTCGAACTTCCTGTTGGAATCTTGAGGGCGTGACCAGCGGGCCGCCAACTGCTTCTCTGCTGATATGCGAATAAATATCAAGTTAAAAATTCAATTACTGTCAACAAATACTATATCTATATAGATAAGTACTGCGAAACTCCTCCCATTTTGTAATTTTTTGAATTCTATGGTGGGATACAGATGCCACCACCTACCAGATACTATAAAAGAAAAACGCGTTATCTTTCATCAAATCCGTTATTTTGTCAAAATTCCAGATAGCAGACGATTCAAGAATTTCAATCAAAATGTGCACGGACCAATCGAAACATTTAAACTTTGAACACCGGCACCAATGTTAATCATTTTTTGTTGTCGAGTCGTAACTACAGCTTATTGTCAACATTCTCAATAAATGTGTCTTAAGTTTGCTCCCAATCGGTTACACAGAAATGAAGACACCACTCTCTTACACATTTATACGAACAATTCCATGCTTGGACTCCAGCTAGGCCATCAAGCTAGCGATAGAAAATGATTCTTATCACCTTTTATAATATATCCCAAGTATTTTGAAATGAAGACAGCGAATATACCCTGTATCGAGTATCTCCCAAGGACACTTTCGTCTGCATTCTACCAAAACCTCATAGCTTAATCTGTAGTTACGAGTCTTTGGTTGGACAACGGTGAATTGCTATCTTCACGTGTCACGTGAGTTGACTTTAAATCGGGGAACTTGAACTTAACCAAATGTAATACATTAATTGACCAAAAAGTGACGATAATATCATTATTCAAAGTATTTACTGAGGACTGAATAAGTTCGAGCAGATTTCGAATTGACCCATATGCGATCTAATTATCGTCTGTCATTTACTTCGACAATCATTCTTATATAGTTTTTGTAGAGAAATTAATGATTTTTAAATTTCAAACTGGTCGTATGAGAAAGTATAGGCGGGTGATTTAATAAGCAGAATAACTTGTTAAGACGTTGCAGACGAGAATTTAATAAAGTGTGTGAAAATTTGGTTTTTTCAAGTTACTATGTAGAAGACATTGTGGAAAATGAACAAATTGCTTGTAACAAGCAATTTCTTCATTTTTCACAATGTTTTCCAAAGGGTTTTTTGGGGGGAGGGGAGATAACACCAATGTAGGTCTTACAAAGAAAATAATTTCATGTAATTTGATATGAAATAAAAGTGAAATCGTATTTAACTTTTTTTCTATATCAGCCTTCGTCGAAACAATAATTAACATTGAATTTAAGTGTTAAGAGCATACCGAAAATGAAACCTTTCTGCGGAACGCCAGTCCGGCCAATCTACCACGCCCATCAACCTTCGATTAGGCAGTTCGATTGAGACATAAGATAAAGGTAAATTGCTGGTTGCATGAGACCTTAATGTCGTAAATAAAACTGAAATAAGCTGAAGTTTTGACGTTAAATTGTCAAACCATCCAGAATGCTGGAAAATAAATAATGCAGTTCAAGGTTCATTTCCAGTCCAAATGAATAATCAGATTAACATGGGTGAACGGCCAATTTTCTTTGCTGTATAAAATAAGAATCTCCAAATATACTAATCAAAATTTGCTAAGATCATTTTTTCCAGTTAAATATTTTTGAACATTGAGGAAATTACGCAAGTATTTTAGTGTTTCCTAGAGCTTAGTGTTTAAGCTGTTCACATTTATTTCTGTGTTATTTTGAGAGTATGGCGTACACGAAGGACGTTATGGTGAAAAATCAGAATTTTCGGGGCTACAATGAAACAAAAGGAATCGAGTATTTCTAAAAAATTAAATCAATAGCGTGTGTGATGTCTCCGTGCTTCATTTACCGCCTGACAACGTCACCACATATTGCTGATAAGACTCCTGATCTTAAATTATTGATTTTGAATTGATTCTTCATGAAGAGTCTCCTGTACAGATGCTGGTTGTACGGGGCGTGATGAAATAGCTGTCTGTAACATATCCCAAGCATGCTCTTTTGGATATATGCCCGGAGATCTGGCTGGCATTCCATGTAGACGATTGTGGGTTGTTCGAGATACTGATCGGTGATGCGGGCTCTATGTGCATGGATTTTATCATCCATTTGAATGAAATTTTCACAGACATCACCTGCAGATGGGCGAATGTAAACATTCAAGATATCCTGTAAGTACATGACTGCCGTCAACGTGCCGTTGTTAATGACGTGGGTCCGTTTTTCCCTTAGCACTTATTCCCGCCTAAACCATGCCTGAGCCCACGCCATACCAATCATGTTCTGTCACACAGACTGGAGCAAAATACTCGTTTGGCATTCTCCATACCCTAGCACGTCTATAGGTAAGGTCCACACGAAACCTGGACTAGTCCGGAAACAGGACTAGAACCAAGTCATTTTGGGTCCAAGCGATATATTCCCGTGCCCATGCTAAACGCATTTCACATGATATCGGGGCAACGGAACCCGGATTGCAGGTCGTCTTGACCTCAGGTCAGCATCATTCGAACCGATTTTTGATGGTTTGGGCACACAGGTACAAGTAAAAATCTAGAAGTCCCTACGTGATTCTATTGTGTTGTCAAAACGGTTACCCCGTGCCTGAACCACCAGAAATCGGTCTTGAACCTCATCGGTTTGGTGTTCTCTCCCCAAGCATACAAGTACCTAACACTTCTAGTCGTAATAAACCGATTTTTATTCTAGAAACAAGACTTAGGGATACTCTAAGGACATAGGCAGGAAAACCCAGAATGAAGCATCCCAAATGCCCCAATTCATTTCATCTTGACTAATATGGCGTCTAAAACGTTTATCTGCCATACTTGAATGACAATCTATCTAAACTTTTTGAAAACTGTTAAAAGTTCGCTAAATGTATCAACGCACGTGAAGATACAAGGTATAATGAAACACGTTTTAGGAGGTATGTCTTTTCCCCGAGATCCTTGGGCTTCGTGTTCATGCCGAATCGTCATCTTTGCTACAGAGTCATCAATTCCGAAAATTAACCTATCTTTATCTTGCGTATAGTCTATTAGTTTTAAGCATTGAATCATTGAACGAAAGGGTGATACTTTGCTAATATTGAGTAGTATAGTTAACATTTGAAATTAGATGTACTTTGTAATGGAGATCATACAAAACTGTGACATTAACTTTCTCTTGGGACTCAGGGACATCAATTCATTTTTCTACCAAGAAGAATTTATTGGTAAGGAAATTAAATAAAATAGAAAGTCCCAGAGGTCGTTTTTCATAACTACTCGGATGGAAAGGTAGCAGTTAACTGAATATTAAGAATTTCTATGTAGATTTTAGTAAAGCATATAAAAGACAGGCGTCATAACTTGCCCGAGGGAATGAATAATGCTTCTGGAAGAAATGAACAGAGAGAAATTCGGCATCATTAGCCCGTGTAAACAATGAGTGACGACGAAAACGAATGATCCCTTATAAGGTAAAATCTGTCTGAATTACAAAACATCGTTGGGCGTGCAAAGTGTCGTAGCTACAGCTTGAATAAAGCTGTAGTTAAGACATTTTGCACCTCCAACGACGAAAAATTGTTTTTTTTGTTTTTGTTTTTTTTTTTTTTTTTTTATTTTCCTTTCATTCATTTTAAAAACATTTTTGATCCAAAAATATTAACTGATAAACTAAATACCAAGCGACAAAATTTTAGACTGGTCCATATTATGAGAAATTGCAGACGACAAGTTTTAGTTGATCAAATTCAAATTATCTGCTTATTATTTTTGAAAAACATTGTGAATAATGAAGAAATTGAATGAGCAATTTCTTTCAGTTCAACAATGGTTTTAACGCTTTTCGTTGAAGGATATAGCAATAATCCGCGAATTGGCACTGTCGCGGCTGTCAACCAAAGGAAAAATCGATCAATCAAATCGTTCATTCAGACCGGGAGTGAAGTTGAAATCCAACAGTGGCCGCTATTTATGTGAAGCTTTTTTGTTGGTTTGGCGACTTAAAACTTAAACGTCGTAACATCTTAATTCTATAGCTGAAATAACGACTTTAAGGTCGCCAACCAAGCTTAACACTAATTTTGTTAAGTGCATAAATTTTGTTAATTAACGCCGTTTAACGGGAAATGGAACTTCCTGTTGGAGTGAATGGGCGGGGCAAACGGAGTTAGGGGCTTGGTTAGTGAATGGTCAATTGTTACGTCATCAAAACACTGTAATTTTCTTCGTCAATTATCTAACGTCATTTGTATAACGGATCGATTAAATTGATTGAATGGGCTATAACACCTCTTTTTAAACAGTTTTTCAGTCATATCGCGGCGGCTGGAGCACCTAACAATGGATTTCTGGTATTTCTCACACCAGTACTACCACTACATCCTTTACTAGCCTCCAGCTGCTATCCCACTTAGGCTTACGATTATGCACCCATTGGTGAGAGACAAATGTCGAAAAAGATATGAACCGCCGCCGGGGATCGAACCAATGACATCCCATGATTGAAGATTAGGAGTCTGGTGCGCTACCTACCGTGCGATGACGGCGGCGGAGAACCGATCGAACATTTTTGCAATAATGTCTGTTAAAATACAGATGTACTACGGTAAAGGGTCACGGCTTCTTGAGAACACCGACGCAATATGTTACTGTCTATTATCTACATCCTAGAAGATAGATTGACTCGATCCTTATACCACATCATTGGACATTGATGAATTAACCGGATACCTAACCCACGTATTATATTGGACAAGAGACGGCTTGTTATGTGAAATGAGAGTCTGTAGTACGACGCCTAAGGCAGAGAAATGCCGTTTAACCTTAAATATTTCATTAATTCAAAAAACGTAGTCACATTGCAATGAATGAATGAACGGGTTTTACGGTGCATGGACAGGTAAACGAATAAAGAAATTCTAGCTTATGTAAAATTCGAAAAACATAAAATATATCGATTAATCCTCTCCCCATTGTTATGAATATATGTAGAGGACTGAAATAATGTGAGCACGAAGGTACCTTCACCTTGCAAGCTTACACTTTTTGTCAAACGGTGTTGAAGCATTTAAATTCCATTCCTGTGAAAGGTATAGCATCTTTGGTGCCTAATTTGTTTCAACAGCTTGTTAGACATCACCATCCTTTCGGAAATGGCAGCCGCTGGTTTTTTGTTTGCGTTTGTGGGGTTTTTGTTTCGTTTTTTGTTTGTTTGTTTTTCGACATGGGGAAATAGCTAATTGACCAATCGCTGACCGTACCTACTAACTACTTTGACCTCTCCCATTGACTCCTATAGGAAGTTCCACTTCGATATTTTTCGGCGTTATTTTGCGAAATTTATTGCCAGTAACATGTTACAAATAAGTCAAATGGTTGGTCGGCGACTTAAACGTTGTGTAACAACTTGAATAAGCTGTTATTACGACGTTTAAGTCGCCAACCTAACAAAAACGTTAAAACAACGGCGACCAATGTTGGAGTCCAAACCTTAACTCCGGAAGGAATTAATTGGTCGCTTGATTTCTTGAATGACAGCCGCGATTTGTTAATAATCAGAGGGAGCTAAATTAGGTGAATAAGATGGATATTCAACCAGTTTGAAAAAAAAGTTCTTGAATAGCAGCCAATGCAAAAGCATTGTCTTGGTGGGCGTGCACACATAAAAATAGTTTCCACGCTTTTCCTTCTCGGTTTGTTCACAAAGCTGCCTCATGGGGTCAGTACAATGTCTCCAATTACGTTTGACCTTTTAGAGCATCACGCCGTTTGCATTACAGAAAACTATGTCCTTGACCTTCCTAGCGAATATTGTTGACTTAGCCTTTATCGGGGTAGTTATCTTGGGTGTTTCACTGTTTTTATTATTTATTTATCTCAGGTTTGAAGTGGTGAAATCATCTTTCAGCATTAATTTCAAACTTCGTGAGATAAATAAAACGATCTCGTTGAAACGTAGCACGATCTTACTTGACCATGTTTTTCGCATCTTCGCAAGCAAAAGGGTCCAACTAAGAACCCTTGTCTTGCGAAGATGGTTGTACCGAGCTCGTTTATTGTCAACACCCAGAAACTGTTGGAGCTATCTGGCAAACTCTTCATCTTTAGCAAATAATCGTAGGTAATTCCATGAACTCGTTCCTATGATATAACTAGCTGTGTAGCCATTTACCACAGTGTAATTCGACGATTTTCCAAAAGCATATAATGGATTTTATTTGTGCTGTCATTTGAAGCGACAACTTCGGCCTGCCAGGACGCGGGTCATCTTCAAAACTTTCCCTTTTGCGTTTGAATTTAGAGGAACATTGCTTCACCTTACTATAAAATGGAACATACTCCACACAAGTTGTTTCCATGCCGTCGTGAATTCCCTCTGGCAAAAGTCCTTTGGTAACCACACGATGACCAACATTAGTGACCAACATTGAACATTATTTAGAACTACTTATAGTTGGTAGGTTTGACATTCAAACTCTTTCATCAGACAGAGCAAAATGATTATAATACATTTCAAAACTCTAAAATCTACTAAGTTCTCAATTGAACCGTTTATCAGATTGCCATGCAAATCATGTGCGAAAAGACACGCTTTAAAAAATCTAAATATTTAGTATAATTTTGCATGAATCAAATAAGATAATCGTTTTTGTTGTTGTAAGATTTCAGAATGCAATGTATTACAAAACCATCACTGATCCAGCCCACGGTCACCGTTGGCCATGACTGCTGACTGCAATAGGAAGTTCCTCTTCGATATCAAACAGCGTTATTTTGCAAAATTTATGGGCAGTAACATATAATAATAAGATAAAAAGGTTGGTTGGCGACCTAACTAAAGCTTTAGCAAAACATTTCTTAATGTGCACTTAACTCTTGTCACGCTGAACCCGGAACATTCCTGTCCCATAAATGCAGTCTGATCTTAGTCTACACTACATGGTTGTCCCTTTTCAACCAGGTTTGTTTAAAAAATTGATTTTTCAAAAAAAAACGGTGACCTTCTATAAAGACTTTCAAAACTCATTACAGAGACTATATGTATTGAAAGTAAAAAGAAACAACCCTTTTTTCGGGTCAAAACTAAATTGCAGCTTGAATAAAGTGTAGTTACGACGTTTAAGACGACAAACCATCAAAACTTTTTCGGAAAATCTCAAAGTCGGAGCTCAAAGTTCTCTTCCAGCCTAATCGAATGATTTGATTGGTCTATCGATTTTTCTATTGACATCGCGATCTTTCAATTAACAAGAGCAATCTTTTAACACCAACATATAAGTGAAGTATTTTATTGGTTTTGCGGCTTAAACGTCGAAACTACAGCAACGTAGCACACCAACGCTTTTCCTTTTATCTTTTGTACATTACAAAATATTTTACAAAAGGTAATTTCGGTCATTACCGCCATGTTTGAGGTCCGTGGGCGTGGCCAACGATTCATATTGAAATGTCCTGTAAATAGTACAATACAAACAAATATAAAAGAGACTGCAACTGATACCAAAAGTGTTACGAGGATCCGATGATTGACCGATCGCTGGCCCCGCCCACTTACTCCTTAAGCCACGCCTATTGACTCAAACAGGAAGTCCCACTGTAACTGAAAAGTAGAATGGTTAGTTGGCGACCTAAACGTCGTAGCTACAACTTGAATAAACTGTAGTTATGACGCTTAAGTCACCAAACCAAACAAAAATGTTTCGCACAAATGTCGGCTGAATGAATTATTTGATTCGCCGATATATTCCTTGATTGGCAGCCGCGATTGTTCAATTGTAAAGAGGGGGGGGGGGGGTTAGTCCGAGTCCAGGAAATTTTAACCCCCGTCATGTTAAATAAACCCTTTTCAGTCTTAGATGACAAATAAGGGCTGAAAGCATTTGTACTGCTTGTTTTGATCGTCAATACTTCTTTGGAAAATTATTTTTATGAATTCTCTGGTTTGGAAAGGAGAGACAGGAGGTGTAGACAAAGATCAGACTACATATGTAGGCTGATCTTTGTCTATGCTTCCGGCCAATACCGGAATATCGATGGCTTAGAGCAAAAACATAGTATGGCTCTATACATTGTATAGAGCCATACTATGTTTTTGCTCTATGCCCTCGATATTCCGGGTTTAAGCATGACTAGAGTTAAGAGACATTATGATACCATGAAGAAGAACAATAACAAAGATAAGGAAATATCAAAATAACCAGTTTTTTCTAAAATAACCGTCAAGATTTCCCAAGTGGTCATCTGCATTATATATCTGACATCGTTTGTTTTGTTTAGATATTCAGGAAGAGCGTGATGTTCGAGGACTGAGAAAAAAGTTCTTTCAAATTATTCATAACAACCTAACTTTAAGTGCGATCAAATAACTAACAGATCTATTGGACTATTTGTTGGATAGAGAACTGGATAATATAAACCAAAATTGTGCAAAATGGTGACAAAATTTAGTTAACTTATTCCGACACAATGACACTTTTTGGCGCCCCTCAAGAAAAGCAATTGGGAAAACATAGTTTTAAAAGAAGAAATTACTTGCAGCAACCAATTTCTTCATTTTGCAATATTTTCTACCCATAAAGTTGAACAATCTAAGATTTCATACACTTCAAATTGTCGTCTGCATTTCTTTCGATTTGGATCAGGCAATGAGTAAATACAGTACCACTCAATACAACAGTAGTGAGGAAACCAGGATCTCATCAAGGTGTTACGTTATGAAACTTTGATGATCTTTGGTGGTATAAAAAAAAACGCCCAATTGATTGACTTTTAGCAGTATTTTAGTCATATCGCGGCGGCTTGATCACCTAACAATAGATTCCTGGTATTTTCTCACATACATCCTTTCCGAGCCTCAAGCTGCTCATCCCACTTAGTCTAACGATAATCCACCCATTGGTGGGAGACACATGTAGGAAAGGATATACGCCGCGGCTGGGGATCGAACCCGGGACCCCATGATAAGGAGTCCTATGCGCTACCACTGTGGTCACTATGGCCGCGAAACAACACTGTCACTTGATTATTTCCGTTTTCTTTAACTGCAGCTGTTCTAAAAATTTTCGTTAATAACTAAGATGTCAGAAGTAGTCAAAATCAGTACAGAATTTATGTTAATTTACCTACATGCGCAATCTCGTAAAAATGTTGTCCTCGAATTATTTTCCGGAAGTCTTAACAATACGCACAAACCCAAGATTGGTCGGAGTAATGAGAAATTAAGATTTTGAAGTATGACGTTTCCCACACCATGCCCTGGGTTATGAAACCTCGCGCTTTTTATTATAATATAGAGGATAGATAGATAGACAGTTTATTGATGTAAACTTTACAGTTTCTTGTCATATACAAATATACAGATACAATTTTAACAAAACAAAACACAACACTTGACATTTACTCGAACAATCTACAATTTCTTTTCTTGTTTATCCTGGAAGAGATGCAGGTAAAAAATGAAAAAAAAAATGAAAAAATACAAGCAAAAAATATTACCAAATTAAGTTTTAAATGCTATACCATTTCTACTTAAAAAAAACTTCTTTTAAAAATTTAAAAAAGTTTGGGAGAATAGTTTTATCATTTCACCATATAGTTTCACCATATTTGGGCGAGAGTAAAATTGTTTTTTCAGAAAAGCTTTTCTAATATCAGTAAAATAGGGACATTCTAATAAAAAGAAAAAGTCGTCCTCAATTTCGTTCATGTGCAGGCGAAGCACAGTCGCTGATTTCTTTCGACCCTGTTATGACCATATCTATCAGCTTCTATCCGCAGTGTATGAGACGACAGTCTAAATTTGGACAAGTATAATCTCCACTTTCGTGGTAGCGCGTTTAAATAACATGATAAATCATAGTCGGTCTTTATATACTGCGGGAAAAAAGTTTAGCAATTTTTTTCGACCTACATTATTTTTCAACGTAAATGTATAAACCTTATTTAATCAGTCTCGTTTGCAATTTTTAAAAGCTAACTAACTAATTATGCATTAAGAGCACGTTTTCCTCGCTTCTAAAGGCTGTCTGACGCAATTTTGCTGAAACACGTTCTGCACGTCTTTCCACATGTACGTGAAGTCTGTATCCACAATATCTATCCAAGTTTATTGGTTAGCATCAATAACAAGATAACTCATTAAAACATTTAAAAAAAATTCAAATGGGACGTCGCCAATGGCTAACTTAGACCAACGGAACGTAACCATCGGTATGCTGGCTGGTGGTATGATGGTAAAAGAGGTGGCTCAATATTTTGGCGTGAGCCAAAGTTCTATTTCAAGACTTAGAACAAAGTATCGTCAATTAGGCACCGTCAAAGACAGACCACGTTCAGGCAGGCCACGTAAGACTACCCAACGTGAGGACAATTACATCGTGACGTGTTCACGGCGTAATCGCTTCCTCAATAGCGCTCGTATAGCCGGTTTGGTCCGAAATGCAACGGGAACACGGGTCTATGCTCGTACTGTAAGAAACAGACTTCGTTCGGCACGTTTACGCGCACGTCGACCTTACGTTGGCATTCCTTTGACACGTGTACACAGACATGCAAGAATGTATTGGACAAGGGTACACCGTCGATGGCAAAGACGAATGTGGAATCAGGTCCTATTCACAGACGAATCCCGTTTTAATTTGATGTTTGCGGATGGCAGGGTACGTGATTGAAGGCGTGATGGTGAAAGGATGGATCCCGCAAACGTCATTCAACATGACCGTTTCGGAGGCGGCAGCGTCATGGTCTGGGGTGGTATATCATACCGCGGCAAGACTGACTTGGTAGCTATTCAGAGAAACTTAAATGCCGTTCGATACTGCAAAGAAATTGTAAAGCCAGTGGTATTGCCGTTCTTGCGTCAAGGGCTTGCTACCATTTTTCAGCAAGATAATGCCCGCCCACATGTCGCTCGGCACACGTTGGTCCTTTTAGAGACTAATAATGTTGATGTGTTGGATTGGTCAGCCAAATCACCGGATCTGTCTTCGATCGAACACCTTTGGGACCATCTGGGTAGGAGAGTAAGAGACAGGAATGACGTTAATAACGTTAGAGGCCTGGAACGTGTTCTGCGTCAGGAATGGGGTCGTATCCCCATGGCCATTAATCGTAGGCTCATTTCCAGCATGAGAAGACGCTGTGATGCCGTTATTGGCGCAAACGGTGGACACGCAAGATATCAAATCTTTGTGTTACTTTTACTTCCCTACCCCTACCATGTTTGACGCTGTACAACAAACACGCATGACCTTGAAATCATCTGATTTTTATAAATACTGTGGCTAACACATAAAAGATCGATATGTGAAAATATGGTTTGAATCCAAAGCTAGACACCGGAGAAATTGGCTGTAACGTACGAAATTGCTAAACTTTTTTCCCTCAGTATATATTTATATGTACATAATACAGAACTGCGATTAATGTCGTTGTACAGACTTTGTATTAACTCACCTATTTATTGTTGTTTGAATATTTTGTAAAAGGACTAGTGATCAACACATAACGGATCATCCCACACGTAACTAAATCCATGATCTTCTAGTAATTTTTTAACGTTGTTACACCAGATAATTCCTTTACTACTACAGGCCAATAAAGCGTCATACGATGATTCTATTATGATATTATTTGATGATGAGATTTTACCCCAGTATTTGATTATTCTACACTGTTTGTCAATATACAAGGGATATCTGCCCAGTTCGTGATAGACAGCTGCATTAGAGGTTGAACTTTTGACGTCTAACGATTTTTTACAATACTTAAGATGGATTCTCTCAAAGGTTCATCGATTTATAGAATCCATTAATTTCGCATGAATATGAAAGTATGGACCCTACAAAAGCATCGAATAACTGTAGTAGTGTAGCAGTCTCAAAGTCAAAAGATTTAATTTTACTCGCTAGAATATTAAGGGCTTTCTAGAGGCATTTAGAATTATGCACATCAGTAATATTTTGCAAGGAAATTAGGAATGGGAACTGTTTACACCATTGAATACTTAAAAACAATCGAATGTCGAATACAAAAGTTCACAAAAATACTTTTAGCTCACCAATCGTCTGTAACTATTTTCTTTTTTTTTTTTTTTTTTCGCATAAGCATCCTTCAACAGATCGCTGGACAAGCCAAATGAGATCCGAAAGGAAGTACAACAATGGTCAGTGACACGTAACAAAAATGTAAAATGGTTGGTTGGCGACCTAAACGTCGTAACTACAGCTTGAAGGATCGCCAACACGCAAAAAGGCCCCTGACGTGGCATTTCGACAGGAGTAATGAACGAAATTATTGTGTAAAACGTGTAGTTAGGGAATGAAATGAAAGCAAACGTTGGTTGGTGACCTAAACATGATAAAGTCAGCTTTAATTAGCTGTAGTTACGACGTTAAAGTCGTAAAATCAACAGATATGTTTTACATAAAATGTTGGAGTTCAAAGTTTACTTTCCGTCTAAATAAATGATCTTATTGGTTAATCGATTTTTGATCGATAGGCGTGATTCTTCAACTTAAGCTTTATCTGTCCCATTTTAAGATTGTTCAGGCGTTATGTTTCACAAGAGTAAGGTATTAACCCTTGTCATGCTGAACCCGGAATATTCCGGTTTTGGCAGGAGATGTAGACTAAGATCAAACTGCACTTATGTGCAGGCTGATCTTAGTCTACATCTCCTGCTTGTATTTTTCCTTTCAGAGTTGTTTATAAAGTTGATTTCTAAAAAAAAAATAATGATTTTTTGACCACAAATTTTTATCAGCGCTTTCAGCCCTTTGATTTGACAGCATTTCAGTAAGGTAATTTATACAGCATGACAAGGGTTAATCATTCACAAACATACCGACTCGTTCGAAAAAATAACATGTCACATACTGGAAAATTCTTTTCGATAAGAGGTCGACTGATTGACGGATCGCTCGCCCCGCCCACTTGACTCCAACAGGAAGTTCCACTAAACACATGTTTTTTCGTGTTTGTTTGTTTTTAGGGGTTTTATTTCGGGGAAGGGTTTTTTTTTTTTAAACTATTATTATTGTTATTAATATTTTTAAAAGCTTAAGGCCGGTAGCGAGTAAATAAATGTTTACTGGTTGGTTGACGACATAACCTTCGTAACTACAGCTTAAATCGCAATTTCAACAAATGCTTCGCATAATTGTCTGCCAATGTCGATGTTCAAAATTCACGTACGGTCTAAATGAATGGTTTGATTGGTTGATTCTTTGATTGACAACACGATCCGTCAATCGGATCGGTTTTAAAGCGTTTGGAACGCCCCGTATTGCTTAATTGTTATTGTATTGGAATTACGAGATGACACATATCACAAGTTTGAATTACGCCCGCAACCCTGATCATGCCGTACATGTATGCCTTTCTGCAAGAATGTTCGGAGCCGAAGTCCGATAAAAGTCTTCCCCGGATAATAATGAGCGAGGAGTCATCTCCGCGATGCATTAACCACCGTTATGCGGAATAAAATCTCTCAATTATTGCATTAAAGCTCACAATTCTGAAAGCTAGCGGAATAAAATCTCTCAATTATTGCATTATTGCTGAAAGCTAGCATCACTAGTTTTTAGTCAATATCTCTGTGGAATAAATATGGCTTGAAAGGGAAAAGCAGGTGGTGTAGACGATTATCTGACAGAGTGCATCTATACAGGCTGATCTTTATCTATGCCTCCTCCCGAAATGGGAGCATTCCTGGTTAAGCCTGCCCAGTGTTAAACTCTTGTCCCGATGAATGAAACGATAAGCAAGTTGAGTAGACAAAGATCAGATTGTGTAGTAATATGGCGACGGCGGACATATAAAACAATCAACACTCATGAACAGTACGAGAGCAATTGACGAACAGGTCATTAATGTTAGAAGAGAGAGAGGAGCAGAATCCGAATATCAACATAAAGCATCCTAAAAAAATCACGAGATGAATTTTTAAACACTTAACTTCATGATTAACTGATGTTGATTATGAAGAATTAAATCGTCACATCTAGTGACCAGATTGAAATTAGCATAAGCTTAAGTGTCTTAGTGTCCGTTGAAAAAGTAGTGTGTAGGGTACACGATATATTGAAACGGGCGAATGAAAAGAAAGGACAGCACAGCAAAGAAGGAATTTCTGAAATGTTTTCCTATAGAGGGTAGGGTCTTATTTTACGGTTATATGTGAGAACTGTGTTTCCGTCTGATCAGATTTTTTTTATAAACAACCAACTAGTTATTGACCCCTCTAACATTTACATCGCCCTACCACGCAGATTAGGTCAGAAAATCGAGAGATTTTGTGTACCTGAAAAGATCGATAATTGTTAACCTTTGTCACGCTGAACCCGAAGTTTTCCTGTTTTGGCAGGAGGTACAGACATAGATCAGCCTGCACAAACGTGCCATCTGATCTTAGTCTACACCAACTGTTTGTCCCTTTCAACTCAGAGTTGTCTATGTCAATTTATTTTTCAGAGAAATAAGCATTCCCAGACAAGTGCTTCCAGTGCTTTCAATTCTTTGATTTTAATGTAAAGACACGGGTTAACTTCCGAGACTAACCCATTCCCACACAACAAAATTTTAGACTGGTCCAAATTGAAAGAAGCTGCAGACGACGATTTCAGGTTGGTGAAATTTTAATTGTGTTCGTAGAAAACACTGTAGATAATGAAGAAATTGCTTGATACAAGCTATTCCTTCATTTTTCAAAATGTTTTCCAAAGCTTTTTTTGAGGGGCGTGTGTTTGAATGGGCTATTGGCAAGTAGACCAGATACTGTGTAGAGCTAAAAACACAGAATTTTCTATTGTCGTAATGACTATAATAACCCAAAATATTGATTGGTTGATAAATGGGGTTTAAGTTACTTTTAACAGCATTTCAGTCATATGGCGGCGGCTGGAGCACGTAACCATGGATTCCTGATATTTCTCACACCATTACTACCACTACTCCTTTTCCTAGCCTCCAGCTGTTATCCCACTTAGGATTACGATTATCCACCTATTGGTGAGAGGAGAGATAATTGTCGGAAAAGTATGTGCCGACGGGGATCGAATCCATGACATCCCATGATAAAGCCCAGAGGAAATATGATGTATCAGCAGCTCGGAGACGATTATGGCCCAAACAGAAAATCATCCCAGTTCAAACTTTAAAATAGTCTTTCAAGGTAAGTTGATTAGAGACACAGGGTTGTTTTGACGAGCTGTCTTTATCGTTAAACCACTCAGAAACAGGCTTTACAAGATTATTGTGAATATGAGAAAATGGTAATGACCTACCTCGGCATGAACTTTACCCAATCATCTGTATCGAATTAAAACAATGAATGTGGAGAGAACGCACTGAAACCAGTCCAATTACACTTTGTCCACAGTACGTCAGTGCGTATAAAAGTATCTGGACAAAGTGAAAAATCCGTCACAAGAACCTAGTAGATTAGTATTCACTGATACAAAAACAAAAATAACACAACAACATGCAGATGACAATCGTGTAAATTCATTCACAGAACACCGTGAAGTACGTGCACAACTTCGGTAAAACAAAAAGGTCAAGGTCTACCGGAAATCTATGTCAACACGTGCAAAAGACCGGAATGTCCCGGATACTTTTAATACAGTGGCTGGATATACATCCTCATATTTTAAGGCTATATTGGCCATATCCCTAGTTGAAATGACAGACTTATTACCCCAAGATTGTCATTGATATGCAAACTTTGCAAAGTTCAGAAGATCATCCCTGTAACCGGTCATACCAATTGAATAAAGATTATCACAGATGGACTCAACATCAGACAACTTTTCAGAAACACCAATAGCAGGATTGAAAAAAATACTGAGAGAGGTCAAAACCAGTGTATCAGAATTCTCACAAAACCTATCCCTCAGACTGTCAACCATTCGAGACACACGTTGGTCACAAACAGAAACAGCTTCTTGGCGCTGTTTACTGCTATCCCTTATGGTATGGCCATCAAATTCAAAAGTCAATAAGCCACCATTTTCAAGTGATGGTGCAGAAAGGGGCATTTTAAAGAAAGAAGCAAGACCTTGACCATTCTTTTTCTGCTGAAGTTCCAGAAAGGTGGAAATGGTGCTTTCTAACATAGGCATAACTTCAGAAAAATCAATGCTACTTTTCTGATAGACCTTTGACAAAATAGCAATGGGCTTTAACACATAAGACAGAACGTGAACCACATATAAAAACTTTTAGCAAGAGATTGACTAGTGCTTTACCAGATCTCTCCTCCAAAAAACAGATATCAGACCAGAATAATTTTTTACCATTGTATCAACAGAGCCCTCAAAACTAAGCCAACGAGTGTGAAACGTCTGCTTAAATCTGGAAGATTGACCTGAAACAAGGACTGAACTGATTCTGACTGAAATACATATACGCACTGTTCAAAAATTCCTAAACCTTGACCAGATATGGTATGCTTTCAGCACCAGAATAGCAACTCAAAGCCAACCTATGTACAATGCAATGAGTAGCCAAAACACCAGGAACATCCCTTTTTAATCGAGTAACCACGCCAGATTTGCTACCAACCATGACTGCCGCACCATCTGTGTTTACACCACAAAGACCATTCAAATTTGTTCCTTACTATTCCAACATAGTCTTTACCTTCAAATATATGGAGATAGAATCAGCCTTGACCAAACTTTCAATTCCAAGGAAATATGTATTTGGACAGAAATACCCAAGGGGATCAGACTCTAGAATTCTAATATAAACAATCAGATTCTGATGAACTGAAATGTCAGTGCTTTCATCAAACATAAGTATGAATTTACCAGAATCTGTGATCTTGGTTAAAAGTTGATTTACAAGTACAGTTGATGTGGCTGTCTGGAAGTCATGTTTAGATTCTAGATGACTGTAACTTGTGTGGCTATCAACTTGTAAGTCAGCTAGATGGGAAAGGCCCTGAAAATGTAAAGGAAATGTTCAATTCATATTGCGGTGATTGACTGGAGATCAAATATCCATTTTGTCTATGCATACCTGTAAAGACAAAGTGTACTTTTGATCTCGCAATAATACTTGCCTAACAAGCAATTTCTGCACTTTCCACAATGTATTCTTAGCTTTAACTTCTACCTCAAAAGTTGAACAAATCTAAAAGTGCCTTCTTCAATTCCTTACAATTTGGATAGTCTAAAATATTGCAACTGATAATGCTGTCTTAATTCTGGCTGACAAAATGATCAATCACATTTGCTCTTACATTTTCTTATCACTGACATTATATTCTTCGTTATGATAAAAAAAAAATGATCATACTCTTTACTTGTTTTACCTTTCCCTCATAATCCGAGACATACTAGAATACCCTAATAAAAAAGTTACCTGGAAAAGCATCAGGTCACTCAGTTTTGGTACAGCTGAATTGAGTAAATTCTGCTTAGCAGCAAAGTAGACGTTCGTCATGGCAGTGCTGATGGCTTTTTCATTTCTACAATGGGCTGTCTGTCTGGCTTTCTGCATTTCACCCCCTGTTTCTGTAGAGAAATGGCAAGTACATGGTCTGAAAGATAAGAGAAATAAAGATAAATTAACGTACCTCTGATGCACAACTGCGTCATTCTGTAAAACAATTCCGAAATTAGTTCAACTTCAACTCGAAAAAGACAATAAATATGATTACGCACCTTTACATTTTGAATGTTTTGTAACATTTTCTTTCTTGAGAATGGAACAACCAGTAGTGTAGAAGCTGTTATACTCTGATTTAAATATTCTAAAAGGAGTTCACGCATTACAGTTGATCAAAAGGAGATAGTCATGCTTGAAAAGTCTAATTTGCTGTAGATGACACGAGCTTATAACCCATACCAACACGATAAAATTCTAGACCATTCCAAATTAAAAGAAGTAGCAGACGACAATTGAAAGTTGATGAAATCTTTAAAATCATGGTCTTTTTGGACAGAAAACATTGTGGATTATGAAGAAATTGCATGTAACAAGCAATTTCTTCATTTTCCACAATGTTTTCCAAAGCTTTCATAATGAGGGTAATTTAAAAGTGTCACTGTCTGGGAATGGGTTAAGACAATGCTATTTTTTTATTTCTGTAATTGGATTTATGTTTTTGTTCGTTATTCACACACATATGTACACGAATGGGAATGCTGGTTAAGTTTAAAGGAGGGAGGCTCACTCGGAAAGTAATAAATAAATTTGAACCGAATTCCACAGTTATGACCCTTTCAGCTCATTCCAACTTCTCAGTACTTTCAGTCCTTTGATTTCTTAAATGCACTGTTTTCTCACATGAGGAGTCACAAATTTGTATTTCTCAATTATATCGACATCCTTAAATTACATTTCCTTTTGACTTTACAATCTACTGCTTACTTAGTAAAATTATAAATATTCTATATTGATTTTAAATTTCCTATAGCAAAACGTTTTGGTGTTTATTGAACATTTGTATCAGATCTATTGGTCTTTCGTTTTGTACAAGGGGGATGTATCGTAGGATTGGTTAGGAAGTATTGTACGGGCATATATACAATGTATATGCACTTTGTTAGATATGCACCGAAACATTCTTCACAATGTTGGAGTTCATTCTTTTGAGTCATATTAAAAACTGCAGTACTTCTTGTTACGTAAACTCTTCATTATGTCAGATGGCTCTAATGACCTCCTGGAAAAACGAAATACAACTTTTGAAACTATTATATAAGGATAATTTATGTTAACTTGATCAGTAAAATAATGGTAAATGTTTGTTCAAAGTAGTTTTTGACCAAATATGGAAAAACGTTGGCTAGTCAATGAAGATTTGCTTACAAGGAATTCCACCAGTTTTTAGAGGGATTTTGGAACCTCGCCAGTCTGCAGACTCATCTTTTAGGATACGGTTTGTAGAAGAAAATAATTTGAGCGTAGCTTTTAATTGGATGCCAAAAGAAAGGATGAAGGCACACGTCGACTTTCATTAAAAAGTATTTCAAATTTCATTAAATTTCCACAAAATATAAGAGATGGCTGCATGTTAAATACCAATTTCTTACAATGCAAAGTGAAAAATTTCATGAGAGACGAAGAGATTAATAGGGTCTGTCATTGCATTCCCTGAATTTAATTAGCGCATGTCAATTTACCAACGTGTAAATTTGAAGAAACGTTTTTTCTAAGAATATTTTTGTTCAACATCGATTTATTTTTTCAAGTTTTTGTTTAGTCTTAGCGTTTTCTCCGCGTTTCAAATATTGTACGAATATATAACAAAAGGCAACACACAAATGCAATTCAATTTTACATTACATTCTTTCATGTACCCCAAAGACGAAGATGCTTATCAATGAAAGAAATTCAAATTCATCGAGTAACGTTCAATAACGTCCAAAATAGCATTTGATCTCAATATAACGACAGTTCAACAGCTATAGGTAGGATATATTTACAAAATGCATGTCTTTGGCCGAAGTCACTTGATAATCACCAACTCTTTAAAAGATAATTTGAGAGACATCTGTTATGTTAAAATGAGGGAAAGCGAATTTATTTGCATGAAAGAAATCACACGTCAGATATTTTAAGGGAATTTAATTATTTTGGGTGAATTTGATATCATGTTTTTGTTTAACATGATCAAATTAGTAGCCAAGGAAAATCAAAAGAACCTCAGAAATATTTTGAATTTCTTTGGCACACGTTCAAAGAATACGCATTTAACGATGGACAGGAAAAAAACTTCCTTATCTATGGCTACTGTCTTTTGATGATCGCAATTGATCGCTTCAAGTTAACAGGTATCTGGTCACGCCCACTTCCGACAGGAAAGTCCAAATCTATGATTAAACGGCGATTTTTGAGGGGTGGGGTTTTTGGGTGGCGGTGGTAAGTGGGGTGTTTAGTTGTTGTTGTTTTGGGGGTGTATGTTTGTTTCGGTTTTCTGAATTTTTTTTTATACAAAATATGTGGCATTGAGCATGTTAAAAAAAGGAAAATGGTTGGTTGGAGATCTAGACCCCGTAACTACAATTTGAATAAGTTGTTGTTAAGACTTTTAAGTTCTCAAACCAACAAAAACGCTTCAAATAAATGTCGGTCAGTATCTTAGTTCAAAGTTTATTTCCGGTCTAAATGAATGATTTGATTGTTCGGTTGATTCTTTGATTGAGAGTCGCGATCCGTCTTTTAGTATGGAAACCTTTACATACCGGTGCTCCACTCTATAGAAGGATGCAGTGAGCTACCAGAGCTTATTTACAAAGTCATTAATATAGGGATGAGTGTATTTTTCACTGCGTTTATTGGAGTATAAAGTGCAATTGCCTTAGCACATGGCAAATAACGCCCGTAGTATAAAGTGCAATTGCCTTAGCACATGGCAAATAACGCCCGTAGGGCGTTATTTGCCATGTGCTAAGGCAATTGCACTTTATACTCCAATAAACGCAGTGAAAAATACACTCGGCCCATATAATTGCAGTACGTCTATTTTCAAATCCGAGACGGATAGAGAGATGAAAAAAAAAAAAACGAACTGTGGGCGGAGTTACTTTTCTTTGACAGGCGTATGGATATATTGACACAGTTTATCGCTCGAGTCGTTGTAACGGCGGACATTTTATTTCGTCGCTTGGGTTTTTTGAAATGGAAATTCGAACGTTCGTTGGATTTATTTGGAATTATTATGAGGAAATACCAACTTTAAACTCTGTAAATTATGATATCTGGGTCGATAACAGTTAGAATTATGAATAGATATTTGTAATAGACAAGAAATATAAACCTACCACATCGACACGATGCATGCTGATGTGGCGAAGCCGATTAGACATCTCGGATTTACGGCTAATAAAGGTGAGTTTTTCGAAATCTTCATGTTTAAAACGAACAGTATAATTGTTATAAGGACACTATTTGTTTATCTATTTATTGAAAATCCATGGAAGTATAAAGGAATTCGAGGAAATCGAAATTCAAAAGGTGATGACTATAAATAGTAACAAAACAAGTTTGGTATGTCTTGGAAGTGAATTCCCAATATCGGAAATCCCTGACCTTGTTTGTTTCTATTTTTGTCGAAAATAGTTCTGCCTTTTATCGAGGTATAAAGTGCAATTGATTTGATCACATGATACGATTTGGGCCAATAAAAATACTCTATTTTGAAGTATTGCAATTATCATATCGTAAACAGATTTTATTTTTTCAATTGTATTACAGTGGGCCAACTACAGTGCGGGGATTTCTATTGCACTCACCGAGCTGTCATTGGTCTACTGTCATTCTTACTGTCATTCTTAATGCCAATAAAAGCGACTAAGTACTATTAAACTTCAAACAACTTACCAAGCGACAAAATTATTCCATATTATTATCCATATTATTATCCACAGAAAATTTTAAACATCGTATTTATTCAATGAATCTGTCCACAAAACCATAACACTAAATATGACAAAAATAATAATGTCACACATGGATTACACTTATCTGGATTTACACGTGCGGGAGAGGTCATGGACAAATGTCGTGATGACGTAAGTACAGAGGCATACCCCGCACGAGTTACTGGCAAAACCATTCTTCATCAGGCACATATAATCAGATTTCATTTCAACGCTACCTAATTTACGAATCTAATCAGATCTGAAATTTCTTTTTTCGTCTTCCGCTGATTTACATTTCATTTTCTCACTTTGTTTGTATTGCAATTCCGTCATTGTTGCATGTATGTATTTTGTATTGTATGACGATGAAGATGTATGTTCAAGTCTTAGGAATAAACTTATGCTCTGTTCATGCTCTGCTCTATCTCAGTGTTATCAACTCTTATGATATAACAATTCAATAATTCTTTGAGGAGTACAAAGACAAAGTAAATGGTGATAACACTCAAATGTTATTGCATAACTAAACATGTCATATTATAGAATGCTTTATCCTGCTATGTAATCATAATAGGTGACTCACAATACATCAAAAGCGGGTATATTTGGGGTTTTCATTCGTTTGAAATAAGGAACACGCTGGTATTATTGCCTATGAAAAGGTCAATAAATCACACACCATTAGATATATCAGTTTAATCCCGACGATGATTAAGCAAATCGTTTTTCAAGACTATTCCATGTATCATTCTATCAAGAGGATTTAAGCTATACAGAAAAGACATTAGCAGTCTTGTTATTCTTGATAATGTTTAGGTACGACAGGTAAATCCGACTTAGACGTAATTAAATGATGTAATCAAAATAATCTAGACTCACAACATCGTGGCTTTCCGCGTGTTCAAGTTATGTTATGATAACAAATATTCATTTCTCAATCCTTTCTCTCATTCTTTTGTGATAATAAATTTTCGACAGAAAATAGAAACTCGATTGTATGTTTCAGTTCCACGCATATTGCTGGTGTATTTCCATCGATCTTAAAGATACGTTCTAAATCTCTCCTCTGTTCATATGACAAATAAACAGCAGAGAATGTGATAATTAAGAGTAAAGGACAGGTTATTGTCCGAAATATTACCCTCAAAACACACTGCCAATAAACATTCTGTATTTCGTTCAGAATGTCGATGAACGTTTACTTGCAGAAGTATAATTTGCGACAAAATTTATGGATTACTGCATGAGTGTTCAATGATTAATAGGGAATATTACGACAGTGTGTTTTTCTATTTGTTATGAGGTGGTCGAGAATCGTGTGTAGGTATTTTTTATTGGATGAGACAGATTCGGGAACGCGAAAACAACAAATAGAAAAACACAATGTTGAAATAGTCCTTTTATTATATACCTTTAGGACGTGACATTAGAAAAGTCTCTTAAATGATTAAGAAATAGCCATCTTTCCGAAAAGAAAAACCCGAAAGTCAAAACACAAAAAGGAGTTCGTGTTTAAAGGTACTCGACGAAAACGGTTTTTAGCTCTACTGGCCGAAGGCCACTAGAGCTATAGCGATGGCTTTTTCCCATCCGGCGTCCGTGCGTCCGTGCGTCCGTCCGTCCGTCTTCCGTTAAACTTTTCCTTGTTTACGTGATAAAGTCCACAGTTTTCATCGGATTCTCTTCAAACTTCCACAGAATGATTGTACCAACATAAGGATCGTCCCTTTCGAAATTGGGTCAGATCCGTCAAGAAACACGGGAAAAGGGGCCTAATTAAAACTTAATTAAAAAATCTTCGTTTACGCGATAAAGTCCACAGTTTTCATCGGATTCTCTTCAAACTTTCTCAGAATGATTGTACCATCATAAGGATCGTTCCTTTCGAAAATGGGAATGATCCGTCAAGAAACACGGGAAAAGGGGCCTTATGAAAATTTGATTAAAAAATCAATTAAAAATCCACGTTTACGCGATAAAGTCCACAGTTCTCATCGGATTCTCTTCAAACTTTCTCAGAATGATTGTACCATCATAAGGATCGTTCCTTTGGAAAATTGGTCTGATCTGTTTTGAAACAGGGGAAAAGGGGCCTTATGAAAATTTAATTTAAAAATCCACGTTTACGCGATAGAGTCCACGTTTCTCATCAGATTCTCTTCAAACTTTCTAAGAATGATTGTACCATCATAAGGATCGTTCCTTTCGAAAATGGGAATGATCCGTCAAGAAACACGGGAAAAGGGGCCTTATGAAAATTTGATTAAAAATTCAATTAAGAATCCACGTTTACGCGATAAAGTCCACAGTTTTCATCGGATTCTCTTCAAACTGTCTCAGAATGATTGTACCATCATAAGGATCGTTCCTTTCGAAAATGGGTATGATCCGTCAAGAACCACGGGAAAAGGGGCCTTATGAAAATTTAATTAAAAAATCCACGTTTACGCGATAGAGTCCACATTTCTCATCAGATTCTCTTCAAACTTTCTAAGAATGATTGTACCATCATAAGGATCGTTCCTTTGGAAAATTGGAATGATCCGTCAAGAAACACGGGAAAAGGGGCCTTATGAAAATTTAATTAAAAATTCAATTAAGAATCCACGTTTACGCGATAAAGTCCACAGTTTTCATCGGATTCTCTTCAAACTTTCTCAGAATGATTGTACCATCCTAAGGATCGTCCCTTTCGAAAATGGGTATGATCCGTCAAGAAACACGGGAAAAGGGGCCTTATGAAAATTTAATTAAAAAATCCTCGTTTACACGATAGAGTCAACAGTTCTCATCAGATTCTCTTCAAACTTTCACAGAATGATTGTACCAACATAAGGATCGTTCCTTTCGAAAATAGGTATGATCCGTCAAGATTCACGGGAAAAGGGGCCTTATGAAAATTCATTAAAAATTCAATTAAAAATCCTCGTTTACGCGATAGAGTCCACAGTTTTCATTGGATTCTCTTCAAACTTTCTCAGAATGATTGTACCAACATAAGGACCGCTCCTTTCGAAAACTGGTCTAATCCGTCAAGAAACACGGGAATAGGGGCCTTATGAAAATTTAATTTAAAATTCAATTAAAAATCCTCGTTTACGCAATAAAGTCCACAGTTCTCATCGGATTCTCTTCAAACTTTCTCAGAATGATTGTACCATCATAAGGATCGTCCCTTTCGAAAATGGGTATGATCTGTAAAGAAACATTGGAAAAGGGGCCTTATGAAAATTTAATTAAAAAATCCTCGATTACGCGATAGATTCCACAGTTCTCATCAGATTCTCTTCAAAATTTTACAGAATGATTGTACCAACATAAGGATCGTTCCTTTCGAAAATGGGTATGATCCGTCAAGAAACACGGGAAAAAGGGGCCTTATGAAAATTCATTAAAAATTCAATTAAAAATCCTCGTTTACGCGATAGAGTCCACAGTTCTCATTGGATTCTCTTCAAACTTTCTCAGAATGATTGTACCAACATAAGGATCGTTCCTTTCGAAAATTGGTCTAATCCGTCAAGAAACACGGGAATAGGGGCCTTATGAAAATTTAATTAAAAAATCCTCGTTTACACGATAGAGTCCACAGTTTTCTTCGGATTCTCTTCAAACTTTCTCAGAATGATTGTACAATCATAAGGATCGTTCCTTTGGAAAATTGGTCTGATCTGTTTTGAAACAGGGGAAAAGGGGCCTTATGAAAATTTAATTAAAAAAATCTTGTTAACACTCTGGAGTCAATAGTTTTCATCGGATTCCCTTCAAACTTTCACAGAATAATTGTACTATCATATGGATTATTCCTTTTGAAATTTGGTTTGATCCTTCAAGAAACACAGGAAAAGGGACCTTATGAAATGTTTAATAAAAAATTCTCATTAATAATCTAGAGCCAACAATTTACAACGGATTCTCTTCAAACTTTCACAGAATGATTGTACCATCATAAGGATTGTACCTTTGGAATCGGATATGATTCCTCAAGAAACATAGGAAAAGGGGCCTTATTAAAATTTAATTCAAAGATCTTTGTTAACACTCTTGAGTCCACAGTTCTCATCTGATTGACTTCAAACTTTCACAGAATGATTGTACCATCATAAGAATTGTTCCTTTCAAAATTTGGTATGATCAGTCAAGGACCACGGGAAAAAGGGGCCCGATTAAAACAGGATTGAAAAAGTCCTCGAAAACACAATGGCCCTTTCCGAAAACGTGGTTTACTTCCCTTTGACCCAAAGTCGTTAGAGTGATTTCCCTTTGTACGGGTCGCAAATTTTTATAGAATTCCGTGAACCACGGAGGATGACGGCTTTCTACCAGACGAAAACATCGACTTTTCAACTTTTAAATTTGCTACTTGAAGAAAAACTTGCGTGCCAGTAATTCAAAAAGAAAACTGAAAACTAAGGTTTTTTTAGACCGACAGCTTAATTTGAAATTATGTGTTTCAACCAATATTGCATTAAAAATAACCTTGACAGATGCATATTATGTCAAAGTTATATTAGAATGAAGTCTTATGTGGAAAGATTATTTTTTTTTACCAGCCATTTTCCTCAAGATCTTTTCCTTAACATAAGTCATATTTATCTATAACATAGAAAAAGGAATAGATAAGGAATTATACTGTAGAAAAAAAAAGAAAAAAAAAACCTCTCCTATCTGAAACAGGATTATTATCATCATATTAACATGTAAAAATATGTCCAGCATCATCAAATACACGTACTTGAAATAGATTAACCTATAAATATGCTACTGTTTTGCCAAATTTTAGACCCGCTTTAAAAATCAAAGGCCTTGCAGACGACAATTCAATTTTATCTTAAAAATAATCATTCAGTAGGATAGAAAATATTGTGGAAAAGGAAGAAAGGAAGAACGTAAAAACACAGGGACGTAAAAACCAGGGATTGAACAGGAAATTGTTAAGGGGTTGCAAATTAAAACCAATATATATCATTGTGAAGCATTGTCGTGTGTCCTATCAGCATGTCATGTGTGTACTTTACTTTGGTGATAAGAAGTCATCTCTTTGTCACATCTGCTGTATTTAAGTTTTCTTTGTAAATAATCCTTGCAAACCCTTTAATATTTTCTTTTTTCAGGTTCGTTTAACTTAATTTGGAAACTTGAATGAGAAGTTCATTCTTTTCAAAAATATTTCCATCAAAACTGTATTTATACATTTTTTTTCTCTTTTATCGAAGATAACTTATTTTGACAAAGGTCTAAATTTTATCTCTCATTTCTTTTCGTTTACTTTGATGGATTACGTTATAAATTTCTCTGGAATAACTTTGTGCTCATAAATTTTGAAACAATTATAAAGAAATAACATGATGTATATTATTTAAATGGGTATTCAAAAGAAAGTCATCATTAGACTTCGACAACATTTCGTTCAAGTTTAATGTGCAATAATTTCTTCATCTCTGCAATGACTTAAGATTTGTTTAGAACATTCGCTCATTTATAATGGGCCTTACAATGTAAGTCAACCTTTTAACCGCTTACCAGGCAAAATCCTAGACTGGTCTTAAATGAAAATTGCAAAAGGCGATTAATTTCGGGGATGAAAAGGAATTCCTTGCTACAAGTAACTTCTCCTTTTCTCATTATGTTTTCGACAGTTTATGTTCTCTAGTGTGTAGAAAAAAAAAGAGATAAGGAGGTAATGGATAAACCAATTCCTACACAATTGCTGCCTTTTGACACCCTTCAAGAAAAGCGATTTGGAGACATTTTGGATAATGAAGAAATTGTTACAAGGTTGGAGCAATTGCTTCATTGTCCATAATGTTTTCTGCCATAAATCAAGAATTATTTAATTTAACCAGCTTAAAACTTGTCATCTGCATCTCCTTTGAATTGGGACCAGCATATCAATATTTTGTTGTCTGAGAATGGGCTAACCCATTCCCTCGCCATCCTGCTTTTGTTATGTGGGAATGTGTTAACTAGCTTCCGCTTATTTACGCCCCTAAAGGAAACAACTTTGTAAAACATTGTAGAAAATGGAGAAATTGCTTGATACAATTCTATCAACTTAAAGTTGTTATTTGTAACTTCTTTCAATTTGGACCAGTTATATTGTTTTGTAAAGGAAAAGCAAGGATTTATTACCCAGGCAATCATTGGAGATGAATCTAGTCTTGCTGTTTACTAACAGCTATTATTTGGTGTCTTACAAAGGTTCGTTCACCTCTGAGTGTGATTGCATCTTACCTCTAATAAAATGTGTTTGATCTGAGGAAACATTTTGACTTTTTTACTAACATGCGCATTTCAAAGGATTTCAACACATAAATTACTATATTTCTTTATTTTTCGAAGAAAGCAAAAGATTTGTTATTCAAAACAGATATGGTGTACACAAATGAAATGTGAACTTCAAACGCAGATTTATATGCAATATAAAGGAAAGTATTTCCTACTACCATTTTTGAAGTTCACCTAAATTATATCTGAAAATGTTGTCTGAAACTTTAATTTTGACCAGTCTAAAATTGCATTATTCAGTAATAGGTTAAAGACATGGAACCTATCATTACTAAGGCCTTATTTACTTTTATAATCCTTTTCAGAGACAAGATCTTTTTGTACATATTTCATTCATTATATATACTCTTTGTCCCTATAAACAGTGGTTACTCTTATCCGAACTAGAGTTTGAATTTCGCTTTTTTTAGCGGCGAGCTTTAGTGATGGTGCCGTGTCCATCGTCTGTCATGATAGATTGGCCATCGACTATTTTCCGTCGATAATTAAAGTATACGGGACAATAAACTCGTTTTTCTGAGTCGATTTTATAAATGCCTTATTACCTGCCATTTATTTTATCTAAAATTGCTACCCGGAAGTAGAATTGGGACCGTTTTGTAGTTTCACCACGTGGGAGAGTATTCAAGCGCAATAACTCTTTCAACGTATTTTCGGAATGGGCCATAGAGTCCATAGTTTTCAACACATTCTCTTCAAACATTCCCCGAATGATTATTACATTAAATGGATTGTTCCTTTCGGAAGTAGGTTTGATCCATCAAGTTTCATGGGAAAAGGGGCCCTATGAAAATTTAATAAAAAAAAATCTTAGTTAACATGTAATGGCCCTAGATTTCACCTGATTGACTTAAAACTTTAACATAATGATTGTACCATCATAAGGATTGTTCCTTTCAAATTGGGTCTGATCCATTGAGAAACATAGGAAAAGGAGCCTTAGGAAAATTCAATTAAAAAAATCATAATTAATGCTTGTAAGTCCACAGATGAGATGGGGTTGTCTTTATACTCAAACAGAATAATTATACTTTTGTAAGAAGAGTTCCCTTTGGAATTGGTTCAGATCCATCAAGTAACATGGGAAGGGGGCTATATGAAAATTCAATTAATAAAACCCTGTTAACACAATAAAGCCCACAGCTTTGATCAGATTTTGTTGAAACTTTCACAGAATGATTGGAAGGTCATAACTATCATTCTTTTCATAACAGGGTTTGAACTGTCAAGAAGCACAGGAAAAGGGGCCTTATGAAAATTTCATTCATAAATCCTTGTTACCAAGTCCAGAGCTTTCATCGGTTTTTCTTCAAACATTCACAGAATAATTGTACAATAATAATGATTGTTGATGTTTGCATTAGACCTGATCCGTCAAGTATCACAGGAAAAGGAGCATTATGAAATTTAATTTTAAAATCATTGTACCACAATAAAGTCAACAGTTTTCATCAGATTCTGTTAAAACTTTCACAGAATGATTATTCCATCATAAGGATTCTTTCTTTTCAAATTAGGCGTGATCTGTCTAGTATCATGGGAAAAGGGGCCTTTAGAGAATTTTATCGATAATACCAACAGTAAAATATCACGGGAAAAGGGGCCCTATGAGAACTTGAATTAATATCTTTGTTAACACAATAAAGTCAACAGTTTTATTGGATTCTCTTCAAAGATGCATGGAATAATTGTGGCATTTGAAACACAGGAAAAGGGGCCTTACAGATTATCATTCCAAACATTCTTGTGTATGTGATGAAGATCACAATCATTATCAAGTTGTCTTTTAAATTTCACAGGACAATTGTCGGGTTGTAAGGAAACTTCCTTTTGGAATGAAATTGATCCATCAGAAAACACAGGAAAAGGGGGCTTATTGATTTTCATTCAAAACAATCCTGTTTATGTGATTAAGTCAACAATTATTGTCAGATTCTGATGAAATATTCACAGAATGATTGTAGGGTCATAAGGTAACTTTCTTTTGGAAATGGAGTGGATCCGTCATGTAACATGGGAAAAGGGGCCTTGAGGATTGTTGCTTAAAATGATAAAGGGGATAAAGCCCCTTTTTTTTCTTTATGCATTCTTCTTTGAGCAATTGACTTCCTTAAATATCAGATTTCTTTAACGGAAAACTTGATAACCAGTAGAGCGTCTCAGGCCCTCATTGGCCTCTTGTTTGGTACACGCCGCCAAATGTTGATTTGGAGTTGTATTGGATAGCAAGATTTTAATTCATATCATTTACGGGTATATAAGAAAAACATTTATCTAACGAGATATTATAAAGCGTGATAAAAAAGAGGCTGTTCCGAGTTTTAATCTCTTTTTTTCAGATGAGCTATCCTTGGCCACCCTTATCTTTTAAAAAAATGTTAAGTTAACCCTTTCCTGTTTTGCAAAATTTTAGACATGACCAAATTCAAAGGTTTTGCAGACGAAAATTCAAAGTGGATTCAATCTGAAAAATAATTATTCAGTAGGATAGAAAATATTGTTGAAAAATAAGAAATTGCTTGCTACAAACAATTTCTTTTTTTTCCGTTATGTTTTCTCAAGTATAAAAGCAAAGGGTTGTAAAATCCCGGGTTTGATCAGGAAAGGGTTAAATGAAAGAAAATAAGACATATAGGATGTAAAATAGAAGGAAAACAATTAAACAATTTTGTTTTAGTTTGAGGATCACTTTTAAGTATTTGAATTTTAGTTGCGTCTATCAAGACTCAAGCATTTTGATAGGCTTACTCTTTTATACTTTCATGAATAGAATGAATTCGTGTGCTTGCGCTCAAAGTCTGTCCGTAAGGATATACTAAACTAGAAAATGTTTTGTTTTGCTTAATGGCTTTAAATCGTGGAAAATGAAGATATCCTTATTAACTCAGTCCAAAACATTTTTATGCGCTAAAAGATAACTGAAAAATACTGTGCAATAATAAGGAAAAACTTATATCAAGCAGTTTCCTATTTTCTCACATTGTACTCTGTCCATTATGACCTTTGGTTTTCAATTCTAATGTAGTTCTAAATTGCCGGTTGCAACTCCTTTGAATTTCGACCCATTCAAAATGTTGTCGTTATGTAATGAGTAAATGATATTTTCACTTGAAGTACTCTCGGGCTTGATCCCGCGGTCTTCATCCGTTTGTCGCTCTTATCACTGAGTCTAGCAGAATCTCAGAAAGAAAGAAAGTAATGAGATGGGAAAAAACAAGAAAAACAATAACGCTTGTCATGCTGAACCCGGAATATACCGGTTCTTACAGGAGGTATAGACGAAGATCAGTATGCACATAATGCACATAAGTGCAGTCTGATCTTTGTCTACACCTCCTGCTTGTCCCCTTTCAGCAAGAGTTGTTTAATCAATTTTAAAAAGAAAAATTAATCCTCATTAAGACCTCCCAGTGCCGTCAGTCATTCGATTTTAAAGCAATTCTGTATAGGATTTTTTTATTCAGCGTGACAAGGGTTAATTTGAACTTTATATGTCGCAGTAAATAATTTTGGTCCATGATTCAACTTTGCGTTAGACAATGCGTTTAACGATTTTTTGTTTGAATGAAGCTCAACTTCACGTTTAACTGTATTCCAATCATATCGCAGGAATAGCAGCAAATCACGGTTAGGTGCTCCAGCCGCCATGGCATGGCTAAGATACTGTTAAAAGTGGCGTTAAACCCCTTTCAAACAAAATTCATTAGTCGTATCGCGACGGTATGAACACCAAACCATGGATGTGTGCTAAAAGAGAAGAAGATGTCGATGCTAAGTCAATTGAATAACTATTTCTTTCTCTAGTCTAGAACATACTCTATAAATACTGCAATTTACAGGAAGGCAAAACATAATACAGATCTACAATATTGCATGCTGTTTTCAACTCGTATCCTCATTTATGCGGTAATAAACATTTGCGAAAGGAACGTACTTGGATATTTAAGTAACAATAAGCACGCACATTTTTCATTTTTATACCAAACAAATGATGTCGGATGTATGATAAATAAATGCACTAGGGAAATCTTCACGGTTCTATCAAAGATACCGGTTGGCATTTAAACAGTTATTTTGATATTCTTGATCTTTTTATTGTTTTTCTTATTTCTTTCATAATGTCTCTTGTGCTTTGTTCGTCTTAAACAAATGATACAGCTATCATGGTTTAGGTATAATCTTTTTTCTAGTTCATTTACTTTGAACTTTGTTTTCCTACCCTCTGTATGTACGTCTAGTTACGATGAGTGAGTCAGAGCCGTCATAGCACGGTCGGTAGCGCGCAAGGCTCCTAAACTTCAATCATGGGATGTCATGGGTTCGATCCCTGGCGATGACACATATCCTTTCCGACATTTGTCTCTCATCAATGGGTGGATAATCGTAAACCTAAGTTGGATAGCATCTGGAAGCTAGGAAAGGATGTAGTGGTAGTACTGGTTGGAGATATACCTGGAATCCATTGTTAGGTGCTCCAGCCGCCGCGATATGACTGAAATATTGTTAAGAGTGGCGTTAAACCCCATTCAATCAATCAATTACAAATGCCATCGCGACATGCGTCCTTTGTCTCCCAATGTCAAAAATGAGCCATCGCGCGACATTTCCAACTATTTCACATGTGCGTGAAGTGCAGATATAGAGCAGCCTGGAGAGCCAATTGGGGCATTTAGAATATACGCTGATAAGACAAAGAAACTTTGAGACAGTATCTTTATACAGAGCGCATAGTGAAGACTCTGGTCAGACTGTGCGAATGCACAGGCTGATCTGAGATTTTACCGTGTGCACTTGTTTGATGGATGGAAATATCACGCACGAATTCAAATACGAAAGAGGAGCGCCTACGATGGATAAACAACTGGTTCCTCTAATCGATTTATATATACCCTTATTACAAAATGTTTTAAATCATATTAGATGATCAAAATTACGACGGAAATCTCGTTCTTTTTTCTAAGCAATTATTAAATAGTTAATACTTCAGCTTGATGTGACTTGTAAATTTATTATACAGAATCGTTTACTGCATCTACCCTATGATTTTTGCCTCTAACATACTACAAAAAGTATTCAAAAACTATAATCTTGATCATATTTACCTTGCGTAGAGATTTACTTTCATTTCAGATAAAGTATCATGACCATGTGACCGTGGCCTACTTTTTTACAAACTTCAACCTGGCTCATTATTTCTTATTCCTTTAAATTAGGACCAACAAATTTTATAGATACATTTACCAAGTGAAAATCTTTCATTTTAGATTAGTATCGTAACCTGTGACATTGACCTTTTATCGAAAGGTCGAATTATTGAAAACGATTATCTTGCTTAAACTGTCCGATCCCTAACACCTATGACCACAAAATATTCACTGAACTAGCGAAAAGGTTAATCTCGATATTCTATTACTCGTATTGATCCATTCCGCTTCGAGTATCTATTGCAATGAAATAACATATCTTTTGAATATTTTAACGAAAATTTGCACAAATACCAACTATAAAACTGAACAGTGCTTTAAAATAGCTTAAATCCCACCCGAAAACAGTTTGATTGAGGGTCATTATGCACAAATCAATATTAAAATCTTGCTTCATAGTTACAAAAATACGTCGTTATATGCAGCTAGCATAAGAATTGGGTGGTCTATTCGGAGCGAAGATATATATTTCAATCGCATGTGGAACAAGATGTTTGAAAAAATACCTATATGAAACCGACGTTGTTTATTGTACAAGTATAAATGAAATAATCTGGAAAAAGGATAAAACACCTGACCTCCAATCTAACTTACATATGTCGAGGTATATCAAACAAGAGGGCCAGAATGGCCCTAAAATCGCTCACCTGATTAATTTAAATGCTTCTAGACGTGTAGATTGTCAATATTATGATAATTAATTTCAATGTCTTTTTACCCAGAGTTCTCTTTTTCATTGAATTGAATTGGACGCCATTTATTGCTTTCGGATCCAAATTCAATTCAAGTCCGGTTACTGGTACACTTAAGATGTTGCTTTGGGTTTTCTCCTAAATATTTGCTTTATGTACTCTAACTATATATATATTTAGTAAAATTAGACACCTACCTCCATTCCTAGCAGAAAACTAAGTACCATGCTAGTATATTTTGTGAAACAAATACCAATTTCTCTAACTCGGCAGACATTGTGACGTGATAATGCATCCCCATTTAATTCACACAGTGATAAAACCTACTGGTGGGGGAATACTTGTCAACTGTTTGGAACATGTACTTTAATTGGGTCTTGCATCTTTCATTAAATTGATTTGTCTTTTTCCTAGTTTTTCCTGTGGTTTTTTTTTTTTTTTTTTTTTTTTTTTTTTTTTTTTTTTTTTTAGCTCACCTGAGCACGTAGTGCTCAAGTGAGCTATTGTGATCCCCTTTTGTCCGGCGTCCGTCCGGCGTCCGTCGTGTGTCGTTCGTCGTGCGTCGTGCGTCGTCCGTCAACAATTTTCTTTAAACGACATCTCCTCCTAAACCACTGGGCCAATTTGAACCAAATTTGACAGAAATGTTCCTTAGGTGGTCCCCTTCAAATAAAGCTTAAAGAATTGAAATCCGTTAAAAACTCTGGTTGCCATAGCAACAAAAGTGAAAATTTAAAATAATCTTTAAAAATCCTCTCCTCCTGACCCAGAAGGCGTAGAGCCTTGATATTTTGCATGAAGCATCAGTATATTGACCTTTTTCAAAATAGCTAAAATCATGATCCGAGGGTTCCCAGGGGCGGAGCCCCAGGGGGGTTGGGTTTATATAGAAATAAAGAACGATTTTTTAAATGACATCTCCTCTCAAACCACTGGGCCGATTTGAACCAAATTTGGCAGAAATTTTGCTTCGGTGGTCCCCTTCAAAAATAGCTAAAAGAATTGACATCCGTTAAAAACTCTGGTTGCCATGGCAACAAAAGTGAAATTTTAAAATAATCTTTAAAAATCTTCTCCTCCTGACCCAGAAGGCATAGAGCCTTGATATATTGCGTGAAGCATCAGTATATTGACCTCTTTCAAAATAGCTAAAATCATGATCCTCGGGTCCCCAGGGGCGGAGCCCCATGGGGGGGGGATTTTACATAGAAATAAAGAACGATTTTTTAAATGACATCTCCTCCCGATTCACAGGACCGATTTGAACCAAATTTTGCAGAAATGTTGCTTTGGTGGTCCCCTTCAAATAAAGCTTAAAGAATTGAAATCCGTTAAAAACTCTGGTTGCCATGGCAACAAAAGTGAAATTTTAAAATAATCTTTAAAAATCTTCTCCTCCTGACCCAGAAGGCGTAGAGCCTTGATATTTTGCATGAAGCATCAGTATATTGACCTCTTTCAAAATAGCTAAAATCATGATCCTCGGGTCCCCAGGAGCGGAGCCCCAGGGGGGGGGGGGGATTATATAGAAATAAAGAATGATTTTTTAAATGATATCTCCTCCCAATTCAAAAGGGCAAATTTGAACCAAGTTTTGCAGAAATGTTCCTTAGGTGGTCCCCCTTAAAATTAGCTAAAAGAATTGAAATCCGTTTAAAACTCTGGTTGCAATGGCAACAAAAGTGAAATTTCAAAATAATCTTTAAGAATCTTCTCCTCCTGACCCAGAAGGCGTAGAGCCTTGATATTTTGCATGAAGCATCAGTATATTGACCTCTTACAAAACAGCTTAAATCAAGATCCTTGGGTTTTCAGGGGCGGAGACCCAGGGGGGGGGTATAGGCATGAAGGATCAGTTCACAGACTACTTTCTTATTTTTGAAATTATAACCCATGGAAAAAGTTTTTTCCTTCTTTCAAATCAGCACTAAAGCCTTGGAATTTGTAATTTAGACTTTTGGATCCCCAGGTTCATAGTCTTTATATGTAATTGTGGCCCACTTTTTTCATAATCCTAACCTTAACATGAAATTAGACTGTTGAAAGAAAAAGAGCCTTTATCTTAGGTGAGCGCCCCAGGGCCAACGGCCCTCTTGTTAAGATATAACAAAACCAAGACTTTTTCCAATTTTACCAGTAGCCTTGGAACCCTGGACACACCATGATTATAGATTGGGTGTCTGACGCATTTCTAACTGGCTATGATGGCAGCCCTGAAGTACTCACAGACATAACAGCATGGTAATAGCCCCATTGGAAATTGTCAGTGAGATTCATGCCAAGTTTGATTGAAATTGGCCCAAGATTCTTGGAGGAGAAGATTTTAAAGTCAGAAACAGCCACTCCCATTTTTGGCTTCATTCAAAATTCAACAAACTAATATTGAAAAGGGTAACCCAAGGAGCATTCATGCCAAGTTAAGTTGAAATTGGCCCGATGGTTACTCAGGAGAAGATGTTTAAATATTTCTAAGAAAAAAACTACCCCACCCTGCCACGCTCACTTTTTAGGGTCATTCAAAATTTCGCCAACATCTTTTGAAAAGGGTCACCCAAGGAATATTTATGCAAAGTTTGGTTGAAATTGGCCCAATGGTTACTGAGGAGATGATGTTTAAAAATTCATAAGTAAGAAAACTGCCCTGCCACGCCCATATTTGGGCAAAAATCAAAATACCGCAAACACCTTTTGAATAGGGTCACCCAAGGAACATTCATGTCAAGTTTTGCTTAAATTGGCCCAATGGTTACTGAGAAGAAGATTTTCGAAGATTTCAAAGTAAAAAACTGCCCCAACCTGCCACGCCCATATAAGGGCCTCAATCCAATTTACGCAAACACCTTTAAAAAAGTTCACCCAAGAAAAATTCATGCTTTGGTTGAAATTGGCCCAATGGTTACTGAGGAGAAGATGTTTAAAGATTTCTTAGTAAAAAAACTGCCCCACCATGCCACGCCTATGTTTGGGCATAGATCCAAATTTTGCGAACAACTTGTGAAAAGGGTCACCAAAGGAACATTCCTGCCAAGTTTGGTTGAAATTGGCCCAATGGTTACTGAGGAGAAGATGTTTAAAGATTTCAAAGTCAAAAACTGCCCCACCCTGTCACACCCATATTTGGGCATAAATCAAAATTCCACGAAAAACATTTAAAAAGGGTCACCCAAGGAACATTCCTGCAAAGTTTGGTTGAAACTTGCCCAGTGGTTAATGAGGAAAAGATGTTTAAAGATTTCAAAGTCAAAAACTGCCCCACCCTGCCACGCCCATATTTGGACATAAATCAAAATTCCACGAACAACTTTTGAAGAGGGTTATCCAAGGAACATTCATGCCAAATTTGGTTGAAATTGGCTCAATGGTTACTGTGGAGAAGATATTTAAAGATTTCAAAGTCAAAGACTGCCCCACCCTGCCAAGCCCATATTTGGGCAAAAATCAAAATTCCACGAACAACTTTTGAAGAGGGTCATCCAAGGAATATTCGTGCCAAGTTTGGCTGAAATTGGCCCAATGGTTACTGAGGAGAAGATGTTTAAAGATTTCAAAGTCAAAAACTACCCCACATCGCCACACCCATATTTGGGCATAAATCAAAATTCAGTGACAACTTTTGAAAAGGGTCACCCAAAGAACATTCATACTAACTTTGGTTGAAATTGGCCCAATGGTTACTTAGGAGAAGATGTTTAAAGATTTCAGAGTCAAAAACTGCCACGTCCTGCCACGCCCTGCCACGCCCTTATTTGTGGGTCAATCAAAATTCCGCGAACAACTTTTGAGAAGGGTCACCCAAGGAACATTCCTGCCAAGTTTGGTTGAAATCTGCGCAATGGTTACTGAGGAGAAGATGTTTAAAGAATTGTTGACGCCTTCCCACGGACGACGCACGACGGACAAAAGATGTTCACAAAAGCTCACATTGAGCACGTTGTGCTCAGGTTAGCTAAAAATGTATCGATGAAATTTCTCTTTGTAATCTGATAAAACCAAGCGTCTAAATTGTATAATAATGCCCTGCTACCTAATCTTGCCGTCTGCCCTACCCATTTACAGACTATTTCTATTTCAAGCCCAAGTAAAGTATTGATCAGGCTTCAAATCAGACCATACCTTCAAAATATAAATTAGATTCATCATAGAAAAATATTAAAATTTTTCCAAAACATGCAGAAAATATGCACGGCTAGTTAGCTAGCAAAGCGTCACTTTGATAGCTTAAGTTAACAGACAAAATTCTGAGGTCGTCTCTAAGGTTAACGAGAGCAAACTGCCACTGGAGGCTTAATCACTAAATTCGTTGAATGCCTACGCCATAAAAAGTAGTTCTTATGTATTTAAGGAATATTGCAAACTCTGTCTGCAAGTTCATCTTGAACACATCGTTTTAAAAATGACTCTGATCAAAGTTTTCAAAGAAGTTGCTGACGACAATTTTGAATTGTTGAACATTCTAAAATATTTATCTCTGTAGGTAGAAAATAATGTTGAAAATGAAGAAATTCTTCATTTTCCACATTGTTTTCCAGAATCTTTTTCTTAATAGGCGTAAAAAGGGGGGCTTGTGTGGGAATGGACTAACTCCTTGGTTACTTTAACCTCGTTTCTTTTTCATGATAACAATTTACAAAGAAAATTATTGAACAAAACAATGCTTTGCTAGCTTACAGTACTTTTCATTTCTTTGATGTTATTTACAAGGTATACACGTTTAACTACTTCATTCCGCTAGAGCAAACTTTTGCTGTTGGAGGTTGAAAATATATATCTGTGTGTAGATAAATAGTTGTGGGCTGTGTATATAATGATTTGATTTCACAATTCTGTAATCTCATGTCAAACAGCAAACGTGTTCAACGTAATTTCTTGTTTCATTACAGACAAAACACCATTTTTCGATTGAAGCCGTAATTGATTGACTGGATATTGACATAATATACATAGATATGCAATGTACGCGAGTTTAATGTCTCTCAGTATATTCCTTGAATAATACATTCAGCAAAATCATCCCGTTCTAATGTAATACAATCTAACAAAACACAATCTTGTTCGGAATTGTCTGCTTCTAATTCATTCAATTGTACTAAGAATAAGCATTTCTTCATGCATCAGGCCAATTGTGGAAATCCTTTATTAGAAATAATAGGGGAAAACATTATGAAATTAAGATTAAATATTGTTTTAAGACCTAGCGGGACATTTGAACGTGCAACATGATCAGTATTCAATTTCAATGGTGATAATTTTCATTTTTTCTTCATCAAATATCTAAATATTCACGCCTCATGGTGCGCGTGCGTGTACTATAAAAGATAAAAACAGAAAGAGAAATTCGTTATCGCGGGTAAGTAGTCGACTGACCGGCCTTGAAGAGTTCATATCGAAAGATCAGCGCGAAACAGTTGTAACTGACTATAAAAGTATAGGTAGTTACAACTGTCTCGCGATGATCCATCGATCTGTTCCTCCAGATTTAGAAGCTAAAATAGGATTACAGCCTTATTGGATGATTTAAAGATTCATTTACTTCTGGGACATGTAGGCACTAGCGGAAAAGACATTACATAGCCACCGCATTAACTCTTGTCATGCTGACCCCGGAATATTCCTGTTTTGACTAAAGTTGTGGCAGGTGTATAGACTAATATTAGCCTTCACAGACGTGCAGTCTGATCTTAGTCTACACTACCTGCTTGATATTTTAGTGTTGAGGAAATATTTGTACACAAAGAAAATAAAATCAAAGTATTGAAAAGAACTGCAAGCTAGCATAGCATCGTTTTATTCAGTAATCTTCTTTGTCTATTGTTATTATGACTAAGAGACGAGGTTAAAGTAACGAAGGGGTTAACCCATTCCCACACAATCCCTCCGTTTTACCCCTCTCAAGAAAATAATTATGGAAAACAGTGTGGAAAATGAAGAAATTGCTTCATTTTCCACATTGTTTCCTACATAAAGATATATATATATATTAGAATTTTCAACAAATAAATTGTCGTCTGCAACTGCTTTGAAGGCTCTGATCAGATCCATTTTAAATACGATGTGCTAAAGTGAGCTAAAAATAATTTTGAGATGACTTTGCATGCAGAGTTCGCAATATTCCTGAAATACATTAGAACTACTTTTCATGCCGTAGGCATTTAACGGATTTAGGGGTTAAGCCTCCAGTGGCGGTTTGCAATCGTTGAGCTTTGAGACGACCTCAACATTTTGTCTGTTAACTTAAGCTATCAAAGCTGACGCTTTGCTAGCTAAAAATTGATAATAATTTGAAGTAAAGTAAAATCGACGGTTTGTACAGGAAAGGGTTAACCCATTACCAGACGACACAATGATGGACTATTCCAAAGTGAAAACTGTTGCAGCTAATAATTCTAAGCCAAAGAAATCTTAGTATTTTTTGTCTTTTAGGGTAAAAAATTGTGTGAAATGAAGAAATTGCCTGTGGCATTTCTATAATGTTTTCAACCCATTTTCTCGATGGGCTTCTAAAAGCGGGATTGTGTGAAAATGGTTTAAAAAGACTTAAGCCTAGCGGTTAATCATAGGTTGCCCGTTCAGGCGAAAAGAGACCCCCAATATGTTCACCAAACAAATATTTGAAAAGAAGTTGTAGCAGATGTCTGCCATAGCTGACATTTTAAAATAGTTATATGTTAATGTAGAATAGTCATTCTTTATTCCAAGACTAGGCAAAGAGCGAAAAGTTTCGACCCTGGTCAGACAGCACAGTCTGTGCTGTCTGACCAGGGTCGATGGTTTTATCACTTCCAAGGAAGTGCCTTTTCGCAACACGTTTTTCCGCTATTTTTTTCTATCGATGTATTATTTCAAGCTGTAGTAACGAGATTTTGGAAGAACACTGATGATATGTAAGATATGTTGAACGAGTTCTAGTTCCGTCATGAGTGACTTGGTGGACTCTCATAAGGTTTTCTTTTTCTATGATCAGTAGACCGATCGCTGCTGTCAATCAAACCATCAATTGACCTATCAAAATAATTCATTTAGACCGGAAGTGAATTTTTAGTTACAACATTGATGTTAAGCACTTTGGTTTGTTTGGCAACTAAAAAGTTGTAGCAAAACCTTATTCAAGCGTTACAACGTTTATGTCGTCAAGCAGCCATTTCATCATTATTCGTGTTTTAAATTACACATTGATGACCATAAATTATGCAAAATAACATACTTTAATATCTAATTCAAACTTCCGGTTGGAGTTCAGTGGGCGTGACCAGAGATACGTCAGTTGCGACACATATTTTAGTTCACACATATAAACGGATAGCTTGTGGCGCCAACTGATTTCCAACGGGAAGTTAACCCATTACCAAAACGACAAAACTATAGACTGGTTCAAATTGAAAGGAGTTGCAGACGACAATTTAAAGTTTATGAAATTTTAGATTTTTTCAACTTCCTAAGAAGAAAACATTGTGTAAAATGAAGAAATTGCTTGTTACAAGCAATTTCTTCATTTTACACAATTTTTTCCCAAAATGTTTTTCTTGATGGGCGTACAAAAGCGTCACTGTGTTGGAAAGTGTTAAACTTCAATACTAAACGGTGATATCTTTTTTTCAAAAATATGGCTAGTTATATGAAGCAAAATCGCAAAAAAATGATTAGCGACCTAGTAGCCAACCCAATAAAAATGCTTCGCTTAAATGTTAGCTAATGCTTGAGTTCAAAGTTCACTTCCGGTCTAAATGAGTGATTTGATTTGCCGATTGATACTTTGTTTTCAATCTGCGATTCGTTCTTTGGAGATAAAAAAAAACGTTGATCACAGCAGCATATGACGTCATTGTGAGCGAACGACAAGGTGAAATGAAAGAGCCACTTCCATCATATCTTTCAACAAAGCCGATTCCGTGCTAATCTGCTAATATTTAAGATTTTTCATTAACCCCATTTTTTTCTCTTTCATGTGAAAAAACAAACAAACAAAAACACCCTGTAAAGCTTTTCTGATATTTTTAGCCATTGTAACCCATTACGAGACTACAAATCAAAGCTTAGACTACTCCAAATTGAAAAATGCAGACGACAATTTTAGTTCGTGGAATTAAAAAAAAATCATTGTCTCTTTGGGTAGAAGATATTGTGGATAATTAAGAAATTGCTTGTTACAAGCAATTTCTTCATTTTCTATAGTGTTTTTCAAAGAATTTTCTTAAGGGTTGTTCAAAAAGCATAATTATGTGGGAATGCGTTAAAGGCTGACTCATTATAAGAAAATGACAACGCGATTGTTGACAGTGCGTTATCGCTACATGTATACTTCAAATAGCAGCTGGAGGCTAGGAAAGGATGAAGTGGTAGTACTGGTACGAGAAATACCAGGAATCCTTTGGAAGGTGCTCCAGCCGCCGCGATATGACTTAAATACTGTTAAAAGTGGTTTAAACCCCATTCAATCAAATAATCAACATATATACTCCACCCCGGGAACTTTGTTACAACGAGAGTGTTTCCGAAATAAACCCCAGTTCTTTCTTTTTATAGTTTTTCAAGTAGTAACTCTTACTGTAATTCAATCTAACAGACACTCTTGTCGCCGTCAAAGCGCAGTCGGACTCCTAATCTTCAATAATTGGATGGTAAGGTTCGATCCCCGGCGGCGACATATATCCTCTCCAACATTTGTCTCTCACCAATGGGTGTATAAGCGTAAACCTATATAGGATAGTAGCTGAGGATTAGGAAAAGATGTAATGGTAGTGCTGGTGTGATAAATACAAGAAATCCATTGTTAGGTGCTCAAGCCGCCGCGATATGACTGAAATACTGTTAAAAGTGGCGTTAAACCCCATTGAAACAAAATTAAGTATTCGTATCACGACGGAATGAACACCTAAGCATGGATGTGCGCTAAAAGAGAAAGAAGATGTCAATACTGAGTTAATTGAATGACTATTTCTTTCTCTTTTGAAAACTCCAAGTCTAGAACATACTCTATAAATACTACATTTTACAGGAAGGCAAAACATAATACAGATCTACAATATTGCATGCTATTTTCAACTCGTATCCTCATTTATGCGGTAATAAACATTTGCGAAAGGAACGTAGTTGGATATTTAAGTAACAATAAGCACGCACATTTTTCATTTTTATACCAAACAAATGATGTCGGATGTATGATAAATAAATACACTAGGGAAATCTTCACAGGTCTATCAAAGATACCGTTTGGCATTTAAAAAGTTATTTTGATATTCTTTATCTTTTTATTGTTTTTCTTATTTCTATCATAATGTCTCTTGTGCTTTGTCCGTCTTAAACAAATGATACAGCTATCAAGGTTTAGATAAAATCTTTTTTTCTGTTTCGGTTCACTTTGAAATTTGTTTTCCTGCGCTCTGTAAAAGTGGCGTTAAACCTCATTCAATCAATCAAACTTGATCGATGTACAAGCGCATTTTATCGGTGTTACATGACAGAGGCCGTGACTTGGCGAGAATACTCACCTGATCATGAGGAATCAGTTGTGTCAGCTTATTTCTTCTCCAAATCAGTTGTTAGACAAGGTTCACGCAATTGACCAATCGCGGCTGCCAATCAAATGATCAGTCGACCAATGAAAGCATTCATTCAGATCAGAAATGAGTTCTGAACTCCTACATTGGTCGCCTTTTTTGTTAATCTTTCCTGTTGGTTCGGAGACTTAAACGCCGTAACTACAGCTTTTTCAAGCTGTAGTTACGAAGTTTAGGTCGCCAACCAACTATACTGCTATTTGGTTCATGCTACTGGCCATAAAGTTTGCAAAATAACACCGTTTAATTTCGAAGAGGGACTTCCTGTTGGATTCAATAGGCGTGGCAAAAAGGGTAAGTGTGCGGGGTCGGCGATAGGCCAGTTCTATGGTAAGTTACATGAACATATCTAGACATATTTTAGATTTCAGCATTAAACAACAGTCGGTAAACATTTCTCCAGATATGAATTTCGGAATACCATTTCTGTCCTGCCACTAATCAACAGTTGTGATGGCGATCTCTGTAGATTAAATACAAAACGTGCCCTGAATAGTAACTATCCACTAATTTCGAACAGTATCGCTCGTTTAGCCATAGGTTAATTTGATATTCATTAGAATTATAGAGCTTCTTAAAAGCAGTAACATTTGGTAATTGACTAAATCTATCCCTAACACTTACGACCGAAAAAATAATGTCGGATTGTCATTCGTTTGAAGTTGGCGTGAACATTTTTCCATGGTTTCCTCGAGTACCTACGAAACAAATTTAAATAAAGTCGTCTTCTGATCAGTGATCAATCTTTTCCATTTCTTTGAAATTTTAGACCGGTCCTACTTGAAAGAGGTTGCAGGCGAAAATGAAAAATGAATGCAAATTGAAATGAAACCACCATATGTGGTAGAAAATTTTGTGGGAAAGGGAGAAGTGCTTTATAAAAGTATTTTCTTCTTTTTCCACAGTGTTTGCTCAAATATGAAATCACAGCGATGTAAAATTCAGGATTTATACAGGAAAGGGCTAATACACTTTGCAAACTATTCAATTTGACTCTCCTGATTGCGTAAGCACATCAGGCTCTCGTTGTTAGCGTACTCGGTGATGGGGATTTTTCTGGCCAAATACGTTTCCGGTGTACATTTTTACAGAATCAAACTGCGAAACTATCCTCATATATACGTCAATAAGGTGTTATCTCCTGTTTAGTTGTTTGTGTTGGGATTTAAACGGAATAAACCTTAAAAAACGTCCGATATTGCTGTTCCTGTATGCGATAGCTGCTCGGGAAATGGTAAAACACCGAAATCCGAGGGTAAAATAAGTACCTCTTCTGCCCTCCGAGCAACCCGCTGAAGGACCCGGAATCAGACCCGGGGGGATAGGCGGGTCGGTTCCCCGGGAGAAGGGGGAAAATACATGTTATATTGCTGTTAGATTTAGATATCATAGGGCCGCGTAAGTTTGCGTAGATAATGTTTTGAAAATAAAGTAAAAACAAATCGTTTGTTGGAAACCTAACGGACATACTACAGCTTGAATAATGTTGTAGTTGTGAAATTTAGTTCTTTAGCAAACAGAAAATGCTCAACATTAATGTTGGAGTGCAATCATTACTTCCGGTATAAATGGATGATTGATTGGTCGATTATTTGATTGACGGCAACGATCCGTCTTTAATACTGGATTGTCACGTTTACGATCTTACTTGGGCATGAATTATTATCTTTAACCTTTAAATTTGGAGTAAATTAATTATATTCGCAAAATGGAGTCTAATAAAATACAATTTGCGTAGTAAAGCAAGATGCAATAATCATGAATTTCCTAAAAGGTCTAAATTTATAGGTGCAATATCAAAACTAAAAGATTTCCAATAAAGATAAATATTCAAACGAGATCATAACTATTCAAAGGTTAAGAAGTAAGATAGAATAATTTGGTTTTAAACCAGATAGAATTTTTTCCCAAAGGTAACGCGAATTCGACTATGACTGTAACAAGGCGTCGAAATTTTTGTTAGATTAGACTTACTCTTTTAATCCAAAAATGATAGATATCAAAATTTGTTTTATAATCAGTTAAGGACACCATACATGTTAAATCGAAATTCAGCTTTATAATTGACCAATCGCGGCTGTCAATCAAATAATCAGCCGACCAATAAAAATCATTCTTTGACACAAAAATGAGTTTTGATCACCGACATAAGCCACAATTTTGATAACATTTTTTTTTTTTTTTTGGTTTGGCGTCTTTAACGTCGTAACTACAGCTTATTCAACGACGTTAAGGGAGCCAATCAACTACTTGTATACTAACTTTTTGTTACATACTACTGGTTACCTTTTTGTTACATACTACTGGCTACATTTTTTTCAGAATAACGCCCTTTAAAATGGAAGCGGTACTTCCTGTCGGAGTCAGGGCTTACGAAGTGGGCGTGGCCAGCGACTGGTCAATTCAGTGGAAGCAATGACACCAATGACGTCATCAGGTTGTTTTTACGCTTTCAATAAATGCACAAGGGCTTTCCAACATGACCAGCGGCGCGAGAAAAGTCAGTGTCCTTTTAAAAAGTCACGTCATTACCAGCGCGCTTAATGTGGTTTTTCTGGACGTTTAAACCCATTACCACACGGCAAAATTTTAGACTGGTCCAATTTATAAGGACTTGCAGACGGCAATTAAAAGTTCATGAACTTTCATATTTTTTCCACTCTTTGGATAGAAAACATTGTGTAAAAATTAAGAAATTGCACAAAATTTTTCCAATTGTTTTTCGGGGGGGGCGTCCAAAAGCGTCACTGTGTGGGAACGAATTAAATCCACTGCCAGACGACATTTTCTCGACTGATCAATGAAAGCTATATTCATACTTTCTTTATTTATTCTTTGGGAAAGAAAACATCGTTGGAAATGAGAAATTGCTTGCTTGTCACAGGCAGTTTTATCATTTTCCAAAGAATACCCCAAGCCTTTTCTTGTGTGGGCGTAAAAGAGTGGGATTGAGTTAATGAAATATTATCCCATTACCAAACGGCACACTTTTAGACTGATCCAATTTGTAAGAAGGTGCAGACTACAACATTTAATTCATAAAATTATAAAAATCTGTTTTTAGGGGTAGGAAACATTGAGGAGAATGAAGATATTGACAAGCAATTCCTTCATCTTGCACAATGCTTTTCGAAGCTGTTTTCTTTAGGTGCATCAAAAAGTGAGATTGTGGGAATGGGTTAACCCATTCCAACACAGCAAAATTTTAGACTGGTCCCAATTGAAAGAAGCTGCAGACGACAATTTCAAGTTGATGGAATTTTGAATTTTTTCGTCTTTTTGGATAGAAAACATTGTTGATAATGAAGAAATTGCTTGATACAAGCAATTTCTTCATTTTCCACAATGTTTTCCAAAGCTTTTTTCTCGAGGAGCGTAAAAAGGAGGGATTGAGTTGGAATGAGTTAAACGACCATTTAGCGATATAACCCATTCCCACACAACAAAATTTTAGACTGGTCCAAATTGATAGAAACTGCAGACGATTTGGACCAGTTTAAAAATTTTAAGTTGATGGAATTTCGAATTTCTTTGTCCTTTTGAATAGAAAACATTGTGGATAATGAAGAAATTGCTTGATACAAGCAATTTCTTCATTTTCCACAATGTTTTCCAAAGTTTTTTTCTTGAGGGGCGTAAAAAGGAGGGCTTGAGTTTGAATGGGATAAAGTGTAGAGTCAAAGGAGACTATTAGACATGCCAGATTGATTTTGAATGGCAAAATGGTCTATCTTACCAGGCACGTAAAATCAACCGTCTGGAAAGTAAGAAAATTATCGACCATGATCAGGCTGCACAGCCTGGGCGGTTGGAACCATTTTTGCAAATACATGGATTCTTTTTCGCTCATGCTTAGATTTTCTGTATAATAATTTTTGACTCGCGACCTCTGGCTAATAGCTGAAGGTTCCAGGTTCTCATTTGAAATTTAAGAGATGTCAGACAAACTCCATTATCATAATTGCCGTAAAAGTCATGTAAAATCACCCTCTCGTGAGTGATTAGATACCAGACGTGACGGGAATCAGTAATATTAGACAGCTCTACGTTTGAAAATGGGCATCATCTAGGAGGTAAGTCTTTTCATAGAGTGTCACTTTTTTTTATCAAATTTATGGTTAGCTTATTCAATCAGAAGGCATTTTAGGTTGTTGATCCAATTCATTTGAAAATTTGTTAGGACATATATGGGATCTATCAAGGGATTTTCTTTGGTCGATCTTTAACGGGGACAGAGAATATATTAAGTTATACGATTACTTGACGAGTATGGCGCGACAAAAGAGCCTGGTATTCGAGTGACATCATTTTCTCCAACCAGGAATAAATCACCATATACTCCAGTAAGAAAACATATAAGTAATGATATTACAGTCGAACTGCCATGTCGGGGGTCAGGTAGCGTGACCAAGGATCTGTTAACCCTTGCCATGCTGTATAGGAATCGCATTAAAATCAAAGGGCTGGGAGCACTGATAGAACGTGTTGTTCAACAATCAATATTGCTTTTGAAAAAAACAATTCCATAACTTCTCTGGCAGGAAAAGTACAAGCAGGAGGTATAGACCAAGATCAGACGGCCTTTATGTGCAGGCTGAGCTTTATCTTTACCTCCTGCCCAAATCGGATTATTCCAGGTTCAGCATGACAAGAGTTAATAATTTGACAAAGTCGTTGTTTACCGACTGATTTATGCTTATCCAAAAGTCACTTTGTTTCACACTTGAAGCTTTTTTACCTTTTTTTAAACGAAGTTGCTTATGTCACTACCTGGAACGTCCTAAAAGGTTCTTTCTGATTCTTTGTGAAACAAGCACATTTGCCAATCTTATTGGGAATAGATGCTTCCAGGAACGAAATAAAATATTGGAAAAGAGTACAGAACCAAATGCCGATCCTCAACTTTTCAATCGATGTTTCAATCCATTGCCAGACAAAATAGACTAGTCCGAAGTCAAGGAAGCTATAGCAAAAAGTTCTTTGAATTCTTGGGTTGAAAACGGTAGACAAAGAAAATATTGCTTGTATAAAATATAGCGATTTCTTCATTTTTAACAGTGTTTTCCAAAACTTGTTTGGGGCAAGCATAAAAAGCGGTATTTTGTGGGAATGGGTTAAAACAACTGGCTTTAAAAAATAAGTAAAAAATTGTTACTGTTCCACAAGTCCTCATTTCAACAACTATAAGTTGTAGCTTAGACTTAGTTGTATTTACAATGTAGTCAATCTTGAGCAAATAACCATCTCTATTGAGCGACCACTTTGATTAAGCCACCAGCATAAAAATTCCCTTTCCAAAAACAAAGGATCTTCATAGTTGTACGTTTTTGCTGATAAACATATCAAAATTAAATCCTGTGTTAGCGGATCTCATTAGAATCACATCAATGAGACGACTATAATGAGTTCCGTCAACATAGAATTAAGTGAGAATCCTGCAATAATTTATGGAGTCGAGCCGATCCTTCATATATATTACAAAAAGTGTTTTCAGACACCATTTTCTCAAACGACCATATTTGGCTTTCCCGTGAGTGGTTGCTTAATACATGTTTAACTCATTCCCACAAAATAGCGCTTTTAAATGCCCCTACATGTATATGCCATGGAGAACATAGTGGAAATGTTATCCACAATGTTTTTACCCAAAAAGACGGAGATTTTTAATAATTTATAATATACAAATAAGTGTCATCTGTAACTTCTTTGAATTTGGACTGGTCTTTAGTTTGAAGGTACGGTAATGGGTTAATAGAAGTGAATGTTCAGGCTAATTGATATCAAGGGTGAACAAAGATAACTCAGAAAATTGCGTACAAAAATGATATATATGTATAATATTAGATTAGAAACATGTTAGACTTTTACAAAAATGAAAAACAGAATGAATTACGAACCCCCAATAATAACAAACAATAATTGTTCATAAAAAAGTTATCACAACCATTTCACGTAGAATATGAGCTATAGGAAAGTATAATCTAAGCCGGTGTATGACTTTTTGAACAAGTGACCAATCGCTGGACCTGCCAATTTATCTCTTTGGTCCATCCATTGACCCTGACAGGATATCTCACTTCAATTTTAGACGGTGTTATTTTGAAATAAAATATGGCAATTAGCATGAAACAAAAAGTAGTATAGTTGTTTGGTGACCTAAACGTCGGAACTACAGCTTATTCAAGCTGCAGGTACGAAGTTAAAGTTGCCCAACCGACAAATAAAGTTAACAAAAATGGTGGCCATTGTTTGAGTTAAAATCTCAATTCCGGGCTGAATGAACAATTTGATTAGTCGATATATTCCTAGATTGACAGCCGCCATTAGTCAATTATCGGTCAATTAAAATTGCTGGCCACGCCCAGTGAATTCTTTCAATTGACAGAATGTGTAAATCAATCAAAGAATCAATTGACCAACAAATTGTCCATATAGACCAGAGATGAACTTAAAACACTGGTCAACATTTATGTGAAGTATTCTTGTTGGTTTGGCATCATCAATATTGTAGCTACAGCATCAAACAGTAGTTACGACATAACCAGACATTTCACTATTTTGTTACAAGTTACTGACAATATATTGTGCAAATAACACCATTGAATATATAATTGGAACTTTATGTCTGAGCCCTTTAGGCTGGGGCTGCAATCCGTCAATTTGACATGTTCAATAACACATTACCACAAGCCGTGCCCAAGAAAGATAGCTTTGGAAGAGATTGCCAGAAAATGACAAACTGCCTGAAATAAATGATTTCTCCACTTCTCACAATATCACTTCACACTTGGAAAATGTTGTCTGCAAACTTATTAGAATTTGATCTAGTCTAAGACTTTGCAATGTGGTAATGGGTTAAGCGCAGTCAGGGAGCAGCCACACATCGTATAACGTCTGTGGCTATCTACAGAACAAATAGTAAAGACTCTGATCAGACTTTGCGTATGCACAGGCTAATCTGAGTCTTTACTGTGAGTTCATGTCAAACTGTTCAACATGTCTCACACAGGATAAATTACCTATTTTTCCTGCAAATATAAAATTTCAATAATATATCTTGAAAGCTTGTTGTCCAGAAAAGTATCACAACTCAATGGGTCAAGGCAAAATACTTGTAACTGCCCATATGATTAAAGGCAATTAAAACTGTTTTGCGCTGACCATCAAACTATGAGTCTTGTTACATGTAAGTACATACTAACAAATCATTTGTTCCTATCCCACAAAACACTAGAGGAAACTCTTTTCAACATAAAATCAGCAAAGGTCCTAGTTGTTTTTTTGTAGGTTAGACAAAAATAATGGACCCTTGATATTTCAACAACTTACATCTCAAGATCCCAAAAGCTCTTCAATATCGTGCATTCAATGATGAGACGACACTAATATCTTTAGACGTTTGACATTCACATCCTAAGGCATGCATTATGAAGTAATTTCCCTAGTATGCTTAGAAGAGAACTATTGGGTGTATCTATCAAAAGCAATCATGCAGGTTATCAGCATTTCCTTTTCTAAAATCCATAGAGAAGAGCAAGCATGTTCAATGTATTGCATGCCATTTTCTGATGATGCACTCAAATAAAGTTCCTTTCTCACCATGTTTTCTACCATAAAGGATTCATTTTTCCAGTTTTAGCTAAATTTGAAATGTCATCTCCTAATTCTTTCAATTTGGACCAGTCTAAAATTTGGTAATGGGCTCACTCATTGTTACCCATTTAATAACTGAGGCAGACTAATATGTATCTTATCATAGAACAAAGACAGCTGAGCTCAAACCTGTGACACCAAGATCACTAGACAAGCACCTTTATCACTTGACAACTTTCTTGTCGACCTTTTTTAGAAATCAAACTGATTTCACTAGTGTGTATTTCAGTTTATTTATTGTTTTTACCATATGAGCGACGCCCCTAGTAGACGGTTAGTTGTTACAGGGGATAGTGCAAGGATACTGGAAGAAAATGCTGAGAACTCTGCCTGGTTCTTTAAAGTGCTCGGTGGATAGCACGTCACACTGCACCTCGGCTTAACACCTCATCCGAAAGACAATTAGTTTGTTAGTTGAACCAGTGATCTTGAGGTTTGAAGACAAGTGCTCTACCAACTGAGCTAATCAGGCTGACTAATCTCACTCGACATTGTTCTGCTCAACCGATTATCAGACAACAAAGTTGTACACTGGTCCAAATTGAAAAGAGCTGCAGACAGCAATTCAAAGTGTGTTAAAACTGGAACTTAGTTGCCAAATAAAGTAGGAAACATTGTGAGAAAGGAGAAATTACTTCTCTCAAATTTCTCCATTAACTATTTTCTTAGGGCCATCAAACTGTTGCATTTTCTGGAAATGGATTATACTATTCCGACAAAATTATGCTTTTAAATGCATCTCAATATGAAAGCTTTAGAAATATCATGGAAAATGAAGAAATTGCTTGCAACAAGCAATTTCTTCATTATCCACAATGTTTTCCAACCCAAAAGACAAAGATTCATCAACTTCAAACTGTCGTTTGCAACTTTAAATTTGGACTGGTCTAAATTTTTTTCTAGTAGTAATGGATTAAATTGCACCAAGTATTAGAACTATTCCTATAAATAACACACTTCTAAAGCTCTAGTTCTATAACATAAATCAATGTATCACAAAAAATACCTTAAGCACCAGGGTTAGTAACTAAAAGAAAGGAATGAACCCTCTACCAAAATTGTGACCAAACCATTTTGGAAGCATAAAAAGTATCTACCTTGTGCATCCAACACAGTGTTGCTAGCTTACCACTTATATCTGATTTTCTTATTGTACAATTGACAGATTGAGACTAATGATAAAAAAAAAATCATTGTTTGTTTGTTTGAATGGGGTTTAACGTTGCTTTTAACAATCTTTCAGTTATATCCCTGCGGCTGGAGCACCTAACAATGGATTCCTGGTATTTCTCGCACCAGTACTACCACTACACCCTTTCCTAGCCTCCAGCTGCTATCCCACATAGGCTTACGATTATCTGCCAATTGGTGGTAGACAAGAAAAAAAAAAAAAAAAAAATCATTGACCAATCAATTTATTCACTTAGACCGCAAGTGAACTTTGACCTCCAACATTTATGTTAAGCATTTTTGATGTTTTTTGACTTATCTTTGTCTTAACTACAGTATGTGAAGGGTGCCTACCATTATATCTTTTGTTACATGTTAGTTACCGTAAATAAACATCTCAATCAAAGCTCCTGTCAGAGGTCTGTGGGTGTAGTCAGCCATTCATCAATTGTCAGTCTATCTTTAACCCTTGTCATGCTGATCCCGAAAAATTCCTGCTATGACAATGGCTTTGGCAGGTGCATAGACAAAGATCAGCCTGCACAGACGTGCAGTCTGATCTTCGCCAATACTACCTTCTCATTGTTGTTGTTTTGAGAGCAATCTTTGAATGCAATATTGATCAAATTCTGTCATAATTTTCAAATACAGTGAAAAGGGAAATAAATTCAGCAGGACAATGGTTAATATTATCAGTTATCCTTAACTTGTTGTGAAAGGTCACACATTAAAAAAATATTTCTTATTGAGACAACACATTCTCTCAAAACTATCCTTTTCTGTAACCAACAACCTTTACCAACATCCTTATCTTTCCCGTTTATAGAATCTCTTTTTAACCCTTTACTGTTTTTCAAATTTACAACTGCGGTAATTCAAAGAGGAAGCAGACTAGATCATAAAGTAAGTACTATTAAAGAAATAACCATCCAATATGATAGAACATATTTTGGAAGAAGAAGAAATTGTTTATTACATGCTATTTCTTCTTTTTCCACAATGTTTTCTCATTATAATACCACAGGAACATAAAGATCAGGGATTGTACAGGAAAGGGTTAAATGATGTCATGTGAACATAAAATGTTTAAGAGATGAGGAGAGATCTTTTTCAATTTCATGGAGGTATGAAACAAAAAAACTAATAACACTGTATGAATACGCTAAGCAGATTCATAAATAAGTTTGATTAGGCTTTTTGTTTCATATCTCCATGAAAAAAAGTCTTCATTTCTTAAGATTTGATGACATTAAGCAAAAAGAAACAAATATCTTATAAATTTTTATACAGGTTTTATGGAACTATTTTGTGCACAAGCATACAAAATAGCTGCATACTCAAAATTTTGTCAATTAGGCTAATCAGAACGCTCATTTTTGACAGACGAAACTAAAAATTAAATTACTGAGCGGTACAGATCATCTTTCTTTGAATCCCAAAAATGGTCATACCCAAGCCATATTACAAATATGCATGTAACAGTACCATAAGTAATTTCTTTTTTCTTTTATGAAATAAAGCATATTTTCATATAACTAGCCTTGTTTTCTATATCAAACAACCATCACCAAATTTTTGTTCCACAAATATAAAGAATCCCTTTTTAACCCTTTCCTGTTTTTCAAAATTTAGACATGTCCAATTTAGAAGAAGTAGCAGACTACAACTAAAAGTGAGTGCATTTTGAAAAGTAACGAACCTTGAAGGTCGAAAATATTTTTGGAAAAGAAGAAAATGCTTGTTACAAGAAATTTCTTCTTTTCCCACAATGTTTTCTAAAGTATAAAATCACAGGGACATAAAAACTAGGTATTGAACAGGAAATGGTTAAATGACTTCATCTGAACCTATCATATTGCACAGTATTCATTATTTTTTCTGGAATCCGAAGAATATTCATGCTCAAGCCATATTACATATATAAATAATTTAATTGTTAGTTTCGTAAAAATCTAATTCATACCTCCATGAACAAAATTTTGAGCACGCAGCCATTTTGTATGTTTCCGCATAAAATAGTTCCATACAAAAAGGTATCAAAATTTGTAAAGCTTTTGGTTTTTTCGCGTGATGCTATTAAATTATAAGAAATGAAGAGAATGTTTTTTGTTTTCATGGAGGTATGAACTGAAAAAACTAATCACACAATGTATGAATCCGCTTCGCGTATTCATACAGTGTGATTAGTTTTTTCGGTTCATACCTCCATGAAAACAAAAAATATTCTCTTCATCTCTTAAATGTAACAGTATCAAAAGTCAATTCTTTTTTTTATACATGTAACCCAATGCCACACATGAAATATAAAATGGCCAAAACTGAAAGAATTTGTAAGTGGCATTTCAAAGTATGTTAGAATTGGAAAAAAAACAGTCCAAATTAAGGTAGAAAACTTTGTGAGAAAAGAAAACATTGGTTATGACAAACAATTTCTCCTATTTCCATAAAGTTTTCCTCAACATATATATCTTCAGGGTTGTAGAAAGAATGACTTTTTGGTAATGGGTTAATCGATCCCTAAAAATCCTGCCTTTTCACAACCCAATAGCAAATATCATTGCAAAACATTGTTGAAAATGAATAAATTGCTCATGATAAACAATATCATCTTTTCAAAAGATTTTTCTTCCCTGAAAGACAAAATAATAATAATGAACTTAGAATTGCTGGCTGCAAGAGCATTAATTTTCAAATTTTGTCGGTAATTTAAACAAATTGAAGGGAGTTGCAGACAATATTTCAATTTGTCATTTGAAAATCGTCACTTTTTTTCATAAAGAGATCAAACATTGCTAGAGAAGAAATTTCTTTATGAAGCAACTTCTCCTCTTTCAACAATTATTTCTTAAATATATAACTGATATAAAAAAAACTTTTAGTATTTAACCCATCCCCATTCAGTGACGCTTTTAAATGCTCCCAAGGAAAAAAGGTTTTGAAAAATTGTGGAAAATGAAGAAATTGCTTGATACAAGCAATTTCTTCATGTTCCACATTGTTTTCTACGCAGAAAGTTGAAATAATCTAAAATTTCATAACCTTTTGTCTTCTGCAACTTATTTCAGTTTGGACAGGTCTAAGATTTCGTTGTGTGGAAATGGCTTAAGAAAGGGTTAGTATGGCAAGTAGTATGCTTCAATGTGATACAGAGTCAGCTAACCAGTTAACCCATTCCCACACAAGAAAATTTTAGACTGGTCCAAATTGAAAGAAGCTGCAGATGACAATTTCAAGTTGATGGAATTTTTCAAATCTTTGTCTTTTGAGGTAGAAAACATGGTGGATAATGAAGAAATTGCTTGTTACAAGTGATTTCTTCATTATCAACACTGTTTCCAAAGTTTTTATATTGACGGTAGTTTAAAAGAATTACTGAGTGGAAATAGTTTAACAAACTTTTAACTAGAGGCGCTTGAGTGCCTGTTTTGTTCCGCCAACCTATATTTACTGTATTTGTCATATTTACTATATTTACACATATTTTCAACTTTAATGTACTTTCAGATGTTATCTGCAATTTCTTTAAATACGGTGTAAAAATGGTGTGAGAGCATTGTGGACAATGAAGAATTTGCTTGTTTAAGGCAATTTCTTCATTATCCACAATACTTTCAACCTCAAAAGACAAACAAATTTAAGATTCCATCAACCAAAACTTTTCGTCTCTCACTTCTTTAACCCTTGTCATGCTGAACCCGGAATATTCCGGTTTTGGCAGGGGGTACAGACCAAGATCAGCCTGCACATAAGTTGTTTATGAAATTGAATTCTAAAGGAATTATTGATTTTTGAACTTGATTTGTTTGTTTGAATGGGGTTTTACGCAGCTTTCAACAATCTTTCAGTTATAATGCGGCGGCTGGAGCACCTAACAATGGATTCCTGGTATTTCTCACACGAGTACTGCCATCACATCCTTTCCTAGCCTCCAGCTGCTATCACACATAGGTCTACGATTATCAACCCATTGGTGGGAGACAAATAGTCGGAAAGGATGAGTGCCACCCTCGGGGATCGAACCCGGGATCTTTTGAACTTGAACAACAAGTTCTATCAGTGCTTTCAGCGCTTTGATTTGACAGCAATTCAGTAAGGTAATTTATACAGCATGACAAGGGTTAATTTTGGACCAGTCAAAAGGATAAAGGGGCAAGTTAATTGACACACCCACAACACTAAGACAGTAGCCTGCTGGCCTTCAGCTGGTGGAGCTAAATAATTGATCAATTGCTGCCGCACAATAAATTTCACTTTGGAATTATTTTGCTAAGTTAAAGCCAGTAACAAAAAATAAAATGGTTGGTTGGTGACCTAATTGCTGTAACTACAGCTGGGATAAGCTGTAGTTACAACATTTAAGTCGCCAAACCAACATAAAAATTTAATAAAAATGGCAATGACTGTTGGAGTTGAAAGCTCAGGTCCGGGCTGAATAAATATTGTGATTGGTCATTTGATTCCTTGATTGACAGCCGCAATTGGTCAAGTATTTATTGGACCTTTACCATACAGCCACTGTTTTTTATGACCCTGATATCTAAGGCCAAACTGTAGGAGTCAGTGTGAAACTATTGTAAGCTTATATATTTATTCAAAAATAGTCTTAGGCTGATCCCTCAAACTTTTGATAGATTGATTTGAATGGGCTTGAATGCCACTTTTAATAGTATTTCAGTCATATCCCGTCAGCTGGAGCATCTAATCACGCATTCTAAGTATTTCTCACACCAGTAATACCACTTCATCCTTTCAAATCCTCCAGTTGCTTATCCCACTTAGGTTAACGATTATCCACCCATTGGTGGGAGACAAATGTCAGAAAAGATATTTGCCGCTACCTGGGATAGTCTTACTCACTATCACAGCGCTATGGCCGCAGCTAAATTGTTGTTAAGATACTTTATAGGAAACAAGAGGTTCATTGGGGCAATTAGAAAAAAGGCTCTAAGCCTCCTTGGTCAGAGAAGATTCTTTTTTTTTTAATTTTCCCTTTTGTTGCTATGACGTGCAGGATTTTCAACATTTAGCAATTTTCAGAAGGGGAAAACCTAAGGAATATTGCTGCAAAATTTTATTGAGATTGGCCGTGTAGTTATCTTGTGTAAATTGGCCAGGTAGTGTAGGAGGACATGTCATTTAAATGAATTATTCACTGACAATTCACAGTGCCTGACACACGACCGACTCAGGATAGAAAATGATCACAAAAAGCTCACCATGAGCACTCTGTGCTAAGGAGTTAAAAAAAACATTGCTTGTGACAAGAACTTTCTTGATTTACAAAAACTGTATCGAAGAAATTGATAGCGTAGAAGATTTACACTTTTTAAAACCCATTCCAACACGGCAAAAGTTTAGACTGGTCCAAATTGAAAGAAGCTGCAGAGGACAATTTAAAGTTGATGGAATTTCGAATTTCTTTGTCTTTTTGAATAGAAAACATTGTGGATAATGAAGAATTTGCTTGATACAAGCAATTTCTTCATTTTCCACAATGTTTTCCAAAGTATTTTTCTTGAAGGGCGTAAAAAGGAGGGCTTGAGTTGGAATGGGTTAAAACTATTGCTTGTACTTAAATTGACTTGGTCAAAAATATTTTAGTTTAGCATTTGACCGATATCTACAGCTTAAAGTGAAGGAGTTAGGTGGAGGTGGGAAAATGCTTCATTTTGTAAATTTCATTAGCATGAGACAAATTCAGAACAATTATGCTATAACTTAGTGTCCTTGACATTCAATCTTGAAGGTCTCTGTAAGGTCACATCCTCTACCACTTCTTCTTGACTGCCGTCTTTATGGGCCTTAGCGACCGCAAGGTGAATACACTGTACCCAAGGTTCTATGTTCTGTTGACCTTTAGCCTTGAATACATAATTTTGATCTGCCGTGAAAATTTCAAATGCTTTTGGAATGTCTCTAATGCCTTTCCGTACTGCTTTAACACTCTGTATCTCCCGTACTGGTAAAGTTTCCTTTCTCTGTATTGGAAATTAATATGAATAAAGTCTTACAATTGCATCATATTTAAAGCCTTGTCCATAGCAGTGTAAGTCATTTTGCCATGGCAAACCATTTTTATGTAACCTAATAACACACAATCCCACTTTCGTTTTACTGCCCCTAAAGAAGAACCTTCGGACAACATTCTAGAAGCAATTTCTTCATTTCTCACAATGTTTTCCACCCCAAAAGATGGAGAACTGATTTAATAAAAATTGTTGTCTGTAAAATCTCTCAATTTGGACCCCTGTAAAATTGCATTATCTTGTAGACTGTTGACCCATTACCAGATGACATATTTTAGACTGGTCTTAATTCAACAATGTTGCAGATGACATTTTCAAGTTAGAGAAACTGTAAAAAGTTTATCTTTCCACAATGTTTTCCAAAGCTTTTATCTTGAGGGGCGTCAAAGAGCGAAATTATCTGAAAATGGGTCAAAAAACACATTTAGAGCACATTATTGTGTTAGTACAAAACTGTTGTAAGAGCCTATGTTATTAGGCCACTTACAAGAGTTTTGAACTAAGTCATCTATACCGGATTTCAAATCTTTTCTCTTATTGCTGGCCTTGCCCACTGACTCCCTAGGCCCCTCCCATTAACTCAGACAGGAAGTTCCACTTCTTTTTTTAATGGCATTATTTTGCAAAATTTATGGCCAGTAGCATGCAACAAAAAAGTAAAATAGTTGGTTGGTGACCTGAAAGTCAAGACTACAGCTTGAATAAGCTGTAGTTACAACATTTAAGTCACCAAACTAACAAAAAATGTTAACAAAAATGGTGACCAATGTTTGAGTTGAAAGCTCAGGTTTGGGCTGAATAAATGATTCGATTGACAGCCAATATTGGTCAGTTGTCTGACCCCCTACTGAGATGACTTTGCCCCCCGATTGTAAAAGCGGGTACAACATGGATACTGGGTGAAACTGCTGAGAGCCCTGCCTAGTTCTTTAAAAGCTTGGTGGATAGCACCATAACACAGGGCTTTTTTTTACATCTCATTTAAAGACAATTAGTCTTTTAGATTGGTCCAAGGGAACGACCCTACCAACTGAGCTAATGGGGGCTGACAAAAGAATCTCTGTCTAAAGGTGTTATGAGAACCTAAATTTATCAAAACAGTGTAATCTAAACAAAGTTTTGTCTATCAATTACCTGCCTTCTGATTTGCTGAAAAAGCTGTAGTAACAATGTTTAAATTGTCAAACCCCAACAAATTCCTTGACATAGATATCAGAGTTCACTTCCTCTCTAAATGAAAGATTTTGACAGCTGCAATCAGCCAATTGCTATAGAATGATAGGGAAATATTAAAGTTCTGTAACTTTGAATTAGAACATTCATACAGATGTTGTCAACTGTAAAACAATATTTTCCAGATTTTTCAACGCAGGGGCAAAAAAAGAAGAAAAATACGTACGGAATCACTTTTACTGTAAGTTATTTGTGCGCCTGATAGAGTGAAGTATCGAGTTTTCCATCGTTTTAAAAACTTCCAGCGACCTTTCTTCTCCTTTAATTGACCCTGTAAAATATAGATATTAAATGCTGGATAAAATATTTAATCCCAAAAATACTATGAATTTTCTTTATCTCACCAAAAGTCTTCAAATTAATTTTATGTGTTTCCTTTTTTTACAACCTTCAAATATAAAATACATGTCAGTGAAAAAGTGATTACCCGTTATTTAAAGTGGCCCTTGAACAGATTTTCATGTAAATTTGATGAAGGCAATTTATCTGCTTTTCCAACAGTTATCAATTTCAATTTCACAATAAATATGCCTTCTTCATGTTAAATCTACCTAATTTACTATAAATTTAACTAAATGTGATATATTCCCGATGTCCTACTTTGAAACGTCGGAATTTACTGGGTGAGATGGTTAGTCTTCGTGTAATGCCAGTCATTACTGTATTGCTAGCAAAAGCCAGTGACTTAATTGATGCGTCATAAAAACTACAAATAAGAAAATTTTTGGTGCAATTGACGGATGATGTATTTATCCAATGGATTCCGGTTCCATCCGGGTTTTACTTCGCTGACAATTTTGGCATCTCGTAATACATGAGATTTTTGCTCCTTTTCTCTCTTTTTTTAAGTTATGATCATTAATTTTCATTATAAAACCAGCTTATTAGCCTTCTAACAAACGGCTTAGAGCATTACAGTTAGAAACCTAAAAATTGAGAGCCAAATTTTTTCTTCCATAATCTGTGCCAGAGCCCCTTTAACTTTCCACACGACCCTGCTTTTTATGTACAGATTGATTGATTGAATGGGGTTTAACGCCACTTTTAAGATTATTTCAGTCATATCGCGGTAAACAGCCAAGCTAAAAATGCTTGACATAACTAGGGTGAACACTCACTTATGATCTAATTACATGATTTGGTTGTCTAATTGATTTTTCTTGACAGCCATTATGCTTCAATTATTGTCAATATTATGAATGAAATGTTCTTACAGCAATGACAGGATGACCATGTGGCATTAATTCTGTCATCTTTTCTGGATGATTACACATAAAACACGCCCAGTATTTCTTCGGTGCATTGAATTCAAACACATCAAAATAGCGATAACTGTGAAGTTCTTGCAGCAAGGCATCTTGATCCTACAAATAAGGAAATCTCGACTAACTCATTTATCTGTCATCAAATATAGGCTTTTAAATGATTTTGTCAAATGATAAAAAGTCATAAAATAACTCTTAACTTTTTCCCGATTTTTATTTAAAGTTAAGACTGGTTCAAATTGAAAGAGGATGAAGATGACAATGAAAATTTGATGCAATTAGAAATGAAATCATTCTAATTTGTAGTAAAAATTGTAGGAAAAGGAGAAAATACATATTACAAGCAATACCTCCTTTTTCCACAATGTTTTCTCAAGTATAAAATCAAAGTGACGTAAAATGCAATATGTAATAGAAGGGTTTAACCTACTCCCAAACAATACCACCTAAGATAACAGCTTGGGAAAATATGGTGAAAAATGAAAACATTGCTTATAATAAGTAATATATTTATTTCAGATAATTTTTTATCCCCTTAAATACAAAGATTTTTAAAATTTCATCAATATAAAATTTTCATCCATATATTCAATGAATTTGGACAAGTTTAAATTTTTTTTTGCCTGTTAACCCATTTCGAAACAGAGACGCTTTTGGATGCCCCTCTTGAAAGAAAATTGTGAAAACATTGTGTAAAATGAAGAAATTGCTTGTTTTCTACCAAGAAAGTTGAGAAAATAAAAAATTTCATAAACTTTGTTTTGTTGTCTGCAACTCCTTTGAATTTTGACCAGTCTAAAATTATGTTGTCTGGTAATGGGTTAATGTCTTACATAAATAGCTACCTTTGCTGAAGGGAATGATGATGTCACTAGGGTAAGATATCCGACATTACTTTTCTCTGGATACAGAGCATCCCAGCATGCCTTTAGACTGCTCACATTCACATCTTGTTGGCTTAATGCTGACTGAGATTGGGCCTGATAAATATAAAATAAAAACATGTCACTAGATGTCACTAGTGAAAGATATCCTGCATTACTTTTGTCTTGGCCTATGATAAAGGAAATACAAACTAAACTGCAAAAGAAGTCTTAAGACACATTCAACTATAATCGTGCTGAACCAGCAATAATTCTACTTTTGCAGGAGATATGGACTTAGATCAGCCTGCACAAAGAAGACTGATCTCAGTCAACAAGATTTGTTTGACTGTTAACCCTTGTCATGCTGAACCCGGAATATTCTGGTTTTGGCAGGAGGTGTAGACTATGATCAGACTGCACTTATGTGCAGGCTGATCTTAGTCTACACCTCCTGCTCATACTTTTCCTTCACAAGTTGTTTATGAATTTGATTTGTAAAAGAAATATTGATTTTTTAACAACAAGTTCTATCAGTACTCTCAGCCCTTTGATTTGACAGTATTTCAGTAGGGTAATTTATTCAGCATGACAAGGGTTAATAAAACAAAAGAAATAATGAGCCACACAAAAGTCTTACAGCCTTTCGATGCTTTTAACTTTTCCATAACCCCTAACCTATACGACAAAATTTTAAACTGGTCCAGATTGAAAGAAGTTGCAGACTACAAATTTTGTTCAAAGAAAATTAAAATGCTTTATCTTTTTGGGTTGAAAACATTATGGATAATGAAGGGATCGCTGTTACAAGCAAATTAAAATGCTTTATCTTTTTGGGTTGAAAACATTCACTTTCCACAATGTTTTCTATCCAGAAAGTTGAAAAAAGCAGAGCTCCATAAAATTCAAGTTGTTGTCTGCAACTCCTTTTGATTTGGACAGTCTTAACTTTTGTAACAAGCAATTTGTATTTTTTCCACAATATTTTCTACCCTACTGAATGATCATTTTTCAAATAAAATCAACTTTAAATTTTGTCGGCAAAACCTTTGAATTTTGTCTAAAATTTTGTAAAACAGGAAAGGGTTAATGAGGCAAGGCAAGATAAGAAGTGGAAACTGAGATGATTTCATGGATACACAAGTCCGTGATAAACTCAATTACAAGGTTATGTTTTAAACTGCTTTCATTCAGTTTGTACATTCCACTAAATGTTTTGTTTTATAAATGGCCATTCTACCTTATTATACAAGTAAACCAGATGTGTAATCTATTACTTAGACTTGAAATAGTATTTAGCTCTCATTTATATGGTGTATTAATTCAACCATTTTAACTCTTGTCATACTGAACCCTGAATATTCCTACTTTTGCAGGAGTTATAGACAAAGATCAGCCTGCACCTCTATGCAGTCTGATCTTAGTCCACACTACCTGATTGTCCCTTTTAAATCAGAGGTGATTCTTTAAAAAATATTGACCCGCAACTAGTGCTTCCAGGTTTTCTACCCTTTATTTTCAATGTAATTCTGAACAGGATTTTATTCACTATGAAAAAGGTTTACCGTTGTCATGCTGAATTAAAATCCCCTACAGAATTAATTTAAAATCAAAGGACTGACAGCATTGGAAGGTCTGAATGAGGGTCTATATTCCTTTTGAAAATTGATTATATAAATGGCTCTGGATGAAATGGGACAAGCAGGAGATGTAGACCAAGATTAGACTTCACTTATGTGCAGGCTGATCTTTGTCTATACCACCTGCAAAAACAGGAATATTCCGGGTTCAACATGACAAGGCTTTATCATCTTTATCACACTGAATGACTATCTTATAAATACTGTACCTGGGGAGAGCACTCTTACTGATACACATTCTCATGAACCTAATGGATTTAAAGGTCTTTTTTCTTCCATCAAGACCAACAATGTTCATTACTTATACATTGTAAAACAATACAAAAAGTTTTTGCATTTAAACTTGTGTACAATGTTTATAGCAAATAATCAGACAAAATATAGGAAATGCATGGATTAATAGAAGAACATGTTATTTACATGAACATAAGTTAATTTCTGTGAGAAAATGCAAAATACAAATATTTTGCCACATTAAAAACTGCAGCCTTTGATTTATTTGTCATAAGATTTGTGAATTTTAATGTCAAATCCTAAAATATACTACTGAAAAGTATCTTTTATTAGGCAATCTAAGCCCATTTCCAAACAATGAAATTTTAGACTTGTCCTTATTCAAAGAAGCTAAATAGTTTCTATTTGATATTTTAAAAGTCTTTGTCTTTTTTCGGAAGAAAACATTGTGGAAAATGAAGAAATTGCTTGATACAAGCAATTTCTTCATTCTCCATAATGTTTTCAAGAGATTTTTTTCTTGAGGCGTGTCAAACAAGTGTGATTGTGTATGAATAAGTTAACAACATATCTAAAGCATCGACAAGTTGTAGATACATCATTTAGGTAGCCAATCAACAACCGATGAATTACTGACCATGCTAACTGACCCTTGACATGGCACTTCAAATGAGATATCACACCAAACTGACGTGTCCAGTGAGGATTCACTCAAAACCTTAGCATTCCTTACCTGAACAGCCAAGAACATCAGATGTATCCATGTTTTAGGAAGTTTTGTGTTGAGAATGAAAAATGCTTTTCCATACAAACAATTTCTACCATTTATACCACACTGGAAATTTAATCGAACATAACGCTTGTGACGACTATCTGCAAAAGAAAGGTCTAACTTTAGTATACTAGTGTATATTAAAATATCAGCTAAAATTTGAAAATCTCAAAGAAAGCTTCAAAATGAATTTCAAATTCTTCTGAGCATGTCAGTGTTAAATCCATTGCCCACACAATGGTGCTTTTTGATGTTCCTAAGGTAAAAGGCATTGGAAAACAATCTGGAAAATGAAGAAATCACTTCTTATAACCAATTTCTTCATTATCTACAATGTTTTCTACCCCATAAGACAAACATTTTTAAAATTTCCTTAACAAAGAAGTGTAGTCTGCAACTTCTTTGGACCAATATAAAATTGTGTTGTATGGTAATGGGTTAAGGGAACATTTCACTCTGCATTTTTTAACAATTCCTAGGATTCTTTCCTTTTTTCATTAACCCATTCCCATATGATTTTTTAGAGTAGTCCAATTTCAGAGAAATTTAGGATTATTATTTTATTTTTTTTTTTTTTTGAGAGAGAGATTGCAGACAACAATGTAAAGTTTGTTAAGTTTGTCTTTTCCAGAAGAAAAGATGGTGGAAAATGAAGAAATTGCTTGCTAAAAAAATTCTTTATTTTCCACAGTGTTTTCCAAAGAGTTTTTCTTGAGGGACATAAAAAGTGGGATAGTGTGGGAATGGGTCAAGTTACTCTAGCAAGATTTGTGACCTCAATTGCTTGACCCATTCCCACACAAGCCCTCCTTTTTACGCCCCTCAAGAAAAAGCTTTGGAAAACATTGTGGTTTTTCAAGCAATTTCTTCATTATCCACAATGTTTTCTATCCAAAAAGACAAAAAAAAATTAAATTCCACCAACTTTAAAATATCGTCTGCAGCTTCTTTCAATTTGGACCAGTCTAAAATTTTGTTGAGTTGGAATGGGTTAAACAAGGAACAAATTGGATGATGTGTCTAATCTTACATAAAATGTGTCACATACTCACACCCTTTTTTTTTGGGGGGGGGGTTTAAAATTTACAATTCTCATAGTTTTGATGCAACTTTGCAAATCCTCATGCTACGTCATCAAATATTAACTATGTATCAGAAATCCTAATCACTTTCATATTTCTATGTAAATTTACTGTTTTAACCCTTGCCCTGCTGAATATTTATCCTTTCTTCACAAAATTTTGAATTTTTGTCATATTTAGATCTACTTTGTGTTCAAATAGTTACTCAACACCAATAGAAAAAGCAGGTAGTTTAGACTAAGATCAGACTGCACCTCTGTGCAGGCTGATCTTAGTCTATACACCTGCCACAGCTATTGTCATTACAGGAATATTCCCGGATCAGCATGACAAGGGTTATGAATATTGTTAACTCTTTGAGAACTAGTTTGAGAGTATTTTCATCATTGGTATTTATGTTGTCTTTATAGGTTAGCATTGTGGATAATGGGGAACTTGCTTATTACAAGCAATTTTTTTCCTTTTCCACAGTGTTTTTCCTTGAAGGGTGTTAAAGGCCGGACTGAAGAGGAATGAGTTAACCTATAATGAGGAAATAACATTTAAGACTGGATCAATTTCAAAAAAAATTTGGACAAAAATTTCATGTGGACAGAATTTCTAATTTCTCTTTATTTCTGGATAGAAAACAATGTGGAAAAGGCACATAAGTTTCCAAAATATTTTGCTTTAGGGATTTAAAAGGGCATTAAAAACGATTGTGGGTGAAAGGCCATCAGGTTTAACCATGCCCTCACAATCCCACTTTTTTACACCCCTAGAGAAAAACACTTTCGAAATCATTGTGGAAAGTGAAGAAATCGCTAGTTACAATTGAGTTCTTTTTTATCCACAATGTTTCCTACCCCAAAAGACAGAGATTCCATCAACTTAAAAACTAATTTGAATTTAGACCACTTATCATTGTCTAGTAATGAGTTAATAGTTACAACAATAAATGAGCGCATGCATGACATTTCCAATCATTACACATGTGCACCAAGTAGACTCAGATCAGCCTGTGCATCCACACAGTCTGACCAGAGTCTTCACTTTGCACTCTGTAGATAGATACTGACCCAAATCTTCTTTAAACAATTAGCGAATATTCTAATTGCCCAAAATGGCTGTCCAGGGTGCTAAATATGTGCGAGTTACGCACATGCAAAATGGTTGGAAATGTCACGCACAGGCTCATATAAAAAACGCAGTACAAGCCTGACCCTTACCTACAATACTGCACTTTGCTGGAAGAGGTATTCGAGCTGACAAACTATTGATGTAATTACGAATCGTGGACAAATGCTTTTCACAAAAATGCTGGACCCCGTCTCTCAATGGTTCAGGCTGCAAATCAGTTCAAGATTTATAATTTTATCATCATCACATGCTCTTCATTTCATCAAATAGTTGGTTCATCATTATAACTGGTAACTCTTACCCTCCATATTCATTTTAAAGAGTTTGTTAAAAGGAGTATACAACATTTTACGGCTGCTGTCTATCTCTTAACCCTTTCCTGTATAATCACTGGTTTTACATCCCTCTGTTTTTGTATTTGATAAAATATTGTGGGAAAAGAAGAAATTGCTTGTACCAAGAAATTTCTTCTTTTCCACAATATTTTCTACCCTACTGAATGATTATTTTCAAATAAAATCAGCTCTGAATTTTTGTCTGTTAAACCTTTGAATTTGGACAAGCACAAAATTTTGACAAACAGTAAAGGGTTAAACAAGAGGGGAATGGCCCTAAAGAACTCACCTGAGTCAATGACTGCAGAAGTTATCAAAGAGCTAGTGATTTGATTTTGACCAAAAGTCACCTTTTATAAAGATTGAGAATTGTTATGCCAGAAAAGTAGCATGTACATTGGAAGATTTGGGCTAATGAACTAGATAGTGAATTAAAATAGAAAAGGTTGAGGGGTTGGTTGTTTTTTTTATAGATTTTCTACTATGTTTTCTATGTAAACAGGATGTGTCTGTGAAACACAATGCCCCAACCGTTTGAGGAGTTTTTTGGCGTTTGACCTTGATATGTGACCTTGACCTTATCACATGAGCTTGACCTTGACATAAGGACATGCGTATTATGTAGCTGTATCATCATGCAAAATATGAGCATCGTATCTTGAATAGGCTGGTAGTAATTGGCAATGTTAAGTTTTTGATTAAGTTTTGCAGACAGACAGACAGAACGAGAGACTCAATGACAGACAGACTGACAATGGTAAAACAATATATCCCGGATCTTTTGATGCGGGGGCATAATAATAGGGTGAGCCCATGCAGAGCCCAAATAGGTCCCAAGGGTCAACATATGAACAACCCTTTAGATGCTCTAGGAGGTTCTACATATCAAATATCAATACTCTAGGCTTTCTCATTTCAGAGAAGATCATTACCTTCTTTGTTTCTGTTTTAAATAGGGTGAGGCTTGGCAGAGCCAAAATATGACCCAAGGGGCATCATTTGAACAAACTTGATAGCTATTCCCTAAGAGGTGCTGCAAACTAAATATCTACACTCTCAGTCTTCTGGTTTCAGAGAAGAAGATTCTTAAAGATTTCCTTCTTTGTTTCAATGTAAAATGGGGTGGGCCTAGGTAGAGCCAAAATATGAACCAAGGGGTTTCTTTTGAACAAACTTGATAATGAAACTCTAGGAGGTGCTGCATACCGAATATCAAAGGTCTCTGTCTTCTGGTTTCATAGATGAATATTTTTAAAGTTTTCTTTCTTTGATTCAATGTAAAATTGGGTGTGTCGGGGCAGAGCCAAAATATAAACCAAAGGTTATCATTTGAACAAACTTGATAGATGTTCCCTAGGAGTAACTGCATACCAAATATCAAAGGTCTGAGTTTTCTGTTTTTAATAAATAAGATTTTTAATGATTTCCTATCCCCCCCCTTTTGTGGCAATGGCAACCAGGTAATTTGAACAATTTTGGAACAGCTTCACACAAGGAAAATCACTGCAAGGTTTCATCAGGATTTGCTTTCTGGTTCATGAGGAGAAGATGTTTAAAGAAATTGTTGGCAGACACACAACCACACTGGATGCTGAATATTTGGCAATCTCAATAGCCCATGTTGAGTACTTTGTGCTCAGGTGACCTAAAAACCCAAGAGGATCATGATGGACCTGAATTGCTCACCTGAGTAGCAATCTCTCTATAACAGCCTCTAAATTGTAAATATATTAAGCTCGCATGGAGACAAATCGAAACTCACAAAAATTATTGGAAATTCATGGTTCTTTAAAAAAAAGAGGGCCAGTGGCTCTGGCCCTCACATGAGATAAGACTCTTTTTCTTTAAGGCCTAATACTAACTGGGCCAACTCATTTAAAATGTAACTAAAATCAACTTATGTTGCCACGGCAACAAATACTTTCAACAAATTTCTAATCTTTTAGCAATCATTAAAAGGTGGCAACCTAAGGGACATTTCTGCCCAATTTGGTTACACAATTTTGGAAGAGTTGCCTTCCTAATTTCTATATAGGCCCCATCACTCTGAGGTTCTGAAATTTTAGCAATTTTGAAAGAGGTCAATGTATTGATGCTTCATGCAAAATATCAAGATTCTACAACTTCTGGGTCAGGAAGAGATGGATTTTTTTTATTTAACTTTACTCTTGTTGTCTGGGCAACTAGAGCTTTCAATGGATTACAATTCTTTAGTTGAAATTGTCGATTTAAAAACCCTTCTTTATTTCTATGTAAGCCCCCCTAAACTGGGGCTCCATCCCTTGGGACCTGTGGGTAAAAATTTCAGCAATTACAAAAGAGGTCAATGTACCGATGCTTCATGCAAAATATCAAGGCTCCATGCCTTCTTGGTCAAGAGGAGATAATTTTTAAAGATATTTTTAAATGTCTGTTTTGTTGTCATGGCAACCAGGATTTTCAAAGGATTATGTTAGCAAATTTTAAAAGGCACCAGCTAAGAAATATTTCTTCCATTTTTGGTTAGAATTGGCCCTATGGATTAGGAGAAGATGTTGTTTGAAAGTGTTGACACATGACGGACATCACACGCCAGACAGAAGGTGATCAAAATACTTCACCATGAGCTATGGTGAGCTAAAAAGGCAAGTCAAGATGGAGCCCATATGTTACCCTAGAGGCATATTTCAACAACTTTGTAGAGGGCCACATGAAAGATATCAAACCATTAAGCCTTATGGTTTATCAAGAGGAGATTTCCTTTTTACAGATGTAGAATAGGAAGGGGCCAAAGGGGCATGATTAAAGAACATTAGAGAGGCCATCAGATGATGCAGTGTGTAAAATATTGAACCTCTGCCCAATGGTTTTTAGGAGAAGGTTTTTAAAGATTACCTTCCTTCTTTCTATGTGCTTGTAAAATAGGTTTAACTCAGGCCAAGCCAAATATTTATTGAAGCCAAGGAGGAATCATTTTACTATTTTTTTGGCGAAGGCTGCAGGCAATGATGTACGCAAAATATCAAATGTCTAGGCTTAATGGTTTGTCAGGAGAATTTTTTTTATAGATTTCCTTTATTCTATATAAAATAGTTTGCAGACTACCATAGCCAAATTGGGACCCCAGAGGCATTATTCTAACATTTGGTAAAGAGCCCATTGATTGGGCTCATAACAGTCATAACTACAGCTTATTCAAGCTATGCTATTACTTTTAGGCTGCCTATCAACAATTTGCTTAATTTGTTTTGTTCCTAACCATACATTTTTTGAAAAATCAAGATGTATTTGTGAAACACCATACCCATGTAACAGCCCAGTTAAACATAGAAATAAATGTAGTTAAAAACTCACAGGTAATCCACTATTGCTACTCAATGTTAGAGCACTGTTTAATGATGCTCTATCAAATGTTGATGTAGGGCTGACTGGTCTGTCTATTGGAGATCTCACATTGGATATGCTGTTCCTATAAAAATAAAGAATTAATGCTCAATTATTTTATTTAAACTTTCCTTTCAAACCTTTCTTAACCATTTCCTGTTCAAACCCTGGTTTTTACGTCCCTCTGATTTTATAATTGCAAAAACATTGTGGAAAAAGAAGAAATTGCTTATCACAAGCAATTTCTTCTTTTTTCACAATGTTTTCTACCCTACCAAACGGTTATTTTCCAAATTAAATCCACTTTAAATTTTCGTCTGCAAAGCCTTTGAATTTGGACAGGTCTAAAATTTTGCATAACAGGAAAGTGTTAATACATATTCTAACAAAATACTGATTTTTATGCCTCTTAAAATTTACAAAATACATGTATTATGAAATTGCTTGTTATCAGTAATTTCATCATTTATCACAGTGTTTTCTACCCCAAACAACAAAAAAATAAAAAAAAAACTTTATAATTTCATCAATTAGAAAATTGTATTTTCTTTCTGCAAAGTAAAATTGTCCCAGTAAACTAGGAGATGCTGTTTTATGAATCCCAAATCCAAAAATGCCAAGCCCATATTTTTTGGTAAATCAAAATTTCATGACCACCTTTTCAGACTGGTCACCTCTAAAGGGGTTATCAATGTTTCTTTTCATGTCGCAGATTTTCATTCCCTCTCATTTATTGTTTAAATACGAAAAGTGCTTTTGCGAATATCAGAGATTGTTTATCAAATAAACCAGGGTATTTGCTTAACCCTTTCCTTCATATTTGCTTAACCCTTTCCTTTTTTTCGAAATTTTAGACTGGACCAATTTGAAAGACATTGCAGACAACAATGAAAAATTAATGCAATCTTAAATGAAACTATCATATGTGGTAGAAAATATTGTGGCAAAAGGAGAAATTGCTTGTTACAAATTGCTTTTCCCACAATGTTTACTAAAGTATAAAATCACAGTGACGTAAAATCCTGGGTTTGTACAGCAAAGGGTTCATCTATATTATGATTTTTAAAATTTCCTTCATTATTTCTTTGTAAAATCAGCGATTGCACAGAAAAGGGCAAATTTTCAGAATACAGTATTTCTTTGAAGTATTTTGGTAGAGGGTCAATAGATGATGATTTATACCAAATATCGAAGCTCTAGGCCTACGGCTTGGAAGGAGAAGATTTTTTAAGTTTTTTCACTCCGTTGCCATGGCAACCAAAGTTCTTCATGGATTTCAATTCTTTGAAGTGTTTTGAAAGAGCATGACCTAAGGATCTTTTTGAAGTTTGGTTGATATTCCATGGTTAGTTCAGAAGGAAAAGATTTTTTTGTAATTGTGAATGGATGGATATACAGATGGAGGGACACCAGACGATGACCAATCACAATAGCTCACCTGAGCACAAAGTGAATAGTTTGTTTGCAGACTTAATTTTGTAACTACAGCTTGAATAACAGTTAACTTTCAGCCTAAATGAACTATTTCATTTGTTCCTGATTGTTCCTGATTATTAGATTGACAGCCATGTTTGGTCAGTTACCTTGAAGACTTGGAGAGACTCTGCTGGCTTGACTGTGTGCTGTTGGATTGTTGTTGACGAACACCAACTACATTGCTAGGATATGCAGGGTTACCGACAGTGATGATTGTCACGGTACCTTCTGTTTGACTGGATACAGATCGTGTTTCCTTCTGACCGGAGCTATATGAACATAAATACACAATGTCTGATGTTTTACATTTCTTTTAACAGGCTTTCTCACTAATACCTGAAGCCATAATCTAACCAAGGTTAGTGAATAATTACAAACAGTGAACTAGACCTTTGACCCTTGAAACCATCAATACAAAGTGCTTTAAACTTTATAGTTATATTTACTTTCAGGATCAGCCCATTCCCACACAATGACGCCATGCAGACAAGAATAATTGCATGTTTTCTAGTCTTTAAGTGTAGAGACAAGAGCAGTCAGAGGGAAGCAACATTCGACTATTCTGAGTGCTGGATAGTAACAGCAATTCAATGTCGGTATTAGCCATAATAGCTAGATAGTAATAAAAATCAACAAGAGCTGGTCACAGTCATGTGACAAATGCCCCGAAAGGACAGGGTCAAGCATGAGGCACTTTGATTAATTTTGTAAACACAACCACATGTATTTGTGACCTATATATCTGGGTTTTTAATAAATGAAATTTCAATACATATAATAATTTCTGTAAATACAGAATGAAATCGAGAAATACATTATGGACGGATTTTTCTGAGGTCAAAAGTAGGTCAAAGATCAAGGTCACTGGGTCAAGGTCATGTAAAGTGGTCCACCCAATTAAGCATCTGTCCAAATATGGAAGCAATTCATTGAAGAATAAGAGAGTAAATACTATTTAACCATTCCGGACGCAATTTAACCATTCTGGACGCCCGTTTGACCCCAGATTGTGACCTTGACCTTTGACATCGGAACCTTGGTCTTTTTTGCAACACGTCCTCTGAAGTGGTGAACATTTGTATGAAAGAAAGTTGTACCTACTTGCATGATTATAGAAGTTACTGTTTACACTTAAGAAATAAGACAGCTTTAAAATATCTTATCATTCAACGTTATGTACATTTGTTAAATTCTAAAATTTGAATACAAATGACATAAAAAAATGACCTTGTCCAATGACCTTGAAACAAGTTTCAACAGAAATTACTAACCACAAGCAATAAAAATATGACCTAGAAAAACTGATCTTGACAGATAAACTATTACAATGGTTCAGTTTAGGTTTTTCAGAGCTCAAAATGACCTTGACATTTGAATTTAATCAATTTAAGGGCAGATAATTCAAGAAAGACCCAAGCTTTTTGAATTTCTGAAGTCTTATGCTCAACTAAATATCAGATACATTGTGGCAAGATTCAGTTCAATCCAATAGAATTTGTAGGAGAAGTTGAGCACACAAACCCAAAAAAACCCTGTAATTTTAAGCTATATTGTTAAGTAAAGGGAAGATAATTCAGGAACAACTTGACATATCAAAAAAAACTATTCCTTAGCACAACAAGACAACATACAGAGTCATTGTGGCAAGATTCAGTTCATTTCCAATCAAAATGAGGGAGAAAGTGTGCTCAAAAGAAATAATGGGGTTTTATGTTCGATTCAAGGGCAGATCATTCAAGAAAACTCAAGAATGACTGGAGCGATTTGAATTTCAAAGGTCTTATGCACAACTAGACATCATAGAGACTAATTCTAGGGAATTTCTGCTCATTGCCATAAATAATGTAGGATAAGATGTGCACATAAAAAATACTGTGAGAAAAGAAAAGTTGCTTGTTGCTAGTAACTTATCCTATCCTAAAAATGCTATCCCAAAAAGTTATTTTGGGAGTCATCAAAATAAAGGAATCACTTGATAAGAAACAAGGCATCAAAAGCTAAGAACAAACATACAAACTTACTATTTTTTCAGATCATCTTTAAGCTGGTGCACTAGGAGCCTAACTGCACTGGATCCGCACTGTGAGAGTTTGTTAATTTCACCGATATTGTCAGCTAGGAGATCATGATGTAACAGTCCAAGTGCCTTGATCTCTTGTAAAACACTAACCAAAGCTGACTGGTCTGTCAAGCTTAATTGTGCCACTAAATAGTTCATAGTCCTCACTGCTTGGTTCTGCAAAAATAACAAAGCATGTTTCTTAACCCCTTAGCAGAGGACAAAATTTTAGACTTGTCCAAAATGAAAAGATTTGCAGAAGACAATTCAAGTTTATGAGATTTAAAATTTTTAAATTTCTCCTTTTCCAAGAATATTTTCTACCACATAGGATGGTTTCATTTAAAATTGCATCCAATTTTCATTGTTGTCTGCAACTTCTTTCAATTTGGATCATTCCAAAATATTTTTAAAAAAACAGGAAAGAGTTAAAACCCTGGTTAATGATGCCACAATGTTGTTGTCTATCATTCTATCCGCTTATGTATTGTAAATACTGTTTGCTCAGCTCATAATGGTCCAAAGGAAAAACTTAAACATCATGAGAAAAGATTAAATAGCTTTCACTACAACTTTCATTTGCAAAAGTTGTATTCTGTTGTACACAATGTCTTGAGTTTTTTATTTATTTTTTTGTTCCTTTTTTTTGTAATTTCAAACATTTAAAATATCATGCACCATTTCTTTCTAAATTTAGGTGAGTCTAGAACTTTGAATTCAATGAAATCTATTGTTTAATCCATTACCAGACAATTTTTATTTAAATTGATCCGAATTCAAATGCTGTCAACAACTTTTATTTGATGATTTTTTTGTAAAAAATTTATATTATTGAGTAGAAACCTAGTGGATAATTCTTTACAAATCTTTTTTCTTGACAGGCATAAAAATGCAGGATTGTATAGAGATGGGTAAACCCATTCCCAAACAATTCTGCTTTTTAAAGCCCCTTACAAAAAAGTTTGGAAAACATTGTGGACAATGAAGAAATTCTTTGTAAAAAGCAATTACTTCAATGTCAACAAGGTTTTTTTAACCTAAAAGAATTCTTATTTAAATTTTATGAACTTGAATCTGTCGTATATAACTTCTTCCAATTTGGACCAGCCTAGAATTTTGTCATGTGGAAAACGGTTAACCCTTTCCTGTTCAAACCCGGGATTTTACGTCACTGTGACTTTATACTTGAGTAAACATTGTGGAAAAAGGAGAAATTGCTTGTTAAAAGCAATTTCTCCTTTTCCCACAATATTTTCTACCACATAGGATGGTTTAATTTAGAATTGCATACAATTTTCGTTGTGGTCTGCAACCTCTTTCAAATTGGACCGGTCTAAAATTTCAAAAACGGGAAAGGGTTAATTACCTTGGATACAGTACCCACAGCTCCCACTATCTGCACAACCTGCTGTACATAGATTGGCTGTTGTTCCGAGAACTGTTTGAGCTGGGTCACATGATCAACAAACAAGAGGGGATTGGATGTCACCAGGTCAATAAACATGTTCAGAATATAATTCACCAATGAACTTACAGACAAATAATCACAGAATGTAGTAATGTGTTTCTCTAATATCTGAAATATAAATGTGGGAATCATCAATCAACAAGAGAAAAAAAGCATTGAGTGTGACAAATATACAGCAATCAATGCTATGATAGAGATATACAACATCTGTTTGTTTTGTTTGAATGGGGATTTAACACCACTTTTAACAATATTTCAGTCAAATTGTTGTGGCTGGAGCACCTAACCATTGATTCCTGGTATGTCTCACACCATTACTACTACTACATCCTTTCCCAGTTTCCAGCTGTTCATCCCACTTAAGTGTACGATTATCCAACCATTGGTGGAAGAAAAAATTGATGTCAGAAAGGGTAATTGCCACAACCGGGGATAGAACCCTTGACCTTCAGCTGACGAGGAAGATTTGATAAATCACAAGATCAAAGGTTGAATGGAATATCAAATTATCCTCCACAAAGAGAAGGAAATACAAGATGTTGTATCGCTATTTTTACGTAATATTTCATTTATTATATAATACCACTTTTTATTATATACCTATAAATATTCCTAGCAAAATATATACAATCCACACAGACAAAAAAGGACGCATCAGAAAAAATCTGTATCTGATATCCCTATTTATTATATACCTATAAAAGATATGGATTAAAATCTGGCTATCTAATACAACACGACAGAAAAAAAATCAATATTCGGTGTGTACTAAAAAACCGTATTCGTCGAGTACCGTTAAACACGGACTCCTTTTTTGTGTATTGACGTTCGGGCTTTTTTGGAAAGTTGGTTATTTCTTAATCATTTAAGAGAATTTTCTGAATGTCATATCCGAAAAGGTATATAATAAAAGGAATATTACAACAATGTGTTTTTCTATTTTCTATTATCGTGCTCGGATCGTGTGTAGGTATTTTTTATTGGATTCGACCTTCGGTCTCATTCAATAAAAAATACCTACACACGATTCTCGAACACGATAACAACAAATAGAAAAAGACACTGTTGTAATATTCCCTATGTATTAAATAAATTTGAAGAAAAAATGTAAAAAAATCTGTATTTCTACAAGTATTTTCCTTCACCTTTACCATTCTTACTACGTTTATTTGCATTATGACATCATAAACAGAATTAACCCTGTCCTGGACAAAACCGGGATTTTACGTCACTGTCATTTAATACTTGAGAAAACATTGTGGAAAAAGGAGAAATTGCTTGTAACAAGCAATTTCTCCTTTTCCCACAGTATTTTCTACCACATAGGATGGTCAGATTTCAAATTGCATGCATTTTTTCATTTTCGTCTGCAACCTCTTACAAATTGGACCAGTCTAAAATTTCTTTTAACAGGAAAGGGTTAAGATAATAATATCTTAGACTAACTTCTATGGAACCCAATTTGACACTGTAAGGTTCAGATTTTTTGTCCAAGTTTATCTGTGTGGAATAGATAAATTTTTTCTAGAAATATTTTATAGGTATATAATAAAGCCCAGTCAGTAGTCATACTTTTACGAAAATAGTTTAACCCATTCCAACTCAAGCCCTCCTTTTTACGCCCCGCAATTAAAGAGCTTTGGAAAACATTGTGGAAAATGAAGAAATTGCTTGTATCAAGCAATTTCTACATTATCCACAATGTTTTCTACCCCAAAAGACGAAAAGAATTAAAATCACATCAACTTGAAATTGTCGTCTGCAGCTCCTTTCAATTTGGACCAGTCTAAAATGTTGCTGTGTTGGAATGGGTTAAACCTATTCCTACAAAATTCTGCATTTTTATGCTTCCCCCCCCCCAAGGAAAAAGCTTTAAAACACATTGTGGAAAATGAAAGAAATAGGTTGTAACAAGCAATTTCTTCATTTACTACCAAAGGTTAGACAAAGGTTTTCAAAATTTCCACAACTTGATGTAATTATCGTCTGCAACTTCTTTGAACCTAGGTTAAACCATTACCTTTCAATAATGCCTTTTGATGCCCCTATAAAATAATACTAATGACAACAACTCAAATAATGCTATTTTGGGGAAATAAGTGCCAGAATTGTTAGACAGTGAGAAAAATTGATTGTCACAAGTAATTTCTCCTTTCCAATAAAGCTTTCCATTACCGTTTTTTTCAGGGAGTCAAAAAGAAAAAATGTGTAGCAAATGGGTTAAATATGTGAATTGAAATGTACTATTTATTTTTCCGCTATTTTAATGACGTCACATTTGATTATTTGTTTTCATTATTATGTACTCTGAAAAAGGCGTATGCCGAAACTTTAGTACTTAAAAAGAAAAAACAATAATACTAAATATACGTGTTGTTGTAGTTATTTTGAGAATTGAAATGTACAGATTACAGTCAGTAGCATAACAAAATAATTTATTGATCTTCAACCCTCATCATGAACCCAGAATGAATTCCTGTTTAGCAGGAGGTATAGAGAAAGATCATCCTGCACCACCTGTTTGTCTCTTTCAAACTAGAGTTATTTTTATGCAATTCTGACAAAAAAATTATTCAATATGACAAGGGTTTACAAAGATGTTAAAAAATGTATTACACATTTACACAAATGTGTTTTCCTCCATGAAACCATAGAATCCAATTTTATGTTATTGTGATATAATAAGGTTGTTTGTAATCTTCAGCTAACTTTTACAGTTTTGACTTAAAGTGTTCTTTTAGCACGCACACTGTAAGACAAGAATACAAACTGTGATATGATGAAGGTAAGTACCGTAGTTATTTTCATAAATGCCCATCCCCTAAACTACTGCAAAAAGTGCGGCCTTTTGTCATCGATTTTTTTACAGTGGGCGATTCTAATAAACACCCATTCCCCATCTATGGTTAAAAAATCAATATGTATTTGGATAAAATGTACAATGTTGGAATTAGTTAGAAGATTGTCTGACGCTCTTTTCAGAGTGCACTTGTATTCTTGTTCTCTTGTCATGGTACTCTAGTTATCTCAACAATCTCAACACTCTCACTTTCAATTACCAGTAAAATATTTTCACCACCATACTTGCAGCCTTCAGGTTCAAAAATGAACATACTATTTTTCTACCTTTTGTCATTTTCTACCTTAACCCATGTATCTGCAAGTTCTTTGAATTCAGATCAGTCTAAAATTTAAGACTGGTCCAAATTCAAAGAAGTTGCAGACGACAATTTTTAGTTGATGAACTATTTTGAGGTTAAAAGCATTGTGGATAATGAAGAAATTGTTTGTAACAAGCAGTTTCTTTATTGTCTACAATATCATCCAAATTGTTTTTCTTTGAGGCATCAAAAGGTGCTATTGTGTGAGAATGAGTAAGAGGGAATTATTTCTTAAACAGTGTCTTCAAAATTTCTAAAATTACAACATACTAAAGCCTAAAATCTTGTTGTGTAATAAGTTGAAGGGTTAAATATCATCAAACTTACCTTAGGTTTTGATTTGGCCATCATACAAAACACCTGTAGAAGACTGACTCTCTCAGACACACCTAGAACTTCGAGAAGGGGAACCAGGCTTTCTACATTCTCTACTACTGGTTCTGGGTTCTGTGTGAAGATTTGAGGCAGTACACGGCACAAAGCATGCTGACCTGGAAATAACCAATTAGCATTGTTATGTTAGGTCAAGTCATTCACAAAGAAACATAGCCAACATCTTTTAATTCTTTTGATCTCTGTACAGTAAATTACTTTTATTTTTTGTTATAATCCAACCAGTATAGTGTTTTGTTGTTATGTAATGCCAATTTTTTAACCCACATAAAGGTCAAACTTTTAGGTGAAGCAAATTCAAAGAAATTCAAAACAACATTTCAAATACAAAATTACCTTTTAATTCTTGATTTTGTATGTAAAACAGATTTTAAGGTCTCAGGTAAAAGGAAAAAAAACACAGAAGGATTCATTGTGGCAGACTTTTTTCATTCCGTACAATATTTCCTTAGTATGAATTCTTTAGACTGTCAACAGTTAAACAAGGGATTGTACTATGACCATGGAATATGTAAAACCATAAATTATGGTTTTACAAACTCCATTATCATAGTACAATCCCTCTTTTTACAGTTGACACTCTAAAAAATTTACACTAAGGAAATTTATGGTTTTACATACTCCATTATCATAGTAAAATCCCTTGTTTTACAGTTGACACTCTACAAAATCCATACTAGTTTAAGAAATACCTTATATATTTTTAAATACCCCATTATCATAGTACAATCCCTTGTTTGACTCTGTAAAACAATTTACTGTGGAAATATCTTTCCACAAGATGAACAAGTGCTTTGAAAATCAGAGCATTTTGGGAAGAGAAGACTGATTGATAAAAGGAAGGATACAGTGCTAATTTTGCTTGAGTGGTTTAATACTAAACAATTGTGTCATATAAGTGCTTTGAAAATCATAGCATTATGGAAAAAAGACTGATTAACCCTTGTCATGCTGAAACCGGAATATTCCGGTTTGGGCAGGAGGTATAGACCAAGATCAGCCTGCACATAAGTGCAGCCTGATCTTAGCCTACACATCCTGCTTGTATTTTTCCTGCCAGAGTTGTTAATGAATCAGTACTACAACTACATCCTTTCCTAGCTCCAGCTGCTATCCCACTTAGGTTTACAAATATCCACCCATTGGTTGTAGACAAATGTCGGAAAGGCTAAGTGCCACCCCTGGGGATTGAACCGATGACATCCTATAGTTGAAGATTAGGAGTCTGATGAGCTACCCACTGCGCTATGAGGGCAGTATGGAGATTTTGAAAACTTTCACCATATATGGAAATTAACCCTGCCCATTAAAGCCATGTTGTTCATGTAATCAGAATTTTCTTAGAAGGAATCTGATATAGGGTCATCTAAGGATTATTTCTGTGAAATTTGGTTGAACTCAACCCAAAGTTTTTAAGGAGAAGATTTTTTAAGCTTTCATCATATATGGAAAGAGCCCTGACAATTAAAGCCATGCTTTTCATTGGATCAAAATTCATTAAAGAAATCTTATAAGGAGTCACCTAAGGATTATTTCTAAGAAATTTGGTTCAAATCCATCCACTGTGCTCTGAGAAGATTTTGAAAGCTTTCACCATTTATGGAAATAGCCCTAACCATTAAAGCCATGCTTTTCATCAGATCAGAATTTTCTTTGAAGGAATCTGATAAAGTGTCATCAATGGATTATTTCTGTAAAATTTGGTCCAAATTCACCCACTGATTTCTGAGAAGATCTGCCTAGTAAATATTACTCCTGATGATGTAACGATGACGTAGGTTTGAGCAAATTCAAACTGAATGTGGGATTCCAGCGGTAATAACAACACGTGGAAGACCCAATATTCATTTCAACTGTCTTGGCTTAATCTAAAATAGATTTACAGCCTATGTAGGCTACTACGGGTAAACCCCGATTTATTCTGATAAATGACCTCTGATTTTCGCAAAACTTCTTTTCAGAATATTTTATTAAAATAGTGTATGAAAGGGAATGAAAATAATTAAAATCTATGACATGAAAAAAACATTGATAATTACCCTGCTTATTGTAAATATTAAGCTCTGGGCAAGAAAGAGACGCATATCCACACTCACTTTTACACCCCTCAAGAAAAAAGCTTTGGAAAACATTGTGGAAATTAAGAAATTGCCTGTATCAAGCAAATTCTTCATATCCACATTATTTTCTATCCATTAAGACAAAAAAGATTATAATTCCATCAACTTGAAATTGTCGTCTGCAGCCTCTTTCAATTTGGACCAGTCTAAAATTTTGTCATTTGGGAACGGGTTAAAAGGAATAAAATGTGTGAAGTTATTTTGAAATCCATGAATTAATGTACAAGATATGATCTGGACAAGAAGTAGACAAACAATCACACACAAACAGAGGTAAAAACTTTTTTCAAAATTTAATTTGAAAAAAAAATATATATATCCTTCATTAAAACAAAGGTGCAGCTGTTGCATCATAATGAATAAAATTGACTATCTAATCATTTTTTGACAAAACATAACATAATTTTATTGATTTAGACTTGAACATTAACCCTTGTCATGCTGAACCCAGAATATTCCAGTTTTGGCAGGAGATGTAGACCAAGATCAGCCTGCACATCCTGCTTGTACTTTTCCTGCTGGAGTTGTTAATGAAATTGATTTCTAAAAGAAATGTTGATTTTTTAACAACAAGTTCTATCAATGCTTTCAGCCCTTTGATTTTACAGCAATTTAGTAAGGTAATTTATACAGCATGACAAGGGTTAATGCTATCATAACATACAAACAATTATACATGCAATAATGGCAGTTTTAATTAAAACAATATATTAACTATACATGGTGTTGAACCCTTTACTGGATTGCAAAATTTTAAACCTGTCCAAAGTCAAAGGTTTTGCAGTCAGGAATTTAAAATTTATTTTATTAGAAAAGAAAAACATTCTGCAGGGTAGAAAATATTGTGGAAAAAAATTACTAATTACAAGCAATTTATTCTTGTTCCACAATGTTCCCCAAGTATAAAAATACGGGTACTTAATTACTAGGGATTGAAAAGGAAAGTCTGTTCAGCCCCTGATGTGATTTAAAGATGCGGCAATTAGCTCCACAATCATTAAACTGGGCCTTTCAAAGAGAAAGTATAAAAGTATATAAAGAATGATATTGTTGGGTTTGTTGTTTGTGTTTGTTTGTTTTTTTCAAATTTTAAATACTGTTATCATATCACAAGCTCTTGGTAGCTTATGTTACTTTTTATATTTCCCTGTAGACTTTGAATATAAACTCAGAAATAGTCAGTGCATTTTGAAAACATAAAAAGAATCTTTTACATTAAGAATCTTCGATCGATAATTCCTAATTAAATAAGATTCTCATTTTTTCCTATCTTATAATGGTAGTCGGTATTTAGAAACATTTTTTAAAGAATAAATCGGGCCGTTTTGACCTCGGGCCTTTTTGGCCACAGAGACGAACGGGCGTTTTAGCCACGTCGATGTGGGTAATCACGTGACCTAAATAAAAAAAGATTTTGGCCTTTGACCTGGGACCGGAAAATCTGTTTTACACACGAAATCAGGTATCAAAAGGTAATTTTGTATTTGACTCAGTTGGTTGATACATACAGCCTCAGATATTTTATGCTTACTTTTCTCATCATGACGAATCCACGTTTAATCCAACATCCCGGCATGTCCAAACACTTGCACGGTTTTGTTGTATGGGAATCTTGGTGGGTGGGGAAAGATTATTTTTCTTGTCATTTATTGTCAAAACTCAATTATCATGCATACCTATGTTATCGTGCATGGCCCCTAAGGAGCCCCAGTGAACTTTGGTGACCTTATTTTTTCACAGGATGTTTTGTTTTTGGGGCCCGTAACTGTTGCTGTGAGAAACACCCATACCATGCAGCACATTTAGCTTAAACCCAGAGAGATGCAAAATTGACCCCCATTTCACAAAATAGGGGACAGGGGATAAGTTTAACATGAGTTTTCATAAATCTAAACTAAAACTTACATCAAATAATTCTTCTAGATTAATTGTTTAAAAGAAAAGATGGATGACAAAAATTGAAACAATAAATTTGCTTCTTTTTGGTTGTCATAGACACTCTCTTTTGTAGGATGCATGATAACTGCAGAAGCAATCCAAAATTTCTAAAGGGTCAACAAGGCAACTTTCAACATAAATTTCATGTAGAAGTTTAGAATAGAACTGGACAAAAACTTTACTAAAAGATAAATGAAATGTATATAAGATATATAAAAACTATTTCATCAGATAAAAATCATTTTTTGATTAGTACTGAACCTCGGGTTCCTTACATGCACGATAATTGAGGTGAAGAGTATATGTGGTTATTGTGCTAATTTGAGCAATAACCGCGTTGTCTTCGAACAATTAGCATATAAAAAAATTAGGCACTGGTTTATCCGAAACAATCGTTTGATAATGCAGTTCTTTCTTTCTTCTGACCTCATAGTCTTTGATTTGTAGTTAAAACATTTGCTGGTGAGTTTACTCATAAATTACTTAAATTTCATTGCTTTCTTTTACTAGCATTAGATTTTCAATTAGTGTTCTAATCTATCAAAGCATTCAATCAAGAAAGTAACCGCTATATATTGCACAAAATATCCAAACATTGGTCAGAAATCCAAACATTGGTTGGTAATATTATCATACAGTTGTATCCATCGATCTTGCATGTCCAGTGAATTTTGTATTTGGGAAGTTCTTTGGTCTGTTAGAGCTTATTCTGTCACATACACTTTACTGTTCATAGGGATTAAGAATGGTCAGAAAGTAATTTGAATAAAAAATTCTTACTTGCGTCTAGTGTTGTTTGAGTTTGATGTCACCCTAATTCAGTATTCATAAACACTGCCTATTGACCTAGTTTCCGTTGTAGACTCACTATGAAATTTTGCCTTTTGATCAAGCTGAAACTTTTGGTCCACTTACAGATCAAACCCATTGAAATCATAATTCGAGCTATTACATAAAATGTAAAATGTACTGTTTACATGCTGGTTTTTAGCACTAGGGAAATAAACTTTTGAAATTGTGTGCCGTTCTATTCATACAGGAATTGTATTAACTGTAAAATAGTTATGAGACTGGTGTAACTGTTTTGTGTATAAAACTTTTATTAAAGTTTTCTTAGGTGCGCAAGATCACCTGACAGCCTCATACTGTCAGCTTGTTGATACCTAAGGGCCTGAAATGCACAATAATATCCGAAATGCACATAAAAAATGAATTTTCTTTTCTTTGTCTTTGCAAATTTATTGATCTTTACTCCCAATAATATTAAAAAAAGATGAAACCAGTGTTTCTGCCAGGATAAATATTTAAAAGGGTCATTTGTGTACCGTCTTCATTTCTGGGAGTCATTTAGAGTTTTAGAGGGTCTATTTTGTAAATGAATACGTACTAATTACATAGTTTAGTTGTGTGTTTATAATTTTAAGCGTTACATTTAGAAGGTAAAGTATTGATCGTGCAGTTTTAAGTTTAAATTTAACTTGACTTGTAATTCGAAAGGATTGCCACATTAAAATGAGTTAAAAAAAAGATCAGAAAAAAATCGTTTTCCAGATGATTCTACATATATTCAGGGCTTGGGAAGCTGGAATATAAACTACCTGTATAATTAGATGACAACAACAGGGTTGACATATTTCTGCAAAACTCAATTTAAGCCATTCCCATCAGACTCACCAGTTTGAATATTTTCATTTGCTGATGCAGTGATGCTTACGTCGGTGGTGCCTGTTTTAGTCTTTTTATTTGCAGTTTGGTAATAATCATCAACTCTTTCCATTTTTGCAGACAAAAAAAGATCGTAAGGGAAAAATACAAGGCTAGAATGTTGCACTGTACCGTTTATCTCGCCTGGTGATTGAAAGAGGATGATTTTTATCTTTGAAATAATCCCAAATACATGATCGGATGTGAAAATTCAGATATAAATCATAATTATCATATTCCACAAGGATTATTTTCTATAAACTTGCTGTTGTGTCTCAATAGTCCTCCAGGCAGGTGAATTTGGGGATTCTCCCACTTTTATTCTAAATAATCCTCAATATTTTCAATGTTAGTGGGGAATTTTTTCCTGTTAACAAAGAGCGTGAAAACCAAATATTTCTCAATTTTGCTGAAATCTGCACATTTTTGAAATCCTGTCAAGCACTCAAATTTATTGAATAACATGTGTGTCTAGAAGACACGGTATAGATTTTATAGACCAGAAGGGTTATATAACAATTGTTTACGATAAGTCAGTAATCGTCAAGATCTGTGAGTAAAATGAGTCTTTTTGGATTCAAAAGAATAACAAGTCACCAGGATATTAATTGGAAAGAACAGAAATTTGGCACAATGAATCTCCACAATGTCTTGATGAGCATAAAACCATGAATTGATATGCATTTGTATTTAATTGTTGATTAGTCAAATGACAACCCTTTGCTTATGCTAAGTGAAATGAATAGGTAAAATGAAATATTAACCAAAACACAAAATGTAAGGAAGATCACACTATGTCTGTCTTCATTTCTTGCTACTAAAGTGAGATTTCTGTCATTTTATGTCTTCTTTTCAAATTAGAAACTGTACCCACTTTCAAATTTTACCTTTGCGTCATAGAAGTAATTTACCATTACTAAACAAAATTTTAGACTGGTTCAAATTGAAAGAAATTGCTGATGACAACTTAAAGTTGATAAAACTAGAAACTTTCAAGTTTCTTGGTAGAATACATTCTAGAAAATGAAGAAATCGCTTTAAACAAGCAATTTCATCATTTTCCACATTTTTACTCCAAAAGGTGCATAGAAAGTGGGATTGTGTGAGAATGGGTTAAAGCTGTCTTTGTCAAACTACTTTGTCAACTGTGTTTAAGTCAACTCTTTTATTATGAAACTCTGATAAAAAATTAATTTAATCAATGTTTAATAAAGCATATTCTTATTCTACCTTCAGGTTAGGAGAGAAAGATGCCTGCCTCAAATACCCCGAAGAGAAAGGCTAATGATAAGGGCAGTAAGGCTTCTTCTGCAAAGAAACCCAAATTGAATGGCAACCAAAATAAGCAGTCAACTCCGACAAGTAAGAGGACACCTGCCAAGTCCACAACAGTGAAGTCTAAAAAAACTTCTAAAAAGGAGGAAAAACCAGCTAAGTCACCTGTTAAGAAAACTGTATCAACCAAAAGTAAACAAGATGTTAAGAAAGCTGTTACTAAGAACACAAAGAAGAATCCATCTAAACCAACTATCAAAGGCAGTAAAACTTCAGTTACAAGAGCCAAACTCAGTGTTGCAGTTAAATCTAAGGCACAATCTGCAGCCCAAAAAGCTAAAGCTAAGGCACTGAAAACCAATATAAAACCTACCCTACAAAAGGGAAAGAAACCAGAAATCAAGAAACCAAAAGTAGTCCCGAGTAAGCAGAAATTGGAAAAGCCTAGGAAAATCAAAGAAGAGAATAAACCTGTTCAAAAGAAAGATATTGAAGAAAATACAGCCAAGAAAAGGAAAGCAGTTGAAAATTCAGATGAACATGATGATACACCACGTAAGAGAAGGATTATCACGCCAAACAAAAAGTATGCTGACTTTGAAGTCAGCACAGTTTCACCGAAGCGTGTATCTGAATTAAGATCTTTCCTTCAAGACAAAAGAAAATCTACACCCACTGCTCCTTCTAAAAAGCAAGAGACTACAGAGAAACCAGAGAAGAAAACTCCTGCAAAATCCACTCCAATAAAGAAACAGACACCAAAACCTAAAGCAAAAACGGAAGTTGATGATCTTGAAGAAGATATCAGAGTTATCAAAGCAAGTGAAATGAAACCTGCTGAGAAACTGATGAAAAAACTGCAGAAAAAATTGGAAAAAGAAGCAAAAGCAGCATCTACATTCAAACAAAAAGATGAATCTGAGAAAACAAAAATTACTAAGGTTGTCACATATAACAAACCTAAGACCAAAATATCATCACTGCCCATCAAGTCTTTAGCTCAAAGCCCTAAAACACCAAAATCTCCTAAAGTACCTACTGGAGTTGTAAAACCACAACTGAAAGATTTAAAGAGTAAAGAAAAAGTTATGAAAGTAGCACCAAAATCAAATCATACTCCCGAGAAAACAGTAAAGCCAAAGAAGGTAAAGGAACTAAAGCGAGAAGATCGACCTATTCAAGTAAAGTTGGCTTATCAGAAAAATATTAAAGAAAAAGATGATCAGAAATGCTGGATTACAGGCATTGATACCTTCCCAAGTGGAGAAGTGATCATGGTAGACATGGCAAATAAGAAGATCAAACTGTTTAATAAAACTATTGATGAATGCCTTAGTTGTATTAAATTGGATACTATACCACAGGATATTTCAGTCAGTCCAGTAGATGCTAGCAGTGCCTATTTTACTAAACCATTCTCTAAGGAAGGTATTCAGAAAATTAGTATGTCTGATGGTAAACTAACTCTGAAAGAATCACTATTCACCAATGGTACAAACAGAGGTATTAAATGCACCAAGGCTGGAATTCTTACATCAGTCCAAGATGGCCGCTATCATGATCTGGATATCAACTGCTTCAAGATTGATCTTTTGGATTATGAAGGGAAAAGCCTTAAAACTGTTTCAGTTGATCAGACAGGCACTCGACTGTTCAAACTTCCACTTTATTTCACAACTAGTAGCAACGACAAGCAAGTAGTTGTGTCTGACTGTATTAGAAATAACTCTTACATTGTAAGCCTAGATCTAACAGGCAAGATAAAGTTTAAGTATACAGGATTGTTGGCCCCACGTGGTCTTACTGTTGATAATAATGACAATGTTTATGTTACAGAGTGGGAACAAAATAATGTGTATGTTCTTTCCCCAACGGGCAAGCGCCTTCAAGTTCTGATCACTAATCAAGAATGCCAGAGTGACGGAATGGATGGACTGACAAAACCATACCAACTCTGCTTTGTTCCAAATGAATCACATGGTCAGCTGTTGGTCAGTCAAGAGGGCAGTGATACAATCAAAGTGTTCAATATTTCCAAACTTGAGAAAGCAGATGCTGATAAAACAGAGGCACAGACTTCTCCGAAGAAAGCTGAGGCAGAAAAAACCGAGACAAAGAAAGCAGAGGTAGAGAATGCTGAGACAAAGAATATTGAGACACAGAGTACAGAGACACAGAGTACCGAGACAAAGAGTACTGAGACAGAGAATACTGAGACTCCAAATTCTGAGACACAGAGTACATCTACCACTGAAGTTGAAAAAGTTGAAGAATCAAAGAAAGAAGAATTAAAAGAGGAGACAGTGGAAGAAAATGCCGTTATTGAAGAAGTAGCTAGTACAAGTTCATCATAGCAACTAGCTATTTTTTCAGTGATACAAATATTGTTTATTAGAACTAACAATAATATATTAAAAAGCATAACATTTTTAACCCATTCCCACACAAAAAATATAGACTGTTCCAAATTCAAAGAAGTTGCAGACATCAATTTTAAGTTTGTGCATCAAAGAAATCTTTGTCTGATTGTATATAAATCTTTGTAAAAAATGAAGAAATTGCTTGTTACAAGTAATTCCTTCATTCTCCACATTGTTTTCTTAAACTATTTTCTTGAGGGGTGTAAAAAGGCAGGACTGTGTGGTAATGGATTAAACAATTGAGTGGTTCAATTTGACCAGTGATAAAATCTGTGTGAGACAATATATTTACCTTCATAAACTTGAAATGTGAAAATATATGGTAAAAAGGGGATAAAAGGTTGCTTTTATTTTCTTTGTCACATTTAAGAGACAATAATTATTCCAGATTTCAATAGCCCATTACCCCTTAATGCAGCTTTTTGATGCCCTCTAGAAATATGATCATGGTACATATTTTGAGAAAAGGATAAACTACTTGTAGCATGCAATTTCTCCTTTATATTGTGATACATAATTTTCAATTGTACATATTAAGATGTACCACTGAATATTTAAAGGATCAATATACTGTTTTGACCCAAAGAAATATCTTGAGAGAGAGTGAAATGAGCCCCTTCGGAGATATTTCTAAGGGTTAAAACAGGGTATATACAGTTGATTTTCAGGGTCAATAGAGCCTTATTTATCCATATGCCACATGACATTTTTGAAATGTTAAAAGCTGACATATTGGGAAGAGAGAATTTTAGCTATAGGCTATACCAGACAACAACATTTTAGACTAATCCAATTTGAAATCAGTTGCAGACAACATTTAAAATTTGACTATAATGGGAAGATAAATGTCACCTGTGGTAGAAAACATAGGGAGAAAATGGGAAATTGCTTTTCCTACAACGTTATCCATGATCTTATTTCTTCATTTGGCCATTGTATAGTGATGGGTTAATAGTTGTAAGCCATGATCTGTTCAGGAAGTCTTTGTTGTCCAAAAAAAACAGAATTTGACTGTTTCATTTTTTTAGAAAACTTAAATTATTTTCATTCATTGGGTGAAACACTATCGATGTGTTTCCAGTAACAAAAGAGTCTTCAGTTTTACTGTTTAGGAATGTATTAATATATTTCATTAACCCATTCACACATAATCTGGCTTATTTATGAATCTCAAGAGAGACGCATTGGAAAACAAAGATTTTTTTTTTTTAAACACTCCTCAAGTTGAAAAAGTTTTTGTTATAACAGGTTAAAGGATAGTGTAGGTTGAAGGATAGGGTTATAGACTAAGTAGCACTCATTGACTTATAATTTAATTTTTAGTTTCTTCTACCAAAAACAGTTGTTCTTATTGGTCGAAAAAAATTATTCATAACTCCATGAACAAAATTTGGAGCACGCAGCGATTTTGTATGTTTCCGCACAAAATAGTCCCACACAAAAAGGTATCAAAATTTGTAAAGCTTTCGGTTTATTCGCTCGATGCAATTAAATTATAAGAAATGGAGAATTTTTTTTTGTTTACATGAAGGTATGAACCGAAAAATCTAATAACACAATGTATGAATCCGCTTCGCGTATTCATACAGTGTGATTAGGTTTTTCGGTTCATACCTCGATGAAAACAAAAAATATTCACTTCATCTCTTAAATGATGTAACTTGATTAGGCTTTTTCTATTGTATCAAAGATGACCAAACTTTAATCAGACTTGCACCCATATATTGACGGGTCAACTCGTATTCCAACTTAAAGCGATTTAAAGTTAAATCTACTCAATTCACTATAAATTTGATTTATTGTGATATATTCCCTATGCTCAAGTCAATACAAGTTTTTTATTACAAATTTAATATTAAACTCTGAATGTATCTTTATTATCAGTAAATTGAGTCTTCTATACCAATGTACCATTTTAAGGGGGGTTTAAGCCATTTTTCAGATGAAATGTTTAATAATATCCAGCACCTGTGTGTTGTTGTTCTCGTTTTAACTAAACTACACTTCACTCAATCACTCAACCCATAATGTAAATAGTAATTTTTGAATCCCTTTGTAGATAATTTTTCCTTGTGTTTGTCTTTACCAAGCTTTGCTCTGTAATGCTTCAAGAAATCCTGATCATTCAAAAAAACTTTTTTAAAATATCAAATTCTTTTTTCCAATAAAAAACTGAATTTTTGTGCTGAAATCTTTGAACTTTTTGTAGCAACAATATTATCTGCTTTATGTAAATAATGATTTTTTTTTGCATAATATCTGGTTTTAATGAAAGAAGTCATTACTTGAGCATCAAAGTCACTTTGCTAAATGAAATTTTGAGCAATTGATTAACCTTTTACATGCTGTATAAAATCCACATGGGAATAATGTTAAAATCAAAGGGCTAAAAGCACTGATAGTACTTGCTCAATCTTAAATATTTCTTTAGAAAATTAATTCATAAACAACTCTGGCAGGAAAAGTACAAACAGGAGGTGTAGACTAAGATCAGACTGCACTTTTGTGCAGGCTGATCTTTGTCAACACCTCCTGCCAAAACAGGAATGTTACGGGTTCAGCATGACATGGGTTAATATGAACATTCTGTTTTATCATGGATTTATTTTAGCACCCAACAACTGAGTGATTTCTTTACAGAACTTATTTCTTTTATTGTAGAAAAATGTTACAAAGAGAACAAAATATTAGACTGGTCCATATTGAAGATAACATTGAGAATGCAATTTACTAGAAATAAGAGCCATTTTGGTACACCACATTGTGAGTAAAACAGAAATTGCTTTGCACTTATCCATTAACGTTTTCCTCAATATGACTTTTGTTAGCATAAAAATTAGGGACTTTGTGGAAACAGGTTCAACAAAATTGTCAAAAAGCAACTATTTGTCTATATTTGTATAAAAAATTAGATATTGCAGTGTTTTAAGCAGGCCTGGTTTTAAGACAAAAGTTTTATTCTGGAAGGAGGGAGGGGCTATTCAAGATCATTTTCACATGATTTTATTGTACGCAATATAATATGCTTTATGCACAGGTCTTGTGACGCTTGTGTGAAACTGGAATTAGAATCTCCAAATTGTTCAAGATGATTCCAAAACATTTGGAGCAGAAGGAAATATGCTCATCTTATGATAAATGAAAAAAGAGATGGATTCGAACAGATTGTAGAAATATATATGGAGCACCAACAGTTTACTTTCTTATTAGATCTGTACAGAAAAATCTAGTGTTTCTATGCAAAATGTTTTTAACCCATTCCCATAGCAATGACGCTTTTAATGCCCCTCATGAAAAACATTTGGGAAAACATTGTGTAAAATGAACATGCTTGTAGCAAGTAATATCCTCTTTTTACTCAATGTTTTTTACTGTTGAAAAATCTGAAATTTCATTAATTTGTCATCTGCAGCTCCTTTCAATTTTTACTAGTATAAAATTTTGTCATCTGGTAGTGGGTTAAGCTGATGTTACTTGACTGGACTGTGGTTCATCAAGATTATATGCTGTTGATATTCTATAAAATTGTTCCCTAGAAACATTTTTAAGTACAAATAGCTCAAAGCCAACACATTACCACACAGTCGCAACTTTTTATGTCTCTGAAGAAAATAGTTTAGGAAAACAATGAGGAAAATGAAATTCTTTGTCAATAATGTTTTTATAATAATAATCTCTTACTGGATTAAGTAGAAAATAAAAACTTGATATTTAACCGATTCCCAAGTTGCAGACAACAATTTAAGGTTTATGAAATTTTAGTTTTTTCAACTTTCTATATAGAAAACATTATGTTGAATGAAGAAATTGTTGCAAGCAATTTCTTCATTTTGCACAAATTCTCCCAACTGTTTTTCATTAGGGTCTTCATTCGTCAAAATGCATCATTGTGTGGGAATGTAATCGATCAGACAAAGTTTCTTTTCATATTTCTATTGTTTTTACTGGGCAATTGATAAGTGTGGTCTTTGTATATTGAGCAAGATTGAATCTAATCAGTAACAATTAAAAATGAAATAAATAGTCATTTCAATGATGATCATGTTTGCAGTTGATAGATAGCAGCTATCAATAAACAATTGGTTGTTCAATAAAATTATACATTTAGACAGGAAGTTAACTCTTAACCCTTGTCATGCTGAACCTGGAATATTCCGGTTTTGTCAGGAGGTGTAGACTGAGATCAGACTGCATGTTTGTGCAGGCTGATCTTAGTCTACACCTCCTGCTCATACTTTCCCTTCCCGGGTTGTTTATGAGGTTGATTTCTAAAAGAAATATTGATTTTTGAACAACAAGATCCATCAGTGATTTCAGCCCTTTGATTTGACAGAAAATCAGTAAGGTATTTTATACAGCATGACAAGGGTTAACTTAAAAATATGTCAAAATTTATGTACACATTTTTTGTTGATTTGGCGACTTAAACGTCATAACTGCTTATTCAAGCTGTAGTAACAACATTTAAGTAGACAACCAACCATTTAGCTTGGCAGTTCCCAAGCTTGGTGGTTCCCAGAGAAAACCAAAGGTATTGCAATGGCTAGGTTGTTATGTGAAAACTAACGTTTTGTAATATCTTTGGTATTACTAAACACATTCACTATCAAAAATACAATCTGTACCAACAAGGGGAATAATTCTAAATGCATTTTTTAACAAGTTGCACCCCTTTATGACTTGAAAATATACCTACTATCCAGCACTTGAACAGTCGAGTATTGGCATCATCATGCGATGCTCTTGTTTGTTTAATGTTATGGACAATTCATTCTGCAATTAGCGCTTTTTAACCCTTTCCTGTTCAATCCCTAGTTTTTACGTCCCTGTGTTTTTATACTTGAGAAAACATTGTGTAAAAAGAAGAAATTGCTTGTAACAAGCAATTTCTTCTTTTTCCACAATAGTTTCTACCCTACTGAAGGAATATTTTTCATATAAAATCAATTTATATTGTCATCTGCAAAACCTTTGAATTTGGACAGGTCTAAAATTTTGAAAACCAGGAAAGGGTTAATATCCAAGTCTAACTTCCTATCTGAGATCAGTGGGCATAGCCAGCGAACCATCATTTATTGTTTGTGTTCATTTTCACATGATAGTTTTTATCACTGACTTGTATGTTTTAGCTATTAAAATATTCAGTTTTGTATCTCCTGATTTTTTCATCATAAATTTCCGTGGACGTATTACCCTTGTTGTATACCATGAAAAATGTTCACCACACAATTCCTCAGTCTTAGCTTGTTTATTTGCAGACAAAACCGAGGTATTACTGTAGCCCTGATATGATGTCATCCAAAAACTTTTTCATTTTGTAATAGGAGGATAACTCTAAATGAATATTTCAGCAAATTATGCCCCTTTTTCCACTCTACCCTCTGTCAAGCACTTGAACAGCCCAGCATTAGAATCCCCATTTAGTATCCTAGTTATTCTCCCCTATATTTTTTAGTAAGGAATCATTGTATATAAAGGAGAAATAACTTGTTGAAATGTTTTCAACCTTATATTGCATTTATTTGGCATTTTAAACACAATTCAAATTGTTGCAACTTCTTATGGTTTCGACCTGTCTAAAATCTTGTTATCAAGTACATGTAATAGGTTTAATCAATTGACCTATCAAATCTCCCATTCTTTCTTGAGCTGCTATGTATAGACATGCAAACGATATCATCAGTTGGCAAACACATCATTGTAACATAACTACAGCTTATTCAAACTGTCAACTCATCACTAAACAACTAAGTTTTGGACAATTCCAAAATGAAAGAGGTTGCTGAAGACAGAATAAAGTTCATCTGAATAAGATGTGTAATATTTTGTAACAAAAGAAGAAATGGTTTGTTTCTAGCAATCTCATTTCTAGCTCTACTGGCTGAAAGCCAGAGATCTATTGTCATGGTGTTGTGTCCGTTGTGCGTGTGTCGGTCTGATGTGCCTGCAAACTTTTACTTTGAAAATCTTCTCCTTGGAAAGTACTGAACAGATTTCAACCAAATTTCACAGAAATGATCCTTGGGTGACCCTCTATCAGATGCATTCAAAGAATTTTGATCGGATGCATTCAAAGAATTTTGATCGGATGAAAAACATGGCTTTAATGGGCAGGGCTAATTTCAATATATGGTAAAATCTTTGAAATTCTGTTTCTCAGAAACCAGTGGACTGATTTCAATCAAATTTGACCGGATTGATCCTTGGGTGACCTTTTATCAGATTATGAAAAAGAATTTCAATCGGATGAAAAATAGGGTGCTAATTTCCATATATGGTAAGTTTGTAAATTTCTCAGAAACTTGATGGATTTCAACTAAATTTCAAGGGAATGATAACCAGATGACGGTTTGTCAGATTCCTTAATGTAATTCTGATTGGTTGAAAAACATGGCTATTATGGTGGTTTATGTCCATATTATGGTATACAGTGAAAATTTTACAAAAAGTGAATTTTACATAACTTGACTTGACTTTAGTAAAAACAATGAAAAGTTTGGAATGGTTCTCTAGAACTATTTCAAAGATTTCATGATTTATATTTATTTTCAGTCTATTTATAATTAATTAAGAAATTTGCTTTATCAGTACATTATGTGGAGCGATACAGGTGCTTAAGCGCCTCTAGTTATCGCAATATCCTCCAAAATTGTATTTTGACAGTATATGAGAATTCAGAGTTGTGTGATTATTTGGTAGGAAACATTGTGGAAAAAAGAAGAAATTGCTTGTTCTTTATTATCCACAATGTTTTCCAATGCCTTTTCCTTGAGCTTTGTACTAAAAAAGGATTGTTTTGGGAAAAATTAAGAAAGCCATAGTTATACCCCCCCCCCCCCAAAAAAAATATTTTCAGGAGTACTGGAATCAGCCTGTCTGTCCATGTGTCCGTCTGTCTGTATACAAAATACTACCAATTTTGTGTCATGAACTCCTCCTTCAGTTTTCCTTCAATACCATTGAAACTTTATACAAAGATTAACCACATGTTGAAGTTTTGCAAGGCACAATTTTGAAGTCTTAATTCCCCCTGGTTCAAGAATTATCTCCCCTTGAACATAGACATTATTTATGCATTGTAGACATAAAACAGATAATTCTACTACCAATTTTTTGTCACGAACTCTTTTCTAGAAAAACAAAGTCAGTAGCTATGTCATTATATTGTTAAAGCTCTCATTACACTGAAAGCACTTGCGGGGTATTAAGTCACATACTGTGACAAGTTCTAGTTTGTCTTCCCAGCTCTGGGACAAAAATATTCTTTCTTCCTTTGCTGTTCAAAAGACCCAATTGCAACTGCAAGTCAAAGAGTATTTAGACAAATTAAATAAATCATGATGCCACATACCTACAAAGTCAAAAAGAGTATACTGATTTCACCTTGTCTGTCATTTGTGTGTATGTCCTGACTTTTTAAGTTTCAGTGACTCAAGAATATGAAACCTTTCCACAAAATATGGATATGTATGTTAATAAGTTAAGTTTGAAGATGAGAGTCTTCAAAGACTTCTCATCAGTTTCCTACCCGTAAATCGACATTGAGCCTTCGCGTAACATTTCCGACTGTTTCACATATGCAACAAGTGAAGACTCACATCAGCCTCTGCATCTGCCAAGTCTTTACTTTCTACTCTATATTGGTGGCTTAGTGCAAAAACATCATAAGTGTCTATAGAAATTATAGACACCTATGATGTTTTTACACTAAGCTAATCATATGTAGATATTGACTCAAAGCTTCTTTAGGCGATCATCAAATATCCTAAAATGTCTTAAGTCGATCACTGTTCAAACTGCTCATTATATGTCCTTCATGCAAATGAGTTGGAAAAGTCACACAAAGGTTCAATCAGACTTCAGATTTGTACTTTGTCATTTTGTAGAGTATTGTAAATCATTTTTCTGTACTTTTTGTCTCAAGGCTAGGCAGATGTTGAGCAGTTCTCATTATCAAGTGTACTGTATTAGTGAAAGATCAGCTTAACCCTTTCCTGGACAAACCCGGGTTTTTACATCACTGTGATTTTATACTTGGGAAAACATTGTGGAAAAGGAGAAATTGCTTGTAAAAAGGAATTCTTCCTTTTCCCACAATAATTTTTACCACATAGGATGGTCAGATTTCAAATTGCATGCATTTTTCATTGTCGACTGCAGCCTCTTTCAAAATGGACCAGTCTAAAATTTAATAAAACAGGAAAGGGTTAAAGGTGAAGGCTAGTAAATATTTGGCTGTTTAATTGTGAGGGAGTCTGATAATAAATTAAAGTCATTTCAGTCCAAATTTTAGGTCTTGAGAACCAACAGAATTCAACCATACTTAGCAGGAAGCATCCTCGTGGGAAAGTGCTCCAGATTTTTACATGTCATGGAGTTATCTCCCCTGGAGGCCCCAGGGGCAAAAATGGTACATGTTTAGGTCACCATGACCGTCAGGTGACACATTGCGATTGTGTTTTGTCTGGTGTTCTGCGCCGTGCATTAACTTTTTAAATTTTCTACTTCTAAAGAACCCTTGGACGGATTTCAACCAAACTTTGCAGGAAGCATCCTTATGGGAAGGCGCTTCAGATTTTTACACGTCATGGAGTTATCTGCCCTTGGGGCCCCATTGGTGGCAAAAAAGGGTACATCTTTAAAAATCTTCTTGTCATGAACCCACTTTTGGATTGGATTCACATTTGGTATTCAGAGTCTTTAGGGCAAGGACTATCAATGTTGTACAAGAAAAAAAAAATCTGTCGGGGGGGGGGGGGGGGTGGGGGTGGGGTGGGTGGAAAGATGGGGGTTGCATAAGCTTACATAGTGAAAACTTTGAAAACTTTTTTCTACCAAACCAAAAGACCTACAGCTCTGATATGTGGCATCATCTAGAGGACCTCTATCAATTCTGTATAAATTATAACCCCAGGGTCAAAATTAGCTCTTTCCCAGACATCACAAGTTTAACATAGGCTAATACATGTATAGTGAAAATTTCATATATCTTCTTCTCCCAAACAGGAGGGGCTAGAGATTTAATATATGGTATGTAGCATCATCTGTTTGATTTTTATCAAAATTGTATAAATCATGGCACCAGAGACAGAACTAGCGCTTTCCCGGACATCACATTTAAGCTTAAAAATGAAAATTTTAAAATATCCCAAATGAGAGGGCCTAGAGCTTTTATATTTGGTATAATGCATCATCTGATGAACCTCTTTCAAGATTGTACGAATTATGGTCCCAGGGTCATAATTAGCCTGTTCCCTGACATCACATGTTTAACCAAGGGCTTATCTAGTGAAAATTTTAAATATCTTCTTCTCCCAAACAGGAGGGGCTAGAACTTTGATATTTGGTATACAGCATCAGCTGCTGGACCTCTATCAAAATTGTACAAATTATTGTCCCAGGATCAAAATTAGCCCATTCCTGGATGTCACAAGTTTAACATAGGCTTATATAGTGAAAACTTTAAAAATCTTTTCTGTCAAACAGATAGGCCTAAAGCTTTGATATTTGGTTTGTGGCATCATCTGGTGGATCACAAATTTTACATAGGGCTTATATAGTGAAAATTTTAAAACTGTACTTCTCCAAAATAGGAGGGGCCATAGCTTTGGTGTTAGGTATACAGCATCATCTGGTGGACGTCTATAAAGATTGTATAAATTATGGCCCCAGGGTCAGAATTAGCCTGTTCCAAGATGTTACAAGTTTCACATAGGCATGTTTACTGACTCAGGCGAGCAATATTGCCCTATGGGCCTCTTGTTAAAAATCTTCTTGATATGAACTGGCTAATTGGATTGGATTCACATTTGGTATTTACAGTCTCTAGGGCAAGGGGTATAAAGTTTGTACAAGAAAAAAATCTGTCAAGAAATGGGCTTGCTGGGGGGGGGGGGGGTGCATCATCTGATGGACTTCTATCAAGATTGTATAAATCATCTCCCCGGGGTCAAAATTAGCCTGTTCCAGGACATCACAAGTTTAACGTAGGCTTATGTAGTGAAAATTTTAAAAAATCTTCTCCCAAATGAGAGGGCCTAGAGCTTTGATATTTGGTATGTAGCATCATCTGGTGGACCTCTATCAACATTGTATAAATTATGGCCCCAGAGCCCATTCCCAGACGTCACAAGTTTAACATGGGCTTACAGTGAAAACTTTATAAATCTTCTTCTCAGAAACAGAAAGGCCCAGAGCTTTATTATTTATCAGATGACCGATAAGGCTTTATGGCCCTCTTGTTTATTATGGATTCAGTTGTTTGTCTGTATATTTTTGTATGCCCAAATCCTATAGTTTCAATTGAGATGAACTGAAACTTGTCATTGTAAATCTCTATGAAGTCTAGTTGAGCATGGGAAAACATTCTATTGATCCGCCAAGTCCTTATAGAATTATGAAGATTATGAATTTAACCCATTACCACTCGAGAAAATTTTAGACTGGTCCAAATTGAAAGGAGTTTCAGATGACAATTTTGTGTTGATGAAAGTTAAGATTTTTTCAACTCTCTGGGTAGAAAACAATGAGGAAAATAAAGAAATTGCTTGTGACAAGCAATTTCTTCATTTTCCACAATGTTTTCCAAAGTTTTTTTCTTGGAACATACCTAATGTGTCAGTTATTTCCCTTTATTGTATTTCTGACTTTTATTTTGTCCAGAGCATATCTGTTACTATCAACTTGAATATTCATGGGTGGATAGACCTAAAATACAAGAAGTGAAGTGCACAAGAATCCAGCATTTTCTTCATTGTCCACAATGGTTTGTACCCCCCCCCCCAAAAAAACAAAGATTTTAAAGATTTCAAAAAACTTAATCTGTCGTCTGTAACTTCTATGAATCTGGACTGGTCTAAAAGTTAAATTTGCATAATTCTTTGGTAGATAACCTCAATATGTTTTCAGCAGTGTAAGATTGCTGTCATTCCATTAGGTTGTGCATCAAATAATTAACCCATTCCCACATAATAACACTTTTTACTGCTCCTGAAGACAAAGGCATTGGAAAATATGATTGAAGAAATTGCTTGTAACAAAAAAATTCTTCATTATGTACAATGTTTTCTACGCTAACAGATTGAGAAATTTTCTCTTTCAACAACTTGAAAATGTCATCTACAAGATCTTTCAATTTGGACCAGTCTAAAATTTTGTCATCTGTTCACAGGTTAAAGAATGTGTTACAGAGGTCTAGATAAGAGGGGTAACATCATTCTAAAATCCTTATTTCTCAACAGAACCGTATATTGTGGGTACTCATTTGAATTGTCTCGTCAAGACGATTTGAATGAGTACCTACAACATAGGGTTTATTGCATTATTGGTGAAATATTCTAATCTAAAATACAAATTACGCCCTCTATCTGTAGCTCTGGACTGTGTTTAGCCCTTTCCTGTTTTAGAAAATTTTAGACTAGTCCAAACTGAAAGAGGTTGCAGACGACAATGAAAATTGGATGTGATTTGAAATAAAACCATTCTATGTGGTAGAAAGCATTGTGGGAAAAGAAGAAATTGCTTGTTACAAGCAATTTCTTCTTTTTCCACAATTTTTTTTGCAGGTTTAAAATCACAGTGACGTAAAATCCCGGGTTTATCCAGGAAAGGGTTAAGTTTCTTGCCCGTGTTATCATGCATTTTGAGTGGGGATATGCATGCACAGCTTTTTTGTGTTGTTATTTTCATTGGCCAATACATGTTGCCTGCTAGCTCCTACCTTTTAATATAGATGACACTATTAGGTCCATGTACTTTGACAACATATCTGCATTATCAATGGCTGCCAAGGACAGGTAACTGGACACATTATGATTCAGCTCTTTATGTTGACAGGATAGAAACTTCACAACCACTGGAATGGCAAGGCTCATGACCCTTTCTTTACTGTAATGCTGAAGAAATGGTATATAAAAGATATCAGTAATGGAATTCTTAAAATCATCCCATTTCCACATTATCCCTCTTTCAAAGGCCCTCAACATAAAGGCTTTGGAAAATGAAGAAATTTCTTCATAATCCACACCACCATCATAGCGTAGTCGGTAGAGCGTCAGACTTCTAATCTTCAATCATTTGACGTCATGGGTTCGATCCCCGGAGGAGGCACATATTCTTTCCGACATTTGTCTTTCACCAATGGGTGGATAATCGTTAACCCAAGTGGGATAGCAGCTGGAGGCTAGGAAAGGATGTAGTGGTAGTACTGGTGTGAGAAATACCAGGAATCCATTGCTAGGTGCTCCAGCTGCTGCAATATAACTTAAATACTGTTAAAAGCGGAGTTAAACCCCATTTAATCAATTAACTAATTAATTCATTATCCACAAAGTTTCCTACACAAGATAAAGATTTTCTTTTATAATTCCAGTAGCTACAAAACTAAAAGTTGTATTCTACAACATCTTTCAATTTTGACAAGTCTAAAATTCTAAAATATTCTAATGGATTAATTCAACCCTATGGAAAATCTTTGATAACTTTCCACTAGGAAAAATAAGGTTACCTTATGGATAAAAGAATTTTAAATATTTTTTCTACCATAAAGCATATCAATCATTTCAGTTAATATCAAATTCAATTGTTTTCTGTTACTTTTTATTTAGGATCAGTATACAAATATATGGTTTTACAGTGTTTGTGCTAGTGTTCAAACTTGAAGAGTCAATGACTCTTTGAACATGAAATTCTAGGGATCAAAACTGATTCTGAAGGGGGTCATAACAACATTAAGATCAAATCATTAGCATAAATGCCAAAGATTATGTTCAAATCGACCTTTTCTTGTAATATGAAGTAAGCAATTGGTTTGTATAATCTTACATCAAAGAAAAAATGAGGAACCAAAAACACATATTTTGGCCCAAAGGAAGTTCTCCCATGAGGGTCATCTTGACCCCTTAGAAGAAATTTTTAAGGGTCAAAATAGGACCACTTACCATAAAGAGACAACTCATGATATCCGAGGCTATTTTGGCATGAGGTGGGTCTGACTCTTTTGGGCTAGGCTTTAAGTTATGGGTGTGGCACACTTCCAGCAACTTGACCAGGCTTTCAGCATTCTCTTCTATTGTGTGAGTCTCTCTGAAATATTGAAATATCCTAAAATGATTTTTTTTATACCTACTGAGTTACCTTATAAGGTATTTTTATTGCATGTAGACAAAATCATACCTGACAGAAAAAAATCTGCACAGAACAGGTATTAAACTGGTATAGATTTAGTTAGATTACACCATTTTCCAGGTAAAATGATGTTGCATTGATAATCACATTATTGGGACTTTAAAAAATTTTTAGACAATCTTTTACATTTAACCCTTGTCATGCTGAACCCAGAATATTTCCGTTTTGGCAGGAGGTATAGACAAAATCAGACTGCACATGAGTGCAGTCTGATCTTTGTCTACACCTCCTATCTGTCCTTTTGAAACCAGAGTTGTTTATAAAATTAATTTTTAAAAAGAAGTATTGACAACTATCAGTGCCTTCAGCCCTTTGATTTTTATACAATTATAATTTGATTTTCAGTTTCGTCTATCAAAAACGAGCGTTCTGATTGGTCGAAAAAAAATATTCATAACTCCATGAACAAAATTTTGAGCACGCAGCGATTTTGTATGCTTCCGCACAAAATAGTCCCATATCAAAAGGTATCAAAATTTGTACAGCTTTTGTTTTTTTCGCCCGGTGCTATTAAATTATAAGAAATGAAGAGAATATTTTTTGTTTTCATGGAGGTATGAACCGAAAAACCTAATCACACACTGTATGAATCCGCTTCGCGTATTCATACAGTGTGATTAGGTTTTTCTGTTCATACCTCTATGAAAACAAAAAATATTCTCTTCATCTCTTAAATGAATAAAAATTGTTGGTATATAATAAATGGAATACTATGATATAGTAGTGATACAAAACCTTTCATCAGATTCTCCCAGCAAAGAAGACCAAAGGTCTCCCATCATATCTCAATTTTTTCTAAAAGGCTTTGGAACCAATACAATGTTTTGTATCACTACCATATTCCTTATTCATATTCAACCTAGACACCTAAACAGCTCTAAAGAAGAGGAAATGAGAACAACCTAATCATGTTTTTGGTACCAAAAACAAAGTTTGGAGAACAAATAATAAATTAGATCAACACTCCCTCCATCAAGAGATCTAGCTGATAATGAGTACCAACAGCATACAGCTTGGTGAAAAAATTATGAAGTCAAAACCACACACACACTTTAGATGTACACTGCAGTACCCCCACCTGCCCATGTAAATGGTTTCCAGAAAATCTACCCTTTTTTACCAAGATAATATCTATTATCCTTTTACCTGACAACAAAATTTTGGATTAGTCCTCGAAAGAAGTTAGTGATGAAAGTTTACAATTGAGGAACTTTAAAATATCTTTGTCTTTCTAGGTAGAATACATTGTGGAAATTGAAGAAACTGCTTTTAATAAGGAACTTCTTCATTTTCCACATGATTTTCCCAAGTTATTTACTTGGAGGGCATAAAAAAGCAAGATTCTGTTGGGATAAGTTATTTTTCATGCCATGACTGAATCAAAAAAGGATCTATGAAGACATTACAGTAAAAAAAATACCTTGACAAATCAATTAAATAAATATCTTCAGACATATTTTAAGGCAAAATTCTTTGTGTAAAATTTAAAATTACTGTAAATACCTTCATCTCTTGATAATTAACTCTCATGTACCTAGTCAAACAGTTATATTCTACACTTAACTTCTTACCACATAATCCAGATGTATACAACCTTCAACAAAAGAGCTTAGGAAAACATTTGGGGAAAACGAAGATTTCCCTTGGAACAATTAATACCCACATTGTCTAAAAGACAGAAAAGACGGAAAATTAATGATACATGTCAATATGAATCTTGGCAAATGATGGAAAGAATGTTTGCAAAGACAGGGTTTAAGCTTAGGACCCATTCCTCCTTTTTTTCTTCAATTCTCTCTTTTGTACTATAAATTTTAATCAAATAAGTTTGGGCTCATTGGAAGAAGATAAAAATTGTCGCAAAGTGGTCTAAAACCCCCCAACAGCGCTTGTCCATATACAAGTGCTATCCGCCAAAGGGCCGTCACAAAAAATGGACTTTTTAATTAAAGGGCAATAAATCAGTCAAAAATAAATGGACCATTACCGAAATAGGATTTGCACATGTCTGACTTATACAAAGTCTATCTGTGAAATTTTAATCAAATCCATCCAATGGTTGCTGAGGAATTGAGCGGACACGATTTTTCACCAAAGGGCCATAACTCTGTCAAAAATCAATGGACCATAACCAAAATAAAATATGCACATCTCTGTTTAATACTGATTATATAAGTGAAGTTTGAATAAAAAGAAAAAGCTACTAGTTTTGGGGGGTATAAAAAAGGGTAATTAGAAAACACCTTTTACTACAAGCCAAACATCTTGAATTAATCCCTTCCTACATCACGCCCGGTAATCTCGGGCTCCATCTCTTTTTGGAGAACAGTGCAAAAAGGAGACAATGATACTTCCGATATGGAGCCAAGGACCGGAACTGAACAAAAAAGGTAAATAAAACAGTGCACCTCGCGTACAATTTGATCTCCTACTAACCTATTATACATTTTTCCAAAACGTCTTGAGTTTCATACCACATAGAAATGATTATATCATCCGTTGGCGGTGATAGATTTCAAAAATAATTCCGTTTGTGAATAGAAACTTGAATCAAAGTTTGGACATGGGACCCGATCAAACACGAAAATGCGTGTTGAAATCGTTCAAATCCATGTAATCAACAGTTCTGAAAGATTTAAGTGGCAATGACTGTGAAATGAATGATAACGTGTTGATATGAAATAATGTTACCACAAAGATCTGCGTTTTCCTACCCCTTTTGCGGATTTTCTTAGATGAGAAGGAGACCAGGATGCGGTGAGGGAGACAAGATTCAGAGGGAGAGGCGATGCATATAAAAGAATACAGCTAATGATTTTCTAGGACTGTTACTTTATGAATATTACAGGACACTTTTCCTTTCCCCTTTACACAGTACATGTGTCTCTCAGACTCTCTAGAACAGCCATATTTATATCTGGTCTATATTTTTCTCCTTTTTCCAAACTGACGTACCGGGCCACAATGGTAAATATAAAGTGAACGTGTAATAATTCTTGTATATCTATTCTAACGAAACATTTTCAAAGAAAAACAAATAGCTAATTTGAGAATTCAGGGCCCGTATTCACCAAATTTTTCTAAATTTTAGAATTGGGTCTAGGCTAAATAGTAAGGTTCATACTATTCCAAGAATAGACTAAAGTTCGTATTCACCAACACAATTTAGAACAGACTTCAATTAGAACGGTTTGTATATTGCATAAGCGACCGCGCACCTGCACTGGTTTCCAGACTTCTTAAAAGCGCATTTCAAAATAGTAGCCATCTTTAACACAAAAATGGATCGAAATCGAATAATTAGGTCGGATTATTATCCTCGATCCTATATGGATCGCTGTGGCCGGGGGGAGGGGGGGGGGGAGATTAGTCAATCGGCAAAACGAAAGGGTTGCACTACAGTGATCAAAAATAAAACGAAAAAGCATCTGTTAGTTTGTTGATTATTTATATTTGTCTATGACTGCGTAGAAACACTTTGTTGGCTTTTAATTCTTTTTATCGTTATCATCAATCATAAACCTGCCGCGGTCCAGCGGTTCGAATTGAAGACGGCGATGGAAAAACAAGCAGCGGCTGTGCAATACTAGCACTAATTCCGATAATTGTATTATTTTGAGTCGAAAAAAAGACCAAAAACAATAAGAAGAACAAAATAATGCGTATTTAGTACGGTAGGTATTAGACTTGGAAAAATGAAGAATTTTCCCTAAATTTAGTTCATTCTAAAGTTTAGAATAGGTTGGTGAATACGTACTAGATTCAATTTAGTCTATTCTTTGGATTTAGTCGGCTAAATCAATTTAGAATGCGTTGGTGAATACGGGCCCTGGTCATCACAAATTTCGAAAAATACGCTAGAATCTTAGAAATATGTTACGCGGAAGGAGTTCAGATCTACAATAAACGGACGTTCTGTGCCTTATACGTGGTAAAAGCTGTATAACAACACCTGTGGTTAATTAGAATTTTCACACTTCTTTAAAAAGGGGCGGGTGTTAATTGCAGGCTACAGATGCTACAAAGGGAGGGGAACGAAGATTTACTTCGACAAAAAAGAGCAGATCAAAACCAAAGGTGTTTCATGAATGGAATGAATTTACAGTTTACATCATAAACAGTAAGAAACACCGTGAAATTGATATTTACATCGATCAAAACCATTCAAAATCAATCACACAGCGCTCCAATCATTCATTCCAAACACTCACTCAAACCATTAAAAAACGCTCAAAATAGTTCAAAAACATTTAAAAATCGTCCAAAGTGCGCAGAATTTCATTCAAATCGATAACAATTTTCCACAATTTTTATTGGCTGTTGTGGGTTTTAAAGCGTCTGATTGGTCCGTGAAGACACACGAATACAAAATCACGTAAATTTTAATAAAGGGAGGTAAAAATATCACAAATTTGGACGAAATTAGCGATCTTGGATTACATACTTTTAATTTCATTCAAAACTCGCTCCTCCCACTCATTCAATTTCATTCCGAAATCATTCCCAAATCATCCAAAAAATGTCAATTTCACGGTATTATTAACTGTAGCAGTGAAGTTTTTGACCTTTTGACATAATCTAGGATAGAGCGCCTTCTAGATATAAAGAAAAAAACTTAAAGCAAATAAATTATCTAAGCATTGAACCATCAAAAAAGGGGAATATTTGGTTGAGAACAGTTAGATTCGCCCTCTATTGAAGTCATTGTGGCATTGATTTGTTGGGGATTGGGGTTTATTACAGGCTATAAGTTTTCCGGAAGTCATACAAAATGGGTCGGTTTTGACGTCCGAAGAGGGGGCTGGGCTACATAAGAGTATAGGGTTTTATTAGAAGTTTTACAGTGCATTTATATATGCATTGCCTCTCCCTCCGAATCTTGTCTCCCGCACCGCATCCTGGTCTCCTTCTCATCTAAGAAAATCAGTAAAAGGTGTAGGAAAACGCAGTTCTTTGTGGTAATATTATTTTATATCAACACGTTAGCATTCATTTCAATATCATCGCAACTTAACTCTTTCAGTACTGTTGATAACATGGATTTGGACGATTTCAACACGCATTTTCGTGTTTGATCGGGTCCGATGTCCAAACTTTGATTCAAGTTTCTATTCACAAACGGAATTATTTTTGAAATCTATCACCGCCAACGGATGATATAATCATTTCTATGTGGTATGAAACTCAAGACGTTTTGGAAAAATGTATAATAGGTTAGTAGGAGATCAAATTGTACGCGAGGTGCACTGTTTTATTTACCTTTTTTGTTCAGTTCCGGTCCTTGGCTCCATATCGGAAGTATCATTGTCTCCTTTTTGCACTGTTCTCCAAAAAGAGATGGAGCCCGAGATTACCGGGCGTGTACATGTCCAAATTTTTTTACCACCCTGAGATGACCCATAAAGAAAAACATTCTGAAAAGGGGGAAATTGCATGTGGCAGGCATCTTCTCCGTTTTCATGCAATATTTTCTATCCTGCAAGAATTTTAGAAACAGTTACAACATTTCAATTTTACTCAAAGTTTCATGTGAATGTGTTCAACAATACCAGAGATATTTCAAAATGTCAAAGTTTTCAAACAACTACAGCGATGTAGACACTGATACAGATGATGACCTGGCCAAGGCAATATCTCATGTCTCGGAAAAAGTCGAGCTTAAAATTCTGACTGGCCCAAATTAAAACAATTCACAGACAATAATTTTGTGTTGATAAAATCTTAAATATCTCTGTCTTTCTGATGAGGAAAGCTATATGGAAAATGAGGAAATTGTTTGTGAAAAGCAATTTCTTCATTTTTTCACATTGCTTTCATGAAGTATTTCTTTAGGGATGCAACGAAGTGTGATAGTGTGAGAATGGGATAAAAAGACTAGTACCTGATAGCAGAAGTGACCCTAGTGATACAAATCTCCACCACACTCTGATCGTTGTCACTTCTCGCATATTCAGAACTCTTTGCAATTTCACAGATCCTCGATAGAACCTCTGTCAAGTCATTCTTTATTTCATTGTCTTCCAGAGAGAAGAGTTCCCCAGCCTTGGACAGATCTCTCCTGGTCAGAACTTGACTAAACAGCTCATGCATTTCTACAATGAAAACAAAGGATATTGTTAGAGAATTACATTGTTAATTTGAAATTCATGCAACAGTCTTGGTTTCTTAACCAATTCCCACTCAGTGACGCCTTTAAAAACTCCTGAGGACAAAAGCTTTGGAAAACATTGTGGAAAATGAAGAAATTGTTACAAGCAATTTCTTCATTTTCCACAATGTTTTCTGCCCAGAAAGTTGAAAAAACCCAAAATTTCATACCCTTTCAAATTTTCGTCTGCAATTTCTTTCAATTTGGGCTAGTCTAAAATATTGCTGTCTGGTAATGGGTTAACCCTTGTCATGCTGTATAAATTACCTTACTGAAATGCTGGCAAATCAAAGGGCTCAAAGCACTGAGTCTGATAGAACTTTTGTTAAAAAATCAAGATTTCTTTTAGAAATCAACTCCATAAACAACTCTGGCAGAAAAAGTACAAGCAGGAGGTGTAGACTAAGATCAGCTTGCATATAAGTGCAGTCTGATCTTAGGCTACACCTCCTGCCAAAACCAGAATATTCCGGGTTCAGCATGACAAGGGTTAACCTGTTCCCACACAATTCTGCTTTATTATGCCCCTCAAGAAAAGACTTACGGAAAACAAGGTTGAAATGTAGAAATTGCTTGTTACAAGCAACTTCTTCCTTTTCAACGTTGTTTTTACCAATAAAGACAAAGATATTCAAAATTCAACTTAAAATTGTTCCCTGCAACTTAATCAATTTCGACTAGTCTGAAATTTTGCAGTGTAGTAATCGGTTAACACCTGTCATGCTAAAAAAAATCTTTTCAGAATTGCGTCCAAATTAAAGGGTTGTAAGTTGCATCACTAGTTGAAAATAATATAAACAAGCATGACTTGATAAAGGCAAACAGGCTGTGAAGCTTAAGATCAGACTGCATATATCTGCACCCTGATCTTTGTGGTTTGGTTTAAACCTATTTATTTTACAATGATTGGTAAACAAGTTCTTCCGACTTAGATAAATCCCTTTCGATTCTGCTTCCTGTAAAATATACCAGTACTCGCGCCGAAAGTGTGGGCCAACCTTCGTCTATACCTTCTGCCAAAACAGAAATATTCTTGGGTCAGTATGGCAAGGGTTAAGTTCTCTGTAGTATTATTTACTTCTGTGATAGAGCACTAGTATACAGTAAATGAATGCTTTCTTTTAGCAGAGGCCAGATGACAAATCAACCCATTACCACCAGACAACAAAACTTTAGACTGGTCAAAATTGAAAGAAGTTGCAGATAACATTTTGAATTGCACTAGAATCAGGAAAGTGCCAAATAGGATAGAAAACAGTGTGAGAAAAAGAGAAATTGCTTGTACAAGCAATTTCTCCTTTTCTCTCAAGGTTTTCTATGATTTTATTTCTTGGGGTGTCAAAAAACATCATTGTGTTGTAATGGGTTAAGACATATGTACGTAAAGGACCTACCATCCAAGAAAAGTTAAACCCAGTCTTGAACAGAAAAGTTATTAGGGAAGCAATCAAAAGATAAAATAAATCTCCGTCTGAAAATGGTATGTCACAAACCATTACTTCTCGTGCCTCTATAATTTTTCAGTTATTTTTTCATGAGTGTGGAATTTAACAGTGTTTATTCTAGGCAGGGGGATTGCCCCACTTTTTTCAAAGATCCCCAACATTTCAAACATTGAAGGGGACTTTTTCTATAAACAAAGAACATGAATTACTAACATTTCTAAATTGTGTAGATTTTGCGTTGAAATCCCCCACATTTTTGAAATCCTAGAATAAATGCTGGAATTATCGTTTATGGTTTAAAGAAGGACCATTTTGTCCGAATTTATAACAATCCATCTTTTACAAAGAATCACAGCACTCTATTTGTAAAACTATAGCATGTCACTGTCACTATTTATGATCACATGTATAATTTATGATCAATAGCCCATTATTCATTATCTTATTACATCATGGCCGCCGTCATAGCGCAGTTGGTAGCGCGTCGGACTGTCAATCTCGAGGTCCCGGGTTCGATTCCCGACGGCGGCACTCATCCTTTCCGACTATTTGTCACTCACCAATGGGTTGATAATCGTAGACCTATGTGGGATAGCAGCTGGAGGCTAGGAAAGGATGTAATGGTAGTACTGGTGTGAGAAATACCAGGATTCCATTGTTAGGTGCTCCAGCCCCGCGATATAACTGAAAGATTGTTGAAAGCGGAATAAACCCCATTCAAACAAACAAACTTATTACATCATAGCATGCTTGCTTTGAAAAGGGTCGTATGATTCATTCATAGGAGGGGATTTAGAGTCAAACTGAGGGTTGTGCACAATCAAACTGAAATAAGTTGGACAGTTGACAGTCAATAAACTTTTAATCAAATTTAAAAAATCTCTGTCTTTGGGGGTACTTGTAATCTGCAATTTCTCCATTTTCCACAATGATTTCCATAGTTTTTATTCTTTGGGGCATCAAAAAGCGTCATAGTGTGTAAGGGGTACACATTCAAAATTTTTAATCACTACTCGCTCTTATTGTTGTTTGACCCCTTCAAAATGAATTCTGACCCCCAGAATTTCAAGGTAAAGGGGTCAATGAGTATGACCCCTCAATTTTAAATGCAAGCATGAGTCCTGTATGGTGTTCATATCTTGCAATACATCATAGTCTGATCAGTCTGTTAACTGGCATAAAGAATTGATAGGCTAGATCAAATGTAACCCTTTGCCATACAATCCTGATCTTTACATCCCTTTAACATTATACTTGGGAAAACATTGTTCAAAAAAAAGAAATCGCTTGTAAAAGGCAATTTCTGCTTTTCCACAATAGGATAGCTACTTTTGCAAAATATGTTTACTTTATAATGTTGTCTGCTTTGAATTAAGAAAAGTCTAAATTTTAAAAGCATTAAAGGGTCAACACTTAAACTTATTTTAATTTTCTCATAAAATAACTTTTCTAGTCAATACAAATATTGTGTTTATTTTGCGTTCTTACATTGCCAAGGAAGCAGATATTTTGACATTTGATTATTCCATTTTGATTATACCATTTGCATTCCTTTTAAGTATTATATTGATTTTTAATTAAACGTTCAGGGTTTTCATGCACACAGGTTTTGTGGGTTGCACGAATAAATAACCAGGACTCTCAAAAAGTCCAATGGACCCAGTGCACTTATTGTCAACATAAGTCTTCAATTCTTCAAGTAGTGCCTTGGAGTCATTGCTTTCAAACACTTTGTTTTTTCATGTTTACCAATAATATTTGAGTTTCATAAAATAAAAGTTCAATATTTAAAATGATATAGAATAGTTCAAAAATGTTTAAATCAAGGACTCTCATATATTCAGCAAGGCTTCTTTTGACCATGGCCTTTGAGTCCCTAGGACCCAAATTAGTTGGTGTTAGACTAAAATCCTTTAACTTCCTATAATATTCTCTTTGCAACTTTGACAGGTGCTGTCAAATTTTACCAGGTAAGGTCTGGGCTGGAGACGATCGGACGACAAAGGTCAGCAACAATGAATGGCATTAATTAGATCTTGACAGGCTGAATTAAATTGGTCAAAATATTAACCTGATCATCATCGATTGGTGAAAATGTCGAACAATTTCATCAATTTGTTGAAAATTTCTCAAAGTTATTGGATGCGGTGTCAAGCGATATTAACAAATAGCGTGAATTATACTATAGCCGGTGTTGAGGTAAAAATGTAAACATGGCAGGTTTCAGCGGAGCACTTCAAATAACAGATTTAAATGATTTCATTACGCCGTCTCAGGTATTGATAGATTGAATAGTTAATATAGATAATACCTGTGTTGATCATTTTTTTATTATACGATCAATTAAGATTTAAAACGACCTCATTAAAGCTTGACCTTGTGACACTTTTTCTCGAAATGCAATGTTATCCCTTATTTTGGTTCATCTCAGAACCAAATTACCCCATTTAATGGATGAAGGAGCGACATAAAATGCTCTTCATTATATCTTTTTGTTTGGTCCGCAGACAATAACTCATGAAAAAATCAATATGGTCTTATAGTGGGGCTTGAAAATTAATGATTTTTTTAATTATCCTACACAATGTGAATACAGTAAAACCTCGGTAGTTCGTAGCGCAAGGGACCGAGGAAATTTATACGAATTAAGCATAGTACGAACAAAACGGAGGGGAAGTGGTCGGTTGTTTGAGATAAACGGAATCGGACACGTCATGTTCTGTCTCCAATTTAGGAATTGATTTTAAATTGGTTATTTTTTCTAATCAAGATCCTCAGTTTTTAATTATGGAAAACATAAATGAAAAATTACTCATCTTGTATTTTTTTTTTTTTTGCTTTTATCTCTGTGTTAATTTTTGTATTTTTTAAACGCAGTGTTTGTATCAAATTTCTACCTCCATTAGAGTGATTTCCCTTTGCAATGTATTGGATCAAATGGTTTATTCCCAATTCTCCCTCATTTGAAAATATCGATGAAAAATCGATACAGGTAAGGTGTGAGATAATCCCTGCCTCGGGCTAAATAACCTTTAGGTTCTAAAACCCTACTCCACGAGTGTTTTAAATAGAAATAGTGGATTTCGAATCATGAATCAACGTTCCATGTACAAGGTACCCTTCTTGATCGGAAAAGAGAAGTGAAATTATTGTGATAAAAATCTTTTCTCTTTTTCTGACAACATTTCATGTGCTTTCTGACAGTTTACCTTTCACCACACAACCACTTTATCTACTTGTCGGGAATGAATCAGAAATGGTATCGCTGATTGGCGAGCAAAACCGCTTGACTACAGCTTTATTCAAATTGTAGTTACCAGACTTTGGTTGTCATCCGACAATATGTTGTATGGATGCAGAAAAAAAAGATAACATTTCATGCATAGGCTAATCGGAAATGATTAAGCTGTAAACGTAAATTTGGGTAGAATGCCCATTTGATGTTTAACAAATTGTTCGTCCATTGTATTTCTGTGATAATAGTAAGAGTGGAAAAGGGATTAGTATGAAATTGTGTAAAGCAGAGAAACTAATGCCGATTACTTTGTTCTTTCTAGACGATACTACCTAACTTTGTCGCAAAAAGACTTCTTTATTTCTGACGAACAATGTTTTGAACGGACAGACGGACGCAACAATCATTATCTACCGATACATTTGTTTAACCGTATTTCCTTTATTTGACTTAAAATAAAGTACGTCTTATTATTTAAATATCCCCAAAACTATATAGAATGGACAGGCGGACGAAATAAACATTATCTACCGATGTGTTGGTATGGAAATTACACACACACACACACACACATACAAACCAAGATACATTTGTTTAACCGTATTTCCTCTTAATATGCGTTGTTATTTAAAAAAACCCAAAACTATCTAGATAGAGTTTATTCCCAATTCTATTATTTTCTGAAAAGTTCATTGGCGAGATTTTTAGCTCGAACTCAGTAGTTCTAGAAGAAAACCTTATTAACATCCATATTTTTCAACACATGTATATACAAAGTATATACAAAGTTTGTAAGGAGACAATTATCTCTGTCTCGATGCGAAGCTCCATCGGCATACCGGACCAGCGTCATAGTCTCTTACAATTCTTGAACAGCACAAATCATAATGTAGATGTTAGAATGTTGGATTATAAATGTACTTACTCTTCCTTATTATACTCGTTGCAACAAACGATCTCAAATTGGAATATAATTTGAACCTAACTGTAATCACACATTTTCCCTTACTGCCTTCTTCCAACCAGGTAAATGGTATTATTGGATTTTCAAATGTGGGAGAATCGGGAAGACACCGATCAAATCACTCTGAATATTCTATCACCAAATCATTAAATTAAAGACCGACGATTGTGAAGAAAGCAAACGCAGCTTAAAATAAAATGGTTAGAAAAATGATCAATAGCACTGATACTAATATGGGTCAGGGCTCTGCAGAGTGGGCGACTCAGGCGAAAAAGTCGCCTGGTTTCATAAAACTTCGCCTGATTTGCTGATCAAAGCGAAGTCGAAGTCGCCTGGAATTTTCCGGAAGTCGCCTGTATACCATAGGTTATAAACAAATCTAAAAGTAGGGGACAGTGTGCAATTACACAACTGCCGGTCAGAAGCCCTTTGATCGTAATTCAAGCGTGTACCGATAGTCGCGAGGCCAGCAGATTATCAGAAAGAGGGATACGTTCTGGCAGCTAATAGTCGACATGCTCGCTTCATTCACACCTACGCTGATTGGTTTCGGCAAAGCTTTGTATACTATCGGCACCAGAAATCTTTATTTAAAATCCCTTCACTCCTTTAGTTTTAATTATTTCTGTAAATTAAGTTACCATCAGTCTACGAGAATTGTTGCTTACTTTCACATAATGAGAATAATGGCCGACATTTACGGACGCCGTGTCATTTATCAGAAGTCAAAATTTTGTTAAAAATTTGAAATCTTGATGAAAAATAATTCTGCCGAAAATCTACGTAGAGTAAATTCATTTTTCATTAGAATCCTTCAATTTGAATTATCTGCTTTAATTGTAACAAGTGAAGAAATTTATGGCAAACAATTGAAAGGCTGATACGATCTTTTCCTGAATTCCTTGTTATAATACATTCTTTCCAAAAACTTAATTTCACTTACTTTTGTTGGTAATAATTCACTTAAATATCATGTAATCCTATAAAATTGAGCAAATTATCCTGTGTTAACTTTAAACCTCTGCATGTAGACAGTCTGGTTTTGTGTACTCAGCAGTAACCCTTACCCTTTACACACTATAACTAACTTAATCACAGAGGACCTTTTATGACCAATTAATGACAATTTTTATCCATTTATATGTTATCAGGTAAAGTGGACAGACTGTAACTCATTACCACACAATCCCCTATTTTGACATCTTGAAATGTTTTTATGAGAAACTGTGTAAAATGGAGGAAATGATTGCAGCAAGCAATTTATCCTTTCCCCACATGTTTCCACCCTCTTTGGCACCTTCTTCTTATTTAAGCCCACTCTGAAATGTCTTATTTAGCTTCTTTCAATTTGTACCAGTCTGAATTTTTTTCTTCTGGTAATGGTTTGATTAAATACATGTTGTTACAATAAAATCTTTTCTCATTTTCTGCTTCAAATAGTAACACTACTCATTTCATTCAGACCGCCTATACACCATTTGCATTCCTTTAATTAGTTGATTTTTGATCATATATGAATCAATTATGAAATATTAAGAAAAAAAAAAAAATCAGAATCAAACTCTTGAACTCTCAAACCTTAAGAAAAATACAAAAGTATTTTTCACATGAATAAGATCTTTACTGAGGACTGAAAGGATAAGCAGTTTTTGCTATGTTTATTGCATAATACATAATATAAAATGCAACTACTTGGTTGTAAAGCTATTTTATTTTCTGATAGAAATTATGAATACGCGCAAAAACTCAATTTTTAACGCAATCCACTTCTCCTGAAAGTCTCACCACTTCTCCCCATTTTGAAAAACTTCTCCCAATTTTCAGACTAGTGAGAAGTGACTTCTCCCCAAATTCTGGGAGTCTGCAGAGCCCTGTGGGTGCGTCAATTTAAAATAAATTTTCGGCGACAATCACGGGAATATTTATTAGATTAATTACCAACCATACAAACCAAACAGCCCCTTTTAAAGGTCATAAATGATAAGACATTATTCGTCAGATAGATCAGCAGGTGTGAGAATCTAGGTTAGTGGTGATTTGTGACAATTTGCATATCACACCTACGAATTAAACATAGGAGTTTGTGCTAAAATCACACTTTTGGGACTTTAAATGGCCTACGAACTACGAACCACTGATGTTCGAATTAGACCTAGTTTTCTAACAAAGATAAAGAAGAAAAAAGATCGGGACCTCGTAAAGTATACAAACGAACACATACCTACGAACCAGTGACGTTCGAATTAACAAGGTTCTACTGTATATATAATCTTACATTAATTTCTGCATTCAAATCTCTGAAATTCCATAAATATGTATCAAGGATTCTGAAGAGTTTCTTATATGAGTCCAATGAACCCTCTGGGATCAAGTTTAGAAAGACTGTGTTAAGCAATCTTCAATTTTTTCTAGTGATGAGCTTTAGAGTGTGATAGCTGTAAAACACCTTGGTTACATTAGTTTAACATTTGTGCAGGCTGATCTTTGTATATACCTCTTGTGAAGACAGGAAATTCCGGGATCAGCAAAACAAGGTTAAAGTTTCTATATAGATTAAACTCATTACCACACAACAAACTTTTAGACTGGTCAAAATTCAAGAAAGTTGCAGACAATATATAGTTGATAAAATTCAAAAGTCTTTGGCCAGGAAACAATTGTGGATAATGAGGAATTGCTTGTATTGAGCAATTTCTTTATTCCCCAAAATATTTTCTTAGCTTTTTTTCTTTGGAGCAAAAAGAAGCTCAATTGAATTATTAAGAGAATGGCAGGGTTCAACATAAAGGGGGGAACAAGACTCCACATTTTCAGAGTGTTACATGTATGAAAATAATAAGCCACAATTTAAAATGTATGAAATTTTAGATTTTTTCAATTTTCTGTGTAGAAGGCATTGTGTAAATTAAAGAAATTCCTTGTTGCAAGCCATTGTGTCATTTTACACAATTTTTACCCAATTGTATTTCTTTAGGGGTAATGCATTGTAATGGTTTAACTAACCAAGTTGTTATCACTTATCCATTCCAGGAATGTATCAAGCCAGTAAAGATAGACAGGAAGCCTGGCAAAGTTGGCAAGATACAGATAGAAGATGATGGAAGTTATTTCAATGTGTCTGAAGTATGATTTTAACCCATTACCAGAAGGCAAAATTTTAGACTTGCCCAAATTGAAAGAAGTTGCAGATGACAATTTACAGTTTATGAAATTTTGGGTAGAAACAAGCAATTTCTTCATTTTCCACAATGTTTTCCAACATTTTTTTCCTTAGGGGCGTTTAAAGACGTCACTGTGTGGGAATGGGTTAAACCCTTGTCATGTTGACCATGTTGTCTTGTTTACCCTGAAGTATTCCTATTTGAGCAGGAAGCATAGACAAAATGAGCTTGCACATATATGTGGAGTCTGATTTAAGTCTTCACCTCCGGTTTGTCCCAATTAACCCATTACCAGAAGCCAATATTTTTTACTGGTCCTAATTGAAAGAGGTTATAGACAATATTTCAAATTGTGCTTATTTTAAAAGGAATGACTTAATATGAAAGAAAACATGGGCAAAGGACAAGCCATTTCTTCTTTTCCCACATATTTTTCATAGGTATTATTTACAGGGGTATTAAAAGGGGTAATGGGTTAAGCCAGAGTTGTTTATTTTTCAATTTTCAAACAATATATTCATCCACAATCAGGCCTTTCAGTCCTTTGGTTTTTAATTCAACATTGGATTGAGTATGACATTGGTTAACCCATTTCCACACAATAAAATTTTAGACCAGTCCAAATTCAAAGAAGTTACAGACAACAATTTTAAGTTCATAAAAGTATTGGGGGCGTCTAAAAGCGTCACTGTGTGGGAATGGGTTAAAAGGTCATTTCGGGTAGAGCTAAGAAGCTAACATTTGTGTGAAGCATTTTTGTTTGTTTTGCCATACAAACATAAATACAGCTTTTTGAAGCTGTAGTTACAACATTTAAGTCCTCAAGCGGCCCTCGAGAAAAGAGTTTGAGAAAACAATAACGAAAATGATGAAGCAATTTCGTATCACTAACATATTCTTCATTTTACACTATTTTTTACCAACAGATATCTAAATTCCTTATACTTGAAATTGTGTCTACAACTTTTTTTCATTTTAAAACCTGCTTAAAATTTTGTCTCATACCCACAGAGAATTTGAAACTTTAAAACTGGAAAAGGGGGAATGATGGTATTCACATTTTGCTTATTTTCCAATATTGTGTTGGAATCCTTTTTGCTATGGACATTTAACCCTCAACTGCATTGCTAAATTTTAGACCTTTCCCAAAGTTTTGTAGACAACATTTTAAAGTGGATTCGATTTGAAAATAACCATTCATTAGGGTAGAAAATATTGTGGAAAAGAAGAAATTGTTTGTTTCGAGCAATTTCTTCTTTTTCTACAATTATTTCTCAATTATAAAATCTCTGGGACATAAAAAGAAACAGGAATTTAATAGGAAAGGGTTAATTTAGGCCATTGTAGTATGGATACAGTATGTTATATAGATAATATTATTGCTTGTATCAAGCAATTTCTTCATTTTTACAATGTTTTCCAAAGCTTTTTCTTTGGGTGTCCGAAAGCTTCATTGTGTAGTGATAGGTTACCCTTTCCTGTACAAACCCAGGATTTTTAACATCACTGAGGTTTTATACTTTAGAAAACATTGTGGAAAAAGAAGAAATTGCTTGTAACAAGCATTTTTCTACTCTGTAGATAAGTTACATTCAACTTTTTATTGTTGTCTTCAACTTTTTTGAATTTGGACTAATCTAAAATCTTGTGACAGGGTTAAACAATGTTTATTGGAAAAGCTTATTGATTTACATCAGTAGAATAGAACATAAAACTGTCCATTTCTTAAAATTTGACAGGAAGGAAAGGCTACCAAGTTAGAGAAGGCACAGATTACTTTGAACGATTGTTTGGCGTGTAGTGGTTGTATTACATCCGCAGAAAGTGTGTTAATTACACAGCAAAGTCAAGATGAACTCTACAGAGTATTGCAAGAAAATGTTAGACTTCAGCAGGTAAAGTTCTTTCACCTCTCTTATTCAATCAAAGATTTTTAGCCAAGTTTCACGAAGGAAAAATCTGGTTTAACCGTTTTCACTTAATCCCTCCTTTTTATTACCCTAAAAAAAAAGCTTTCGAAAACATCGTGGAAAATAAAGAAATTGCTTAGATCAAGCAGTTTCTTCATTATCCACGATGTTTTCTAACCAAAAAGAAAAAATTCAAAGGTCCATCAACTTAAAATTTTGTCGTCTGCAGTTTCTTTCAATTTGGACCATTCTAAAACTTTGTTTTGTTGGAATGGGTTAATAGATTGGTAGAAAAGATGAAAGCTGGTGGTTAGTTGGCAGGCTGGTCGGGCATTAGATTTAAAGTGTGTGCTTTACTATTCCTAAAGCTCCTTATTGATTTAGTTGAAATTTTCACCAATTCTTTGTCTTCATGTGACCAAGTGCATATTTTCAGCGTATTGTGATTTCATGCTGCAACTTGGAAAAAGGAGACTAATTATCAAAATTCTTCTGTGCCCAGCTACTCCTGCTATTCTTGATGGATTTTAATGAAGCCATTGAAGACCGGTTTTTGTGACAATTTTGTCTCTGGTCAGTTTATATCGTAAAATTGAATGGTATTTTATATTTTGAAAACAAAAAACAAAAACAAAACATTGAGATAGAATAAACCTTGTCCTGCTGAATAAAATCCTCTCTTTATAACTTCACTAAAATCAAAGGACTGAAAGCACTGGAATAGTTGGTTGTTGTTCAATTTCTTCATTATCCACAACGTTTTCTACCCAAAAAGACAAAGATTCTTTAAATTCCATCAGCTTAAATTGTTGTGAATTTGGACCAGGCTAAATTTTGTCGTCTGGTAATGGGTTAAATGAATTTAAATACCTGTATTATACTAACTGTAAAGTTGAAACATTTCTATATTTTTCATCTATTTAGGAAGGTCAGTCAGACCAACAGAAGGTCATCATTGTATCTGTATCCCCACAAGCCAGGGCCTCTCTAGCAGCCAAATACAGACTGGACATACCAACTGCAGCCAGAAAAATCAATGGATTCTTTAAACGATTAGGTCTGTATGATGAATCTGTTCCCATATATTTCTTAATTTCAAATCCATTTCATCTAAAATTGGGAATATATTGTTTGGGCAAAGTTGCTTTACCAATTCTCATACAATTCAACATTTTTTTTGACCCTCATGAAAAAAAAACTTTAGAAATAATTGTAGTATATAAACCCTGAAGTACTAAGATTTTCAAAATGCCATCAACCTTAAACTGTCGTCTGCATCTCTTTTGATTTTTGACTTGTGGAAGGTTGTGTTAACAAAATTCTAGATCTGTTCAAATGGAATGAAATTGCAGATGACAAATTTATGTGTTAAGATTTGAAACATTTTGTTTTTTAAGTTTGAAAAAATGAATAAATTGATTGTGATAACCAATTTCTTCGTTTCAACTATTTTTTTTAAAAAAAGAAAAATTCTTAAGTTTGTAAAAAAGAAGAGGGTATTGTGTGGGATTTTCTATTTTTGACATACTTTCTGTGTTCCTAGAGTTGCTTGTTGGCAAAGCTACGTTAGCCTTTAGCTGTAGTAGCTATTTCATAAAAATGAAAACTGTAAAATATTATAGCCTCAGTCAGCATTTAGTATACTCTAGGAAAAAAGAACTGTTATTTTTTGCTGCATTTTCTAACAGATGATTTGGTTTTGAAAAAAGTAATGCATCAGTCAATCTTACTTAAGATACCACCACTTTTATTAAGCTACAATAATCAAAATTCCCTTTCCAAAAAGCGTAAGTTGTTTAAAAGTTGAAGAATTTGCTTAAAAATATGGTAACTAATTCCTGTGTTATATGAACTCATTAAATCGTCTCACTAGGCCCATTCTGGTACTGACAAACAACAAAGGATTAAGTTAAAATTCTGCAGTAATTCATGTATGCAAGCAAATTGATCCATTATAATCATGTCACAAAAAATATATTAAGAGACCATTCTAATCACTACCTACTTTTTGGATGTCCCTTGAGTGGTCGATTAATACAATTAACATTACTTCCCTTCACAGGTGTACACCATGTATTGGACACAACATTTTCCCGAACCTTTAGTTTACTGGAAAGCTGTCGAGAGTTTGTACAGAGGTTTAAGGAATCAGAGACCAATAAAACAGCGCTTCCACTGCTGGCCTCTGCCTGTCCAGGTAAACTGTTTTAGCTTTCTTCATGGCCTATATTCACTTTCCAGTCTAAAGCAGTATGATGGATTGCTTGCCACACCCACTTACATCTGACATGGTAGTGAGCCACCAAACCAGCAAAGATGCTTCACATAAATATCAACAATTTGTTCAAGGTTTCAGACATTATTTCAAAAGAAGTTGAGATTAATTTTAAAAACAATATACTGCAGAAAATTTTGTGAGAAAAGGAGAAATTTCTTGCTATAACCCTTTCCCCACAATGTTTTCCTCATTACATATCTCTAGGAGTGTTAAAATGAGGGATAATATTGTAATGTGTAACTCTGAGTTATTGATATTACCACACAATACCTCCTTTTGACACTTGAAGAAATATGACCATGGAAAAGATTGTGAGAAAAGTAAATATAGCTTGTTACAAGCAATTACCCCTTTTTGCACAGTGTTTTGTACCAAATCTAGCTATTATTTGCCAATTTTAGCACTATTTGTAATGTCATCTGCAACAACTAACAATTTAGACCAGTTCTAAATTTTGTAACCATTTCCTAACAGCAAAATTCTAGACAGGTCCAAATTAAAAAGTTGTAGAAGACAATTTTGAAGTTCATGAAATTTTAGATTTTTCTACTTTCTGGGTTGAAGCCATTGTGGAAAATGAAGTAATTGCTTGTAGCAAGCAAATTCTTCATTTTACATAATGTTTCCCAATTTTTTCTTGAGTGGCATCAAAAAGTGTCATTGTGTGGGAATGGTTTAACAATTATTAGAATAGGATATTAGAAGATTCTAATGAGCACTCACAAAACAATGAAAGAAACAGTTTTGTCCATGGTCAGAGATAAAAGCACATGCTCCTGAGTTCAATTCTGGGGAACAGCTATCAATTTTGGTACTTTCATAGGCTCACTCATTGTATTGCACGAGTAATATTGTAATCTTTCGGAAGCAGAATCAAAAAGGATCAATCCTAATTTTAAAAACTTCTTCCTAATCAATGTAAGTTAAATAGGCTTAAGCCAAACAAAAGAAATAGCTTTCTCATATTTCTATTTTCATTCTTTCCAGGTTGGATATGTTATGCAGAAAAGACCCATGGGTCTTATATTCTACCCTATATAAGCACAGTAAAGTCACCTCAACAAATTATGGGTTCAATTGTCAAAGTAAGTACTGGATTTTAAACCAGGTTTACCAGAGGAAAAATCTGGTTAATAGATTTGTGAATGTAGGTGGTCAGTCTGCTGGTAAGACGTGAATTCTACCTTCTTGACCAATTTTGATGAAATTTTTACCAAATGTTTGTATGCATGTGACCTAGTTTATATTAGCAGAGTTTTGTGATTCATTGATGCCTCATGGAAAGAGAGGACTTATTGTCAAAATTCTATGCACATATACTCCTATAATTCTTTACAGATTTTGTTGAAGCAATTGAAAAAATGGTTTTGTGGCAATCTTGTCTTTTCTTAACCCTTGTAAGCTGAATTAATTTTTTTTATAGATTTGTTTTAAAATCAACGGAATGAAAGTGTTGAAAGGTCTTAGTTGTGGATAAGAATTTCTTCTGTTAAACTTTTTCAATAAATGACTATGGCTAAAAAGTAAACAAAGGTAGTGTAGGCTATGGTCAGACAGCACATATGTGCATTTTGATTTTAGTCTATGCCTCCTGCCATGACAGGAATATTCTGCGTTCAGCATGTAGGGTTGTAACTATAGATTGATAGGTCGATGTATTGTGATAGTGACAGTCACGACATCAATGTATCGATTGCATTTTCTGACATCGATTACTATCACGATAGTTTGTTCAAGTATCAATAGTTTCAATAGTAAATATTCAAAGCTTACTTATGCAGAAATTCAATGTTTTCTTGGTCTCTTACATTAAAAAAAAGAGAGAGAGAAAGAGAGAGATAGATAGAGAGAGAACGAGTTTTCTGTGTAGCTTATCCTACTTTCACTTTCTATTATCACATGTCAGGCACTTTTGATTTTTGTTTCTTCAGTACTCTGTTTTTGTTAAGGAATTGATTTTTAACTTTCTATTTACGAAGTGAAAAGGTCCTCAAAAATCAAGAAGCACGTATAGTTAAGACTAGTTATCAATGTTTTATGAATTTTCAATGCAAGAAATGTCGAAAAAATTAAGATAAGACAAACATAAATGAGCGCGTGCGTGACATTTCCAACCATTACATATGTGCGTCAAGTAAAGACTCAGATCAGCCTGTGCATCCGCACAGTCTGATCAGAGTCTTCACTCTGCGCTCTGTAGATAGATACTGACCCAAAGCATCTTTAAGCAATCAGCGAATATTCTAATTGTCCCGAATGGCTGTCCAGGGTGCTCAATGTGTGCGAGTCACGTACATGGGAAATGGTTGGAAATGTCACGCACAGGCTCAAATGATATTTGATTAATTACGATAATTAATCACTTACTTCGAGCACACTAATCACTTTATTTTGTTTCACATATTTTTGTCGTCTGACATGGCTGCAAATTTCGAGATTGTAGAAACAATGTCGGGAAGGCTCGTGTATAGCCAGAAATATAAGAATTCCAGCAACAAGTTCATTAAAATCATTAGAATCAAAAATTATGATTTTGTAATCAGGTAAAAAGATCACCTTTTATCCATTTATGTAACCATAATCCTTGTTTCTCCTCAATTGGAGAAAATCTATAGAGATTAATATAGAAAATAAACAAAGTAATATATACTGATAGTATCGTGATATATCATGATTGATTCCTGACCATAGTGATAGTATCACGATATCAATACTGCGATTGTCAAACTATCATGCTAGTAATTTTCTAAGCAGATAGTCAGCTCTATCAGAATGACATGGGTTAACTTCTTTTCATAAAATGACTATGACTTTCCCCTCATGTCCCCCTCTTCAGAAAGCCATTGACAACTGCTATCACAATCCAAGTTTTCATTCAGCAGGTAACACAAGTGTGTGTTGTTGATGAATAGCCACTGTCAATAAGATAATCAATTGACCAATCAAAAAATTCATTTAGACCAGAAGTGTAAGTACTAAATGAAAAAGGAATCATATATTTTCAACAAAACGTTTTTTTTCAAAATGTCAGGATAGAAAGAAAAATAGAAGTGATTATTTATTCCATTACCATAAGGCAAAATAAGGACTAGTCAAAATTTAAATAAGAGCAGACAGCGTTTTCAAGTTTATAAATCTTTGAATATCTCTGTCTCTCTTAGAAGAAAACAATGGAAAATGGATAAGATACTGGTTACAAACATTAGACTGTGAGAACGGGATAATGAATTGTTAAACTGTTGGGTATTTCAGGATCATGTTGCAAGTAGATTGCAGAAGACCCCAGATACAATATACCATGTGACTGTGATGCCATGTTTTGATAAAAAGTTAGAAGCTTCAAGGTCAGATTTCTACAATGATTTATACAGTACGAGAGACGTAGACTGTGTCATTACTTCAGGTAGATATTTTCATCATCATTATACCCTGAAAAACTCTATGGGGAAGGGGGATTTGCAGGAGTCACCCTGTTGGTTGGTTATTAGTCTTTTGGTGCCTAAGTTGGTCTGTAGCCTTTTCTTGTCTTTTTCTTTGTTCTCCTTAACCCTTTCATGTTTTGAAAATTTTCTTGCTCCCCGAAAAATTTTCAGGGGCACATATAGTCGCCAGCTTCTGCCTGCGTCCGTCCGACGTCATAGTCATAGTAAGTGATATAGCCTTCATATTTCAAATGCTCAGGAATTTTTTGCTCAAGTAATATATATAGAGGATAATCATTTGTTTCAGTGTAAGATTGATTTATATTTCATTTAGATAACAACAAAAGCTATTTTTTCATGAAAAGTGAGAATATTTTGTTTTTCATGAAATGAAATATTGAATCTCACTAGAAAAACAAACAGTTAAACTATTTCTTCTAAACAAAAATGAGACAAAATGTGAAAATTTTGGGACACATTTTCTAAAAGTCTGTCATTTTGAATGTGATTGCTATGCAACAGCATAACGTCATTTGTTTATTTCTATGCTCTGCTTAGATTATGCCAAAAAAGATTAAATGAACAAAAGCACTTGAAAATTCACTGGTTTGGCGTAGAGTTTATCAAGTGATAATCTACCATTATTTTTTGTTTATCCACCAAAAAGCATTAAAGAAAATGTTTAATTTGCCTAAACATGAGCAACTATTATATTATGACAAACACTGGTTGGAAATGTATGTCCAATAAACTTTTCTATTAAAAGGCGCTTGATGTGATGTCTTTACATTTCTCCTAGTTATAGGTCCTAAACTTTTTTCCCACAACCCTGGGAACCCTTCAGCACATACTATTTTAAGCTACATACAAAAGATGTCATAGTAAACTGTTTTAAGTAAGTTTCGACTGTTGATTTAAAGCATACTAATTATCAAGCACTTATTTGGGGAGCATAACCCGTCACTGACGGCTCTTGTTAGACATGTCCAAATTCCAAGATTTTGCAGACTGAAATTTGAGGTGGATTATTTTTAAAAAAAAAACAATCAATCAAGAGTAGACAATATTTAAGACAAAAGATGAAATTGTTTGTTTTATCTGCTATTTGATTGGTTCTTGGAATATGTTTATCATCAAAACTAGAAATTCATAGTGTCAAGGGGGATAACTCTTACTGCATTTTTGCAAGGATCCGTAAGGCAAAAATGAGGGGCACATATTTTGACCATTTTTGATATGTTTGTCTGTCTGTTGAAAAGGTAAACCAAATAATCTTTGCTTAGTTATGTAAGTACCTATCAGCTGTAGTCATATAGTGAAGGTCATTTGTGCAAACTTCAGGATCATATGATAACCCACATTCAGATTCCAGAAAATATGTTTTTTTAAAGGAATTCAATTTTTCTTAATCCATTCCCATACAATCCCTCTTTTTATACTCTTTAAGAATAACCCTTTGTTGGCAATGAATAGCTTGTTAAAAGCAGTTTCTTAATTACCAGCAATGTTTTGAAATGTTGTAAGCAATGAACTAGTCTAAAATTTTGTCATTTGGTAATTGGTTAAAATAGCTATCTACAAAATTAAGAAGTACCGGTATTCTTTTTCAAGTTGAAATAGTCTAAACTTTTATCATCTTGTTCAGGAAAAACCTATTACAAGACAGCAAATTTTAGACATGTCCAAAATGATAAGAGACCGCTAACAATAATTCAAAATGAGACAAAAGCCATACAGGATAGAAATCATTGAAGAGAAAGCAAAAATCACAAGATTAAAAACATTCTCACTTAAAAGTCACTTAATAGATGCAAATTACTCTTTGACAACAATGTTTCCTATAGCTGAATTTCACTAGAATATTGACCCATTCCCACAAAATGAAGGTATTTTTGTCACACTGAAGAAAAAGTGATTTGGAAAACATGGTGAAAATGGAAGAGATTGCTTGTCACAAGTAAATTTTGAATTATCCACAATTTTTTCAACCCTAGCATGCAAAGATTATTAAGATTATATTAACAAAAAAATTTTGTCTACAACCTGTTTCAGTTTGGATCAGTCTTAAATTTTACTGTCTGGTAATGGGTTAAAACAATGATTGTGTGAACCATTTCAGGAGAGGTAGATTTAATGTTGCAGAAAGAAGGCGTGTCTTTATCTGATGTAGAGGACTTGGATCTAGACAACATGTAAGGAGATAATGTCTTTAACCTGTTACCAGATGACATGGTTTTAGAATTTTCCAAATTCAAAGGTTTTGTAGATGAGAATTAAATGTCAATTTTATTAGAAAACCAATGGGTAGAAAATATTGTAGAAAAAGAATAAATTGCTTTTCACAAGCAATTTCTTCTTGTTCCACAAGGTTTTCTCAAGTATAAAACCACAAGGATGTAAAAACCAAGGATTGAACAGGAAAGGGTTAACTTTTTACCAGATGACATCATTTTAGACTAGGCCAAATTTATATTAGTCGTAGACAACAATTTTCAGTTGATAAGGTCTTAAAAATCTTTATCTGTTTTGGTTGAAAAAATTGTGGATCATGAAGAAATAGCTTGTGAAAAGCATTTTCTTCATTTCTCAACAATGCTTACTAAAGCCTACTAAAGCTTTTCCCTAGAGAGGCGAAAAATCAGGATTGCTTGGGAATAGGTTATTTTTTTACTAGATGATGTAATTTTAGACTTGTTCAAATTCAAAGAGGTTGCAGACATAAGTTCAAAGCTCAAAGTCCATCTAAAAGAAGAAATTAGTGATATTTGAGGTAGAAGAGAATGTAAATAAAGGAAACAAATGAATGTTGACATGATGAAAGGATGTAAAGGTTGTAAAAAAAGGGTTTGTGTGTGTATATATATACCAGTACAATGTCTTCAAAGCGGGAATAAAATTTGGCTATATGTGGGCAGGTTGTGTCTGTTAGCGCACAAATGGGCAGATCTGCCTATAAACTGACCATAGATCTGAGCAGAAAGTGATAAATCCAAACATGAAACCTGGGAAGAAAAGTTTGATGTTCAGATTTTTGCTTTCATTTTTAGCTCCACTGGCTGAAAGCCAGCAAGCTATTGTCATGGCATTGTGTCCGTGGTGCGTCTGTCCGTCTGTCTGTCCTCCGTAAACTTTTACTTTAAAAATCTTCTCCTCAGAAAGTACTGAACAGAATTCAACCAAATTTTACAGAAATGATCCCTGGGTGACCCTTTTTCAGATTTCTTCAAAGAATTTTGATCGGATGCAAAACATGGCTTTAATTGGCGTGAATAATTTCCATATATGGTTGAAGCTTTAAAATCTTCTACTCAGAAACCAATTGATGGATTTCAACCAAATTTTACAGGAATGATCCATGGGTAACCCTTTATCAGAATTTTGATTGAATGAAAAACATGTCTATAATAGGCGGGGCTAATTCCATATATGGTGAAGCCTTTAAAAAACTTCTTCTAAGAAAGCAATGATGGATTTCATCCAAATTTTACAGGAATGCTCATTGGGTGACCCTTTATCAGATTCCTTCAAAGAATTAAGATTGGATGAAAAATATGGCTTTAATGGGCGGGGCTATTTCCATATATGGTGAAACTTCAAAATCTTCTTCTCAGTTACCAATTGATGGATTTCAATCAAATTTCCCTGGATTGATCCTTGGGTGACCTTTTATCATGTTCCTTCAAAGAATTTTGATGGGACAGAAAGCATGGCATTAATGGACAAGGAATTATTTCAATATATGGTGAAAGCTTTGAAAATCTTCTACTAAGTAACCATTTGATGGATTTCAACAAACTTTCACCAGAATGATCCTTTGGTGACCCCTTATTAGATTGCCAAAAAGGAATTGATTGGGTGTTAACATTGCTTTAGTGGATTGGGCTTAATTCCATATATGGCAAACAGTGAAAAGCTACAATCTGCAGGGTGGTTTTCTACCAAATTTCTCAGGAATGATAAGTAGATTCTGGCTGTTGGAGTCAATCAGGCGCTCAAGCGCCCGTAGTTTCTTCAACTACTAAACTGATTTGATTCAAATTTCAAATTTTCTTTGAGTTAGGGCCCTTTGTTGAAAAATTTTGAAATAGACTCTTATTCCAGTGCTAAAATGTTTTTTATGTGTAGTGGAGTATGGAATGGGTATTAATTCATTAGCACACAGCTAAATTCAAGACTGGTCCGAATTAACCCTTGTCATGCTGAGCCTGGAATATTCAGGTTTTGGCAGGAGGTGTAGACTGAGATCAGACTGCACTTATGTGCAGGCTGATCTTAGTCTACACCTCCTGTTTGTACTTTTCCTGCCAGAGTTGTTTATGAAGTTGATTTCTAAAAGAAATATTGATTTTTGAACAACAAGTTCTATCAGTGCTTTCAGCCCTTTGATTTGACAGTATTTCAGTAAGGTAATTTATTCAGCATGACAAGGGTTAAAAATACTGCAGACAACAATTTCAAGTTGATGAAAATTTTTGAACCCTTTGTCTTTATGTGTATTTTAGAAAACATTGTGGGAAATGAAGAAACTGCTTCATTACCCACAATGTTTTCCCGAGCCTTTTCTTGACGGTTATAAAAAGTGGTTTTGTGTGGATATATGTTTATCACTTTCAGTGATAGCTTCTGGTGTTTGTAGGTTTGGTGATGATCTATGTAACCATATAGGAGGTGGATCAGGTGGCTATTTAGAACACATCTGTAGATATGCAGCACAGGAAATGTATGGTGTTGCCTTGAATAAAGTGGAATATAAGGTTCTCAGGTATGTGTAGTTACTTAACCGATTCCTACTCAGTGACGCTTTTAGACACCCCCAAGGAAAAAACCTTAGGAAAATATTGTGGAAAATGAAGAAATTACTTTTAACAAGCAATTTCTTCATTTTACACAATGTTTTCCACCCAGGAAGTTAAAAAAATCCAAAATTTCATAAACTTTAAATTGTCGTCTGCAACTTCTTTCAATTTGGACCAGTCATAAATTTTAAATTCTTGATTGTTTGGCTTTTACATACAATCCAAACACGGAGGTCATAAGATGATAAAACCCACAAACCAATGTTTGTAGCTCACCTGAGCACAAAAACTCAAGGTGAGCTATTGCGATCAGTCAATGTCTGGCATCCATCAGTCTGTCCATCCAGCCCTTCACAATTGAAAAAAGAAATAATCTAAAACTAACCATCAGATTATAAACAAACTTCATGCCAATGATCCTCATGTGATACTCTTTCAAAATACTCCAAAGAATTGAAATTCATGAAGAAGTCTGTTCAACAGATTAAAAAACTTTAAAAATCTTCTTCTGCCAAATAATAAGGGCTAGAGCTTTGATAGATGGAATACACCATCTCCAAATGACCTTCTACCAAAGTATTTCAAAGAATTAATCTAATCTGAAAATTAGCCCTGTATTGTGCAATCCCAGATTTTACATGGGAATACAGAAAGAAAACTTTGAAAATCTTCTCTTCTACATCGAAATCATTAGTCCTAGTGCTTTATCTAGTCCTCGTGTTTTGTGATTAGAAGTGTTGCAAATCTATGCTACAGAATTTTATCACCAAGAATTTTGACTGCAATTTTCATAGAGACTGCATCTTGAATGATTGTTTTACATATCTTTAACCATTCCTGTTTAATCCCTGGTTTTTGCGGTTTTATACTTGAAAAACATTATGGAAAAAGAAGAAATTGCATGTAATAAGCAATTTCTTTTTTTTTTCCACAATTTTTTCTACCATACAGAATGATTATCATTCAAATAAAATTGACTTTGAACGGTCGTCTTCAAAACCTTAGAATGATTAGAGATCTAAAATTTTGTAAAACAGGAAAGGGTAAACCCATTCCCACACTATGACTCTTTTTGCAAGCAATTTCTTCATTTAACACAATCTTTTCTACCCACAAAGTTGAACGAATCTAAAATTTCATAAACTTTAAATTGTCATCTGCAACTCCTTACAATTTGGAACAGTCTACAATATTGTTGTGTGGTAATGAGTTTGGTTGAGAATGCTTGTAAATACATACTATAATATTTTTCTTTCTCTAATGCTTTGACAAATAAAAAGGTTTATTGAATTAAGTAGTAAGAGTGAGAAATACTGTGGTTAATTTAAACTTGGTCTCTTAAACCCATTGACAGATGGCAAAATTTTAGACTGGTCAAAATTGAAAGAAGTTGCAGACGCCAGTTTAAAGTTTATGGAATTTTCAACCTTGTGGGAAAAAAATATTGTGGAAAATGAGGAAATTGCTTGCCACAAGCAATTTCTTAATTTTCCACAATGTTTTCAGAGTTGTTTGTCTTATAGGGCGTCCAAAATCATCAAATTGTGGGAGTGGGTTAAGCCAGGCTGGTCATCTTCTATTGTGCATTTCAGAAATCAAGATTTCCAAGAAGTTACTATAGATGTTGAAGGACAAAGACCTCTTAAAATGGCTCTAGCTTATGGGTTTAGAAACATTCAGAATATTGTGCAAAAAATCAAACGTAAAAAGTGTCCCTATGACTTTGTAGAAATCATGGCTTGTCCGTCAGGGTGTACAAATGGGGGTGGACAGATTCGGCCTGAAGGGGAGGAAACTCCTAAAGATAGACTTGTGAGAGTTGATGAACTTTATAACTCATTGAAATCTGTTGATCCTGCTTCAGAGTTGCATGTGATGAACTTGTATAATGAATGGCTGGGTGGGGTAGACAGTGACAAAGCAAAATTGATGCTGCATACACAATACCATGAAATTGAGAAAATGACAAATGCTTTAGCTATAAAATGGTGAACTTCTTTACTATAAGATTATTTTATTACAGCCAATAAATTGATTTGTACGTATGTATGTGTAAAGGGAAAAAAATGGTATGTTTTTTCCTGGTGAATAATTGCTTTAAACCTTACTAAACATACTTAGGTTTTCATTACTCAGGGAGATGAATTGAATTCAGACTAGGGTCCCAATTGACATATCTGGCTGTTATCACCTATGCAAATCTTTCTATTTAGACTTGTGAAATTTGAACTTTTGACATTTATGTAGAATATTTTTGTTGGTTTGGTGACTTAAATTTCGTAACTACAGCTCAAATGAATGAGCTGTAGTTAAGATGTTTAGGTCACCAACCAACAAATTAACTTTTTTTCTGTTATGTGAAACTGGCCATACACATTGCAAAATAATGACATTTCATAACAAAGTGGAACTTCCTGTCTGAGTCAGTGGGCGTTGCCAACACAGTGTCCGTGAGAATGGCCAGCGATCTGCCTGTTGACCAATCGCGACTGTCAATTAAGAAATAAACCAACCAATCAAATAATTTATTCAGCCCAGACCTGAGCTTTTCAACTCCGACATGTTATTTTGGCAACTTTATCGTAGTAACTACAGCTTTTTTAAGGTTACAAACCAACCGCAATACTTTTTTGTTACATGCTACTGGCAATAAGCAATTTCTTCATTTTCCACAATGTTTTCCAAAGCATTTTTCTTGAGGGGCGTCCAAAAGCATCACTGTGTGGGAATTGGTTAATGAAGAAAATGATTAAATCCAGCATTTTCTTCATTTACAATAATGTTTTCTATTCTTCAATATAAACATCATCATTATTTCCTAATATGATAAGTCATCTTGAAATTTTATCTAGTACCATTCCAAGAATATCCCCGATAATTAATTATCCATGGACATATGGGCTTGAAAAAACGTACTTGATTATAAGTAGAAGAACCCATGCAGGACAAATCAGCATAGGAACCCCTGGTCTGCAGCTATCTTAAGATGATGTCTATTCCAAGTCTAAGGATACAAAGGCTGATCTGTGTCTTCTTTACTCTTTTCTGGTGACACCACAGGAGAAATTACTTGTGACAAGAAATCTCTCCTTTTCTCACTATGTTTTCTACCCAATACGCACTTGCTGCTTAATCTAAATCTATTAACAGAGTACTAAATTTTAGACTGCTCCAATTAAAAAGATGTTTGCTGATTACAATTTCAGTGTGATGAAATTGGAATAATACTGGGTAGAAAATGTTGTAGTAAATGAAGAAATCGCTTGTAACAAGCAATTTCTTCAATTTTACAATGTTTTCTCAAGCTTTGTTCTAGAGGGGCTTAAAAAACATGATTGTTTTTGAATGGGTTAAGCAATCAAATTCTTTCGATATAAACTTATTTGATTTTGTTCTTTTTTGTAACGGTGAGCATCCCCAAGGAAGGCTTTACAAATCCTTACATGTCATTGAGTTATCTCCCCTGGGAACCCCACAAGAGGCTATAAGGGGTAAATAGGGATAACTCTGAAAATTTTCTTCTTAGAAATCAAAAGACCTACAGCTCTGACATTTTGTATGTGGCATTATCTAGGAGACCTCAACCAAGATTGTTCAAATTACCGTCCTGTTTCTTTTACTCTCTTTTAATAATTCTTAACTCATAAAATGCAATGATAATTTATTGTTTACCGTCAGCAACGAGTGTTCAACCCTTTACCGACACACTGAAGATGACACTTTGACTTAATCTTGAAAGAAATTTAGATACATTGTAGTGCCAATAATGGAAGTTGCTACAAATTTGTCTATTGTATCTGTCCAGGCGGCTAAAGGAATTTGTGGTAAATTGCGGCGACGCAATTTCCAGTCTGTGGTTATACAAATTGGTCTCCGACCAATTAAAAATGTATCCTTGCACGTTGATTCATAGTTTCTTGTTGTACTATTTGAGAAAGGAAGCCATTCTTGACTAAATGACCACGAAAAATCCGAATCAATGACATGCGTAGTGAGTAAGGACGACCTCGACTGGTACTTAACCCATTCCCAGATGGCAAAATTTTAAAGTGCGAGGTGAGCTATTGTGATCGGTCGTTGTCCGTCGTCCGTCCGTCTGTCCGTCCGTCCACAATTTCTTTAAAAATCTTCTCCTCCTAAACCAGTAAGCCAATCAAGCTGAAACTTTGCAGGGATGTTCCTTGGGTGAAGTTCTTCAAAAGTTGTTAAAAGAATTTAATTCCGTCAAAAACTCTGGTTGCCGCGGCATTTTAAAATGGGAATCTTTAGTAATTCTTTAAATATCTTTAAAAATCTTCTCCTCCTAAACCAGTAAGCCAATCAAGCTGAAACTTTGCAGGGATGTTCATTGGGTGAAGCTTTTCAAAAGTTGTTAAAAGAATTTAATTCCTTAAAAAACCAAATGTAACCGCGGCATATGAAAATGGGAATCTTTAGTAATTCTTTAAATATCTTTAAAAATCTTCTTCTCCGAAACCAGTTGGCCAATCAAGCTGAAACTTTGAAGGGATGTTCATTGGGTGAAGCTTTTCAAAAGTTGTTAAAAGAATTTAATTCCGTCAAAAACTCTGGTTTCCGCGGCATATGAAAATGGGAATCTTTAGTAATTCTTTAAATATCTTTAAAAATCTTCTCCTCCTAAACCAGTAGGCCAATCAAGCTGATACTTTGCAGGGATGTTCATTGGGTGAAGCTCTTCAAAAGTTGTTAAAAGAATTTAATTCCGTCAAAAGCTCTTGTAACCGCGGCATATGAAAATGGCAAATTTTAGTAAATCTTTGATGTTTTTTTCATAGACTAAAAGGCCAAAGGCCTTTATATTTTGTAAAGAGCTTAATCATATGGTTCTCTACCAAGTTTTTAAATATTAAATCTCTTGGGTCAAAAACGGCCCTGCCCCTGAGGTCCGAAGTTTGGAAAAATTCTTAATAAGAGCAATTTCAAAAGGCTTCTCCTCTTAAACTATAAGGTCTAGGATATTCATATTTGGTATGTAGCATAACTAGATGGTTTTGTACTATATCACAAAAAGTTTTCACCCAAGGGTAAAAAACAGCCCTGACTAGGGGTCCAAAAATTTGGAAAAATGCAAAATTCGAGTATGTTGAAAAAAATTCTTCATTTTAAGGCAGAGGGCATTTACATTTTGAGTGTAGCATAGCCTGGCTGTTGTCTATCAATTCTGATTAAATTATGCCTGTAGGTTAAAAAACACCCCTTCCCTGGGTGTCCAAAGTTCGAAAAATGGTCAATTAGACCATGTTTAACAGTCTTCTCCTCCCAATCTACAAAGTCTAAGGCATTCATATTTGATTTATAGCATAACCAGATGGTTCTCTACTATGTTAGCTAAAATCTTAGCCCTGGGATAAAACATGGCACTGACCCAGAGGTCCAAAATTTTGGAAAACACCCAATTACAGCAAAAGTCTTCTCCTTCTGAAATATAAGATGAAGGGCATTCATATTTGGTATGTAGCATGACTACAGGAAAATTTGCTCTTAGGATAAAAAATGTCTCTACTCCTGGGATTAAAAATTGCATAAATCGGATTGAAAGGATTCTTCTTAAATAGAAATGGAGAAATTGCTTGCTTTCTCACAATGCTTTTTTAAACCTTTTTTCCTGAGGGTGACAAATTCTGGGAAAGTTTGGTAATCAATTAAACTATGAAGCCAAAGGCATTCATTTTCATTTTAAAGCATTACTGGATTGTTTTGTACAAAGCCCAAAATTTTATATTTGTTTTATTTATTTTGCTCAAGTTGTGTCTTTTTTATACAAAAAAGTACTGTAATTTGCAGATGCCTCAGGTGAGCGATTAAGGACCATCATGGTCCTCTTGTTTAACTCTCTCGGTAACCGCAGTTGGTAGCGCGTTGGACTGTCAATCTAAAGGTCCCGGGTTCGATCCCCGACGGCGGCACTCATCCTTTCCAACTATTTGTCTCTCACCAATGGGTCGATAATCGTTGACCTATGTGGGATAGCAGCTTGAGGCTAGGAAAGGATGTACTGGTAGTACTGGTGTGAGAAATACCATGATTCCATTGTTAGGTACTCCAGCCGCCGCGATATAACTGAAAGATTGTTGGAAGCGGCGTAAAACCCCCATTCAAATAAACAAAGAAACAAATCTATCGGTAGAAAACATTGTGGAAAATGAAGAAATTGCTTGTCACAAGCAATTTCTTCATTTTCTACAATGTTTCTAAAGCTTTTTCCCTTGGGGGCGTCTAAAAGCGTCACTGTGTGGGAATGAGTTAAATTTACATAATTCAAATTAGATTCTGACCAGTTCACGGTCACGAGTGATGCAGAGTTGTAGATAAGATGCGTATAAAAAAAAAACAGCGCTTTTGAAAATAATCACGTGTTTACAAAATGCTATTAAAATCACCGATCAGTATTTCAAATATTTTCATTTCGTATTTTTTGTGGTGTGCTAATAATATCAGATTCCAAAGAATTCGTGGATATCTAACGCTACACATGCATTGGTTCCCAGTCTTATAAATTCCAACAATAAGTCTATGAATGAACGGGTCCAAAGATTCCCGAACAAAATTTAATCTCAGAATCTGAACGTGTTCCAATCCAGAAGCGAAAACTTTACTCTTAAACCTCTATTCGTTTAAAATCTTTGAAAAGATCGGAAGGCGAAACTATCATTCATGTATCTTGCCCGAAATTGACAATTGACCATTCGCGGCTGTCAATCAAGGAATAAATCGACCGATCAGATCATTTAGTCAGCCTTGACCTGAGCTTTTTAACTCCGATATTGGCCGCCATTTTTGTTCATCGTTATTGTTGGTTTGGCGACTTAAACGTTGTAACTACAGCTGTAGTAACAACCGTTAGGCTACCGACCCACCGTTTTACTTTTTTTTACACGCTACTGTCAATAGATTTTGCAAAATAACGCCTTTAAAAATCGAAGCGAAACTTCCTGACGGATTTAATGGGCGCGGGCTAATGATGCAAGTGGGCGGGGCCAGCGATTGGTCAAATGTGCCGTTGATCAAGCCAGTGATGAGCTAAGAAACACGATAGAGATTGCGTCTTCGTAATTTCGTTCAGATAGTTGACAGCTTGAATATGCTATTTCCGTTGATTTGTACCGCATATTGAAATATTGCACTTGGGGACAGAAGTAAGTAAGAAGTATTTTGGCTGACGAGGGGGTCGTCAAATGTCGAGAACGATTGTACCAAACATCTCAGTGAGTCAAAGGAACAAGTTTGGGCTGCAAAAAAGGCTATTATGCACTTACACTTCCTAACAGGGTTTGTTTGGGAACATATGTGACAGCCACATTCACAGTTAGTGCAAGAAATAGTTTAGTCCAAGAAGCCAGCTAGTATTGATATCTTATCTTAAAGCTGTTGAGACTTTTTATTGGGTCCTTTGATATGTAAAACAAGTAGAAGTAGTCTATTCATTCAACTTTTGGTGTTCAGCTTTGACAGAATGTTAGTGGTGTCCGTAGAACTGACAAATCGCGCCTGTCAATCATAAATTGGATGGACCAATCAAATCATGCATCTATAGATATACATGTAGACTTAAAGTGTTCATTGAAATCCAACAGTGGTAGATATTTGAGTGAATCATTTTAGCTTGAATAAACTGTAGTTACAACCAACAATTCTAATTTTATTTAATGTTTTTGATCATAAATTTTGCAAAACAATGTCATTTGAGCGAATGCGCGACATTTCGAACCATTACACATGTGCGCTAAGTAAAGACTCAGATCAGCCTGTGCATCCGCACAGTCTGCTCAGAGTCTTCATTCTGCGCTCTGTAGATAGATACGGACCCATAAACAATCTTTAAACAATCAGCAAATGTTCTAATTGCCCCGAATGGCTGTCCAGGGTGCTAAATGTGTGCGAGTCATGCACATTCGAAATGGTTGGAATTGTCACGCATAGGCTCATTTAATATCTAAGTCAAACTAAGCGTGGCCAGTGATCTTTCAAAAGACCAATCACGGCTGTCAATCAATGAATCGACCGACCAATCAAACTATTCTTTCAGTCCGGAAAAGAGCTTTGAACTCCGACATTAGGCGCTATTTTATGTTAAGCTTTTGGTTGGTTTGGCGACTTAAACGTTGAACTACAGCTTATTCAAGCTGTAGTTACGACGTTTAGGTCACCAAACAACTGAATCATTATTTTGTTACATGCTACTAGCTTTGAATTTGGCGAAATAACAACCGTTACGTTTAATATCGAAGCGGGACTTCCTGTTGGAGTCAGTGGGCGTGGCTAAAGGAGAAAGTTGGCGGCGCCGACGATTGTTCAATTGTTACTACAAAGATACCGTGATTGTGATGGTGAATTTGAGACAGGAAACCCGAGACACATCACCCAACAATATTAACGGAGAATCGCATAAAGGAATAATCCTTATTAGACAACAACGGCTGATCTAGGTCTAGATTGATGCATTGTAGATTGGCCGTCCCTCCATCTGTTCATCTATTTCAAGAAATTTATCCTCTCCCGAAATTATTTTGTTTCCTTTTTATCTGTTATTTTCCAATACAGATGCTATGTAATACATCCCCACGCATGCCTGATTTGTTACCCCCATCTAGAAAAGAAAGTCTTTGAAAACATTGTTTAAAACAGCAATTTCTTCATTATTCACGAAGTTTTCTCCAAAAAAAAAGCGACTTTTAAAATATCACCGACTGAAAATTGTCGTCTGCAACTTCTTTCAATTTCGACCAGTCTAAAATTTTATCGTCTGGTAATGGGTTAAACATGCCATTTACAATTCTTTCACTTTGGACCTGTCTAAAAGTTTGTCATAATGGGCTTATCGGTGAACCAAATGCGTTTAGAAAATGTTCGGTTAGATGTTAATATAGGTCATTTGTGAAAGTGCAAAGACATTTTTTCCCTTCAAATTGGGTGTATGTTGTTATGGAAACCCTTGAAAGTGTCATTCTCACATATTTATAATGTCGGTCACTTGAAGTGCACCAAGAACTTATTTATGGCACTCATCTTATACCCTATTGACACAAGGATTGTGAATTAAATTTTCAATATTTTAAAACATTTTTTTTCAATGATCGGGGATAAATGTTTAACAAATGTCTTTAATGCATCTTTCTATCTACCATAAAAGGAATGGAAAAATCGACTTCAAAAGAAATAATTTCACAATTAAAACAATTTGCAAAATTTTAGGCCTGTCAAAATTCAAAGATTTTGCAGACGACAATCAATGTCTTTTTTATTAAAAAATATAATAATTCAATGGGGTAGAAGATATTGTAGAAAAAGAAATTGCTCGTTACAAGCAATTCATTCTTTTGTCACAATGCTTTCCCAATGAAAAAAAGCTCTTGGGAGTCAACACCGGGGATTGAACAGGAAATGGTGAAGGTACAAAAAGGACCCAGATCAGTAAGAGATGTAGACTGGTACCGCCGTCGACTTTAACAAAGCCCTTTATTAAAGTCGACAGTGGTACCAGTCTATAAGAGATGGTGCATTGTAATTCATAAATAATCTCTTTTTTGAGGAATGTAGTGCATTTTGGCGGGCCACGAACGTTTCGGCTAGAACGTTCAGTATGTTTTATGTGAAACAATCCTTGAATTTCCTGCGTGCTAAATAACCACACCTGTCGATAAAACACCAATCAATCAATTGATTGATCGCAATGGGTTAACAACACTTTAAACAAAATATTATTTTCATGATCGCGATGGCGGTTACCCCTAAAATGGCTCCCAGTCATTTCTTGCACCGTTACAAACTACACCCTTTATTCCGAGCCATCAGCCGCTCGTCAAAATTAGGCACGTTTCCTATCATTCGCCCACATTCGTCACAACTCGGTCGATTTCGTACCTACATCTAGATCTGAGACTTCGGAGATCGCCCGAGGATTGCCGAATGCATTCGCCCATTGGCGAGAGACAATCGACGCATGTCGCGATGATTTTTTTCAGTTGTCTGAAAGAATGTTGGCCGAGCCGTGGATCGAATTTGGCCGAGCCGACTGCTCAAGGCATAGGGACAAAACACGTAACCGAAATCGGCAGAATTTCAATTTTAGACAAAATGAGAATAGCTTGCGTCTTTTGCACGATAAGTATATAGCATTTAATATTTTTCTGTGACAGTTTGCCAGTACATAGTGCATATCGTCTTCGGGGGATCAAAATGTCGTAACTACAGCTGAATTCAAGTTGTAGCTACGACATTTTGATCCCCAACAACGATACTGGAATCTGTGTTCGGTATTAACATCTGTTCAGAATATGGCAATAAATAGAGTACGTCCATTACCAAAAAAAAAAAAAATAAATAAATAAAAAAAAACACTCATTTTAACGCCCCTGAATAGTCATTTAATCTTAATTTTATAAGGAAAGCTGTTGTCAAATGAGCAATTGCTTGTTACAGGCAATTTATTGTTTGGTTTTTATCGTTGTTGTTTTTTTTGTTTTTTTTTTTTTATTTTGTTTTGTTTTTGTTTTTTATGTGGTTGTTGGGGTTTTTTTGTTTTGTTTTGTTTTGTTTTTTTTACTTCTTTTTTTATGCTTTCTGGTTTTAATTTTTCAACTGATAATATACTACTGAGGGTTATGATAACAGTTATTGAGAATCGCGTGTCATCTGTCAGCCGAAGACAATTTACATCGAGACATGTGACCCTAAGGCAATAAAACAGACAAACAAAATATGAACGAGCGACTTTATTGAGATTAATTGATTATAATCCGAATTTAGATTCCCATGGAGAACACACTTTTTTTTATTGTTATTATGCATGTTACTAGACAATTCACGACAGAAACACGTTTACCATAGTTTGAAACCACGAACTAAACCATGCCAAGGTTACTAGTTGTTTTCCTTCGTGAAATGTCAAGTTCAGTATATTTTTAGACTCGGTGGCATTTTCTAGACTAAAGTAATAAACATCATAAATTCTATAACCGTGTCTACTGTTTAAGTACTGATAAATGTGGATAGAAATTGAGGGATCTCCGCTGTCAACCAGAAATCGATAGATCAATTAAATCATACATTTAGTCTGCAAGTAAATTATTAACTCTACGTTTATATTAACCCTTTCCTGTTTTGCATGATTTTAGACCTGTCCAAATTCAAAGGTTTTGCAGACGAAAATTTTAGGTTGAATTCATTATAAAAATAATCATTCAGTAGGGTAGAAAATATTGTGGAAAAAAGAAGAAATTGCTTGTTACAAGCAATTTCTTCTTTTTCCACAATGTTTTCCCAATTATAAAAAACAGGGACGTAAAAACCAAGGATTAAAAAGGAGAGGGTTAAACAAGTTACACGTACATCTAATTTGTGCTTAATCAAGCTCTGGATACGACATTTAGGTCGCAAACTAACCCTTTGTCTATCATTCTATGTCACTGACGACCTATTAGTTTACTATATAGTTTAATGAAGTAATTAAGTCGAAGTGTAATATCGGAGGTCAGTTGACGAGATCAGCGATCTGTTGTCTTTTGCTTACCGTGATTTAATTGTACACAATTACTTCATATTTATACTGTTATTACTGTTAGCAAAATCACAAAACAGTGAACGGAATTAGCTACTTTCAACTTTTATACTACATAGAGGCTCTAAATGCCACTATGCTTTCTGTGAGTGTATATTAGTGTATTATCGTCGCTACCATAGCTTTAGCCCATATGAGCGACGCCCCTATAAGACGGTTAGTTATTGATGCGGATAGTGCAGGGATACAAGACGAAAATACTGGGAAGCCCGCCTACTTCTTTCACCCTTTCCTGATCAAACACTGGTTTTTACTTCCCTGTGTTATTATACCGTTTAGAGAACACTTTGAAAAAGGTAGGAATTTCTTCTTCATCACAATATTTTCTCCCCTACTGATTAATCATTTTTTCCAATAAGATCAACTTTAATTTGTCGTCTGCAAAGCCTTTGAATTTGGACCATTATAAAGTTTTGTAAAACAGGAAAGGGCTAAAGCGGCCCGTGAACTTGAAAACCACAAATAAGGCAATTTTCGATGCAATCGACAGGTAATATATTAACCCATTCCAACACAATCCCTCCTTTTTACGCCCCTCAAGAAAAAAGCTTTTGAAAACATTGTGGAAAAGGAAGAAATTGCTTGAATCAAGCAATTTCTTCATTGTCCACAATTTTTTCTACCAAAAAAGACAAAAAACATTTAAATTTCATCAACTTGAAATTGTCGTCTGCAGCTTCTTTCAATTTGGACCAGTCCAAAATCTTGCTGTGTTGGAATGGGTTAACGACTCCATTCGGGTTGTATTTTTCGCGTCTTATTCGGCTGGTTCACCTTCCTTCAAAGGTCTGAAAGCTTATACCTTAAAAATTAAAAATTGAAAGTCAAAAAATTTCTTTCACGATCTGTTCAAGCGCCGCTTTAACGTGTCCGGCGTGAAGCACCTTTACACGGGACCTCGTCTCATCCGAGGCGGAAAATAATATTGATATACGGGTCAGCAAAGGGCTTTTACCTTCTATCTCGATGTTTCAAGTCGAATTCTCTACCAAATGAAATCTATACCAGGGGTTCGAATTAAGTGCTGCGAATACGTCAGCATGAATCACAAGCACCTGTTTGCTGCTACGTGAAGTCAAGTTAATTGACAGCTCGCGAACTTCCACTTGAGGCACGCGACATGAATGACATTTTCTTGATTTATAACAGCGATGTCCTGAAGTGCTACTTCTCTAGTCACCGATCTGTCGAGTACAAAAACAAACTCGTCCGAAGAACCATTAAAACCCTTACCGGTGTTTAGGTCTGGGAACAGACGCATTGATAACTGGAGGTGTTAAAGCAAATTACAATCACTGCCTATTTGAATATATAACCACCTTTTATGGATTGGGGGAAAGTAACTGTCAGTCAAATTCACCAATCGCGGATGTAAATCAAATAATCAGGCGACCAATGAAACCGTTCATTTTGACCAGAAGTGAATTTTGAGCTCTTGCATTGGCCGTCGTTACTACAGCTTATTCAACCAACCATTCTACCTTTAGTTATATGCTACTTTTTCTTACTTTGCAAAAATACCGCCGTTGAAAATCGAAGCGGGACTTCCTGTCGGAGTCAGTGGACGGGGCCTACGGAGTCAGAGAGCGGGGCCAGCGATTGGTCAATTATCGATTGAACGACCGATCAAATTTGACCGAAAGTGGCTGTTGACCTGCGATATCCATCTCAAGCAATTTGACAGTATGGTAAACAGAAACATCACTCAAGCTGTAGTTAAGGCGTTCAGGTCACAAACCAACGATTTTCTTTTTAGCTAGCAAAGCGTCAGCTTTGATAGCTTAAGCTAACAGACAAAATTTTGAGGTCGTCTAAGAGTTCAAACGAGTGCAAACTGCCACTGGAGGCTTAACCACTAAATCCACTGAATGTTTACGCCAAAACAGTAGTTCTTGTATATACTCGTGCAGATTGTGTTCAAAATGACTGCCCACATGAATAAAATCTATTCAAATTGTAGAAAACATCCCCAAAAGCATACTATACAACCCTTTCCTATTCGATCCCACTTTTTGAGAATCCCCAAAAAGGCTTTGGAAAACATTGCGGACTCTGAAGGAATTGTTTGTAACAAGCAATTTCTTCAGTGTCCACAATGTTTTCTACTCAACAAATGCCAAAGATGGTTACATAACAAAACAATGCCTTGCTAGCTTACAGTACTTTCAGTACTTTTATTGTTTTTACGTCCCGACCATAATATTTTACAAATTTAACGGCATTTGATATCCCATTCAGACTACCTTACCGGGGGTCAGTGGGCGGGGCCAATGGCCCAACAATAAAACATGTGCATGTACTATCGAACAAACAACAAAAAGGACCGTTTAAGCAGAAACATCTTTCTAATCTGAAGCACATAAAAAATCAGATATCTTTAACTTGTGAGGGAAATGTTTAGTTGTTGTCTTATCTCTCCAGAGGTTAGATAAGCTCACCTGGTCGGATTGGTCCTCATCATGTGATAGTGTATTATTTCATTCTGTTTGGGTGTTTGAGAACTAGTTCTTGGTGGACCTCTGTTTTTCTTTGTATCGTTTACTCCCGATAGGAACAATTGCACCGTAAAGAGTTGTGGTGATGTTTTATTCGGACAAGGAATTTATTTCAGACAATATGTGTAGTATTCATTTTAAAGTAAAAGTAATCATTAATAATCAGTTTGGACCGTAAAAATTATGATGGGACATATCTGGCGGATTCGAAAGAATCTGTATGTTAACTTTAACCCGTGAAGTGATACCACCAAGGATGAACGTTTTAGCCATGTTCTGGCTAGTAATCTTGTTTGTGGCGACACTTTGTGCCCCAAATTCGGTGGATAAATATTCCTACAGAAATTCAGGTGCTGAAAACCAAGGTGATTTATTTGATGTCTACAAGGAATTACCTCTCGCCGAAAGACAATCCCAATTGGAAATTAATAACCGCAATCAGGAAAATGAATCAAAAGAAGCCAACGTGAACAAAAACGGACATGGTAAACATAACTTTATACTAAATGTGATTTCAACGCCATTAGATTCTACTAATGAGGACGGCTATAGAAATTATAAAGACATATCTGATCGGTTTATTTACGTTTTGAAGAATTCTTATAATTTGGACTTGGTTCGAAAGCAAATTCGTTACGAGCTGGACAGGGAAATGACAGAAAATGGTGATACAAGATCCTTTCTTCTAAACGATGGAAAAAATCGGGAAGGGTTGGTAAAGAACGAAAGAAACACACAAAATACAAATGGCAAAAGCGATGCATTAAAACCAAATAGAAGAAGGCTTGCAAAGGATAACGCAGAAATTATAGGCGACAATAACGAAAACAATATGCTAGATAAATCTCTCGAGAGTCAGCCACACATGCAAGAGGTCTTCAACAAAGATGGGATTGAAATTACCGAGAACTATCCTGAAAGCAAGGATACACTTACTGACCCTTTGTCTCACAAATATCGTCAATCAGAACCAACTGTAAGTCTAAACCCAAACGACAAGGAAAGCCTCATGAATTTCATACAAACAATATTTATGCTGTCTCAACGGCAGAACAGCAAAAGGGCTCTTTACGATGATGGTAAGTAAACCGAAGTTTGGAACTTCCGATTTGCTGATAGCTTTGAAGCAGTCAAACTTGCATGGCTTGCTTATTCTAAGCGCAAGATATTTCCTTGCTCTATAAGCCACACACCACTATACAGACAAGTATTAGACACCGCGCAAAGATTTATAATTTCTCATAGAACTACTTAAAATGTAGATCCTTTCATAATAATAACTAAGGGAACCGAATCACAAATGTAATGGTAAGAATGATATTTGTTAAAGAATTAAGCGTCTATTTACAAACGCTATGCATTCAGTAAGCATTTGCTACGTTCTAGCGAGAGTGTTTTATGAGAAGCAAAAAATATCTTTCAATACATAACATCATGAAATGCCAGAAATCACTCTCTTAAAAATGCATTTCTCTTACAAATAAAACCCAGTATTAATTTTAAAGAGTAAAAAGTTTGGATAAAGTCGAAATACATGTAATATGATCGATTACTGATTAGACAATATAATAATAAGTGAATATAAACTTTGTACGTCCAGGCATTTTTTACCGTTACGGTGTACTTAAAACAACCACCCTTCCTGGTAGAGGTATGCAGTTTTCGCAAAGTAACAAGAAAGTGATTATATCCGCTGAACTACTGTTGATTCAGAGTCATTGGCTGATATCCCTGTTACACTGGAGGCAAATTGCCCTGTTACACTGGAGGCAAATTGATTGGAAGGGGGGGGGTCGTCTGTTAGAGACACACTTACTCTGTCTTGCTGATTCTTAAGTACGAATCAGACTGATTTTTCAATTACTATATTTGTCAAACGATCGAAGGAAGGGGATTATTCCACTTTTGTTCCTACTAGATTGCAACTTCAAGAAAAGATACATGGTTCCAATCCGTCTATATTCAAGCATATGATCGTCCTTATGCATTTTAGACTTTCGAATTTCAACTTCCTATCTTGAATAACCCTCACAAATCTTTACAGAGATTAATAAAGAAATTAACAAAGCTAAAATAAATGAAGAGAAAGTATCTAATAAAAGATATCTATAGAAAGGAATATGTTGGCTGCAACCAGCGATTTTTTATAACCTCTAAACTGTTCGAAAAAAAGAAAACAATTTTAAATTGTAATTTGGGATTGCAGTGCCAGTTTTATCAAATTACTAGTTTATATTTTGAAAAGGGGGCATTTACTGTGAACCGCTATTTCTCATTTTCTGTTGCATAATATAAGGTAAAAGTAAATAACTAATAGTGTTTATCATCATTCTATGTAAAGATTGGAACATAGTAAAACCCATGCCACTTTGATACTTTGAATTTCAGAGCACACACATCTATGTATTCATTTGTGTAACCCAATACCAGACGGCAAAAATTTAGACTGGCCCAAATTGAAAGGAGTTGCAGACGACAATTTAAAGTTTATAAAATCGTAGATCTTTTTAAATTTCTGGTAAGAAAACATTGTGTAAAATGAAGAAAATTCTTGAGGGGCTTCAAAAAGCGTCACTGTCTGGGAATGGGTTCAGGGGAGTATTTTGTGTGTATTTTTGATAATTACATTTGTGTCATGGCCTACACGCATTTGGGTTTCAAAACCTTTAACAATATTTTCAAATATTGTCTGCATTATACAAAATGTACAAGGTTCTAAAGCTGTTATGTTTAAATCTACTATACTCCTCCATCATGTTGGAATCACATCAAAAAGTATATATTGTATCGTTAACCAATACCTAGACGACAATATTTAGACAGGACCAAATTCAAAGATTTTGCCATTTAATCAATCAATTAAATTCGCACATCTAAAATATAGATAACCTAGTTAGATTTAGTTCAACAGATAAGAAATGTCAAGTGAACTTATAAACAGTGCCAAAGACGGCTTAACCATTCCAACACAACTCTGCTTTTTTACGCACCTTCAACAAACGTTTAAGAAAGCATTGTGGAAAGTGAAGAATTCCTTGGTACTGCCACATTTTTCTTCATCCTCAATGTCTTTTAACCCCCCCCCCCAAAAAAAAGATTTTTTAAACATTCGTGAACTACAATTGTCGCCTGCAACTTCTTTAAATAAAGACACGTTTAAATATTTGTCGCCTGGTAATTGGTTACGAGAAGCAATGGCGCCTGTCGGTCACCGGGCACAATGGACAAATCAACGCCCTACGGGGAAAAAAGAAAAAGAAAAAAACGTTGTTTCCGATAGGTGGGACAAGCGCATTTTCAAAAACTCATCTATTTTAAATGATTTAAGTGCATTACACGACAAAACAGTTTTAATTGGCGAAAATGATAGCAGTTGTTGTAATATTTCTATAACACGAATAAAAGGTCCTTAAGATGAATTTAAAGATTGGGGTGAATAACTTAGTTACTCATGTATCGATAATAGATTACTGTCGGATTGGAGAAGTGTTCCTATCTGAGACAGAGGTTATTTTGAGGGACCATTACTAAAAAAAATATATATATATATAAACATAAAAAAATATCTACTATTATTTTTTTTCTGAATTACTACCGGGAGTTGGTGGAGGGGACATATCACATTTTGACTCTTGGGATTTCAATTTTGACTCTTGAAAATGTTTGCCCAAGGGTCAATGACTCAATGACGGCTAACTTGGATCATTTAAAATTGGGCTGGCCAATTTGAACAAATTTCAAGATTGGTAAAACTAACTTCAAGACATTCCAAGATTAGGCTCACTAAACTGGTCAAATTTCAAGATTTGTGTAGCTATCTTTGACGTATTTCAAGCTTGACATTATTTCAAGTTTGAGAGTGCTAAACAAGGAATTTGGAGATTTTCTTTGCGAATGCTGTTGCCACGACGTTTCAGTCGACAAACCATCTAAAATGCTTCGCATAAATGTCGACCAATGTCCAAATTTAAACTTCCGGTCTAACTGTATAGGTTTGACGTCTATCAATTTCTTGATTGACAGCGACGATCACTGTTTGAGACGGTATTTACAGATATCGCAATCCATTCTAGGCTGATTTTTAAATTTCTTATCGCGTTTTAACCCTTGTCATGCTGAGCCCGGAATATTCCGGTTCTGGCAGGAGTTGTAGACCAAGATCAGCCTGCACATAAGTGCAGTCTGATCTTGGTCTACACCTCCTGCCTGTACTTTTCCTGTCAGAGTTGTTTATGAAATTTATTTCTGTAAGAAATATTGAGTTTTTTAACAAGATCTATAAGTGCTTTCAGCCGTTTGATTTTACAGCAATTCAATAAGGTAATTCATTCAGCATGACAAGGGTTAATTTCGAAAAAAAAAAACTCATTTTTTTCGAATTCCTTAGATATGCAAAATTCCCTTTTTAGGCGATATTGAAAGGTCTCGTCGCGTTGGATATACGCAAAAAATCAGTTTTTAATCCATCACCACACAATTCCGCTTTTTGACGCCCTGAATAAATATGATTAATGAAAACATTGAATGAAAAGGAGAAATTACTTGGAGCAATTACATTTCTCATTTTCTTTCATTGTTTTCTACCATAATTTGCATCCATTTTTCAATTTAAGCGAACTTTGTAATACCGTATCAAAACTTCTTTCAAAATGAACCAGTCCAAATTATTATCATCTGGTAATGGGTTGATCTTGTTTGTTTGCCTCGAGTGCGGTTCATAGAATTTCACAAATTCCTGTTCTACTGTTGACAGTTCTGGACGATTTCGACATGGTTATCGTCGCTTGGAATTTTCTCTCGAGATCTGTCGACAGAAAACTGATTGTAGATTGCATTATGAGTGTACAGCAAACAAGTGATAGTTGTGAGAAAGATAGCCGGTTGGTCTTGTCTGATGAACTTCTCGCCTATTTAAATGACGTCTTTCGTTGCATAAATCTGTTAAGTTCCTAGTTACGGGACAAAATCTGATAATTTTTCTGTCCGGTATAGTCTCTGTTTACAGACATGACCCCATGTAACCCATTACCACACAGCAAAATTTTAGACTTATCGAAATTGAAAGGAGTTGCAAATTACAATTTAAAGTTTATAAAATCTAGGATTTCTAGGTAGAAAACATTGTGGAAAATGAAGAAATTGCTTGTGACAAGCAATTTCTTCATTTTCCTCAATGTTTTCCAAAATATTTCTCTTGTGGGGCGTCCAATAGCGTCACTGAGTGGGAACGGATTAAACATCCTCTATCCATCGACATTTAAGAGATGAAGAGAATAATTTTTGTTTTCATGGAGGTAACCGAAAAAACTAATCTCACTGTAAGAATACGCGAAGCGGATTCATACATTGTTTGATTAGGTTTTTCGGTTCATACCTCCATGAAAACAAAAAATATTCTCTTCATTTCTTATAATTTAATAGGATCGAGCGAAAAAACCAAAAGCTTTACAAATTTTGATACCTTTTTGTATGGGACTATTTTGTGTGGAAGCATACAAAATCACTGCGTGATTAAAATTTTGTTCATGGAGTTATGAATAATATTTTTCGACCAATCAGAACGCTCGTTTTTGATAGACGAAACTGAAAATTAAATTATTTCAAAATGAACATAAAGAACATCAACAACAACAAAAAAACCGCTTTAACTAGCTCTTGAACAGATTTTCGTGAAAATTTGATAAAGGAAAACTATCTGCTATAAATGTCATTTTCACGATAGATATTTTTTTCTTCGCGTTAAGTTTTCTCATTATGAACTTTGTTTTGTTTGAATGGGGTGTTACGCCGTTTTCAACGATCTTTCAGTTATATCGCGGCGGCTGGAGCACCTAAAAATGGATTCCTGGTATTTCTCACACCAGTAACACCATCACATCCTTTCCTAGCCTCCAGCTGCTATCCCACATAGGTCTACGATTATTGACCCATTGGTGGGAGACAAATAGTCGGAAAGAATCCCGAATCCGGGACCTCTAGTTTGACAGTCCGACGCGCTACCAACTGCGCTATGACGGAGTGACATATTCCTTATGCCCTACTTTGAAGCATCGGAATTTACTGGGTGAGGTTGTCACCGTTTAATCCATTCCCTCACAATCCCTCACGTTCACGCCCATCAAGCAAACACCCATTAAAAACATTGTGAACATAGAAGAAATTGCTTGTTTCAACAAGTAATTTCTTCAATGTCCACGATGTTTTCTACCCCAAAAGACAAAGAGTTCTAGAATTTCATCAACCTAAATTGTCGTCTGCATCTTCTTCAAATTACGACCAGTCTAAATTTTCTCATGTGGGAATGAGTTTAAGATTGTTGATATACGTAGATAGAAAATAAATGTCGTATAATTTATACCGAAGTCATTGTTATCATAAATTTGTTCGGAGAACTGATCAGATATATGACCTATCGGGGCTCTCTATCAAAGGATCAATCTATCAAACAAATCATTTATGAATTTTGTGCAAATTTTGAAGTCAGTCACTCGCCGATATTAATGTGAAGCATTTCCGTTGGTTTAGCGACTTAACCCTTTCCTGTTCGATCCCTGTTTTTTACGTCTCTATGAAATTAAGATTGATAAAAACATTGTAGAAAAATAAGAAATTGCTTGTAACAAGCATTTTTTTTTAAACAATATTTTCTACCCTACTGAATGGTTATTTTTCAATCTTAATGTGCTTTAAATTTTCGTCTGCAAAACCTTTGAATTTGGACTAGTATAAAGTTTTAAAAAACAGGAAAGGGTTAAATGTCGTAACTACATCTTACGGCGTCTAGGTCCCTTTTACTAATTTGTTTTATGTTACTGACCATAAATTTCATAAATAAACGCCGTTTGGGTTGGTGGCCGGGGGCCAGCGATCCCACAAATAATAACATTTTTTAATTCTTTTTCCAACAGGTGACGTAAGACATGAGGAAGTACGACGTATCAAAAGCACAGAGGAACCATTATTCCATCGCTATTCTAACACCATGACGTTAAAGGACATGTATTTAAAGATGGGCGGGGTTTGTACCCTCATAACGGGCTTTAGTTCACGCCCCATCTATGTCATATCGTCTTGTCCGAGATTCGGACCACCTAACAACATACAGTATTACTGCGAGAAGGCAATTCCATTCAACAAACGTTTTCACCAAGAGAATATCATTGATTTAATCATGACACCAGTACAGGATTCAACAGGGTTTGTCTATAAAAACGTTTATTGTGCACAATGTAATGGTATCACCTTGATTAAGGCTTGGTCTACAAAGCTTGACTGTGACCATTTTCAGTCAGTTGAGCTTTCCGACGGGCGACAGCAGGTGCGCATCCTTGACCAATTTGCCGACAAAGACGAAGGCTGCCAGAGACAGCTCGCGCCAGAGATCAGCCGAATGCTTCACGAGTGTTCCTTATCTGAGGTCGTGAGTACCATGCGACTTAGAAACCATGAAATTCGTATTGGTGAAGGAAGTAAATCAGAACTTTCCCCGTTTCCTTTATCATTTTCATTATTGATGAACTTTGGGTTTGATGGGAAAACTCATATTCTGTTTACAACCCAGCCAGAAAATCAGATTTCCTACAATTCTAACTGTGACGATGACGAGCAGTACGATCCCGATAGAGACATTTGTCGTGTTATCTCGTGTGGTGAAAATTATAAGCTTGTACAAGGTACTTGTGAACATGTGGCTAATTATGAATCAGACCCGACATCAGGTGGTCTACCCTCGCCTGAAGAGTTGGATCAACCTTTCCGTGTCACATTCACCATCAGAAATGCATCTATCTGGGACTTAACGACATTATATCTACTCGATATGGATGGGAATTTGGAGGAGTTAATGCAAGACTTCTTATCTGCAAGTTTTAATATAAGTAAAGACCGAGTTCAAAACGTCACTATTACAATCTTTAACACTTCCGATGCTGACAGCAAATTATCACAGGAGGAAATTGAAATCATATTTCTAGCAACGACTAGAAATATTCCCTTAAGAACGAGCACTCTACCAACCGGGCTTATTGATCTTGTAAACGCCAGTGAAATCATTCTAGATACTGAACCGGAGGACGATCCTGATTACTATGTTAATGATGATCCCGAAAATCTGTTAGATGCCCAAGAATACGTAGACGACCTTAATAGCGATGACACCAAATTGGATACAACACCATATCCTAGTTTAAACTTTACAGAACAGAACAGTACAGCAGCACCAGAGTACAAGCGACTTTTGTACTCTAACATGTCTATAAACATCTCATTTATACTATACCAGCCTCACAGAAACCGAACACATCTAGAGAAATCAACTAAAAGTGTTGTTAAATCAATGGCAGAACTCGTCAGCAACAATATATTCAACATATCGTTAAATGGGACAAACCTGACTATAGTGGGAATATATAATGTGGAGGATGTTCAGCCAATGGACAAGTTCTGTGAGTACGGTCACGTGACGGGCTACTACTCCATCGGAGATGAATTTGTGGTCATAACAGACTTTATACAAGAATTAAACGCAAGTGTTACTACTGTGTATATAAATGAAACAGACCGAACATATTTGCCAGGTGAATATGATTTAACATACAGTGTCGATGGCATTATGGGGAAGCTAAACGAAACCATTGTAGATAGTTTTGTATTTGTTTGCAATATGCCACAAATAGTAAACGCTCAGTGCAGCAGAATTGTGTTGACACCTGACGAGTATGTTATGATACGTGATGAAGCTGACATGTATCCACCTGTAATTAATTTCTCTAGCAAGATTTACAATATGAGTCAATTCGAATGGTATAACACTTTGGGCAGGACCATTCAAATATGTACACCGAACTGGACATACATATCGCCAAGTCAGGCCCAACAGCAATGGACGCTTGTTTGCGGTGATGACCTCGTAAAACTTGTAGTCGCGGAAAGTTATCTGACATTTATTCTCGGACTTATATCTCTCGTATGCCTTTTTTCAGTCCTTGTTACATACGGCATCTTTGAGAAGTTGCGGAATCTTCCAGGTATAAACACAATTAATCTTACATTATCACTCTTCCTTGGAGAATTGGTGTTTATGATATCAGGTTGGATACAGCCCCACCGCTGGTTATGTTCAGCTGTTGGAGTACTTCTGCACTTTCTATTTCTCGCCTCGTTTTTCTGGATGAACATCATGTCATATGACGTTCATTGCACATTTGCTGCTTCGAATACTTTAGGAAGAATCCGAAGTAAGAAGAAATATGTCATTCGTTATTCTTTATACGCCTGGGGATGTCCTATTGTCATTGTAGGGTTATGCAGTATAATAGACTTCACAGATATTTTCAATAATGTTTCTATCGGCTATGGCGGGAGTTTCGCGCAATCACCACCAGGAGTAGGAGACAATTTAAGCCGTGGAGTTTTCAATGAAACACTAGATGAATCGGCACATCTTTATAGCATTGGCTGTTGGATCCAAGAACCAGTAGCTTCCATGGCAGTGTTTGGGGGACCGATGATATTTGTTTTAGTGTCCAATACAGTCATGTTCATACGCACCATTCTGTCGATCAGAGCCAACAAGAAATCCACAAAAGACAGCATCAGACGGAGTTCCATTAACAACAATATTGGCCATGATGACGTAATGTTATATGTCAGAATGTCCACCGTCATGGGCTTTACATGGGTGTTTGGACTCGCATCGTCCGTGGTAAGCGCGTTTCTCGGCACGCCAAGTCGCGCTTCTTGCATTATGCTTCACCTTCTTGGCATATTGTTCATCGTTTTCAACTGTTCACAGGGCATTTTCATTTTTGTTGTTTTTGTATTGAACAGGCGTGTACTTGCCTTGTATAAAAGTCTATACCACAGACTTAAACATGGGAGAAAAAAGCAAGTGTCAATATCGTCAAGCATTGGAACAATACATTCTACATTGAGTCAAAACTCCCTGAACAGGATTAGGTAGACAAATCAGTTGAATCAGTAAAAAAGGGGTTTAAAGGAATAACTTTTGTATTGCATATTGAGAAGGGGCCGCGATCATAGCGCAGTTGGTAGCGCTTCGGACTCTCAATCATGAGGTCTCGGGTTCGATACCCGGTCGCCGCAAATATCCTTACCGATATCTGCCTCACACCAGTGGGTAGATATTCGTATACCTAGGTGCGATCGGCAGCTGGAGGCTCGTAAGGGATGTAGTGGTAGTACTGGTGAGAGAAATACCAGGAATGCACGATATCTTCAGGTAGATGGCATTTTCAAATACTGACATATCTAATTTGAGCATTTTTGGTAGTGTCATTCGTGACAACTCGGCCGATTCCGTCAAACTACATTCAAAATGTAAGCGCCCTTCAAATTCTTGATGCTTCTTCTTGGAGCACAGGTAAGGCATAAATACTTTCGCAATTTAAAATAATTAATTTTCTAATTATTTCGGGGCGACAATTAAGTTTGATTTCGCCACAAATGTAGTTTTTACTTGCTACTTTTTGGCGATATGATATATGGAGTTATGTGTGCGAGTAGTAATATTCATCCCAATCTGGATAAGTGATACGGTCCCGAAGACAGGTCAATTTTCGGAGAATATGACATGCGCAGACAACGCAGGAATCCATTGTCAGGAACTCCAGCGGTCGAGATATAACTGAAATACTGTTAAAGATGGCGTTAAACCCCACTCAATCATAACACATATTGAAAAAGAATAGTATCAAGTCAATAAGAAAATATTTCAATTTCAGTTTCGTCTATGAAAATTGCAGCATATTAATTCGCTGAAAAAAATCGCGCTTCCATCAACAAAATTGTATGCCTGCGCACAAAGTAGACCAATAATATTTTACTAAATACAGGAAAATATTTGCTTTGTTTTGTATGATAGCTTTAAATTATGAAAAAAAATTAAAACATATTTTTGTTTATTTTCATTGAGGTATGAACTTAAAAACTTAGCCCCACTTATGTATGGATCCGCTTCGCTGTATTCATACAGCATTCTACTGTTTTTAGGTTCATACTTCAATGAAAACTAAACGATTCTCTTCTGTTTTAAAGAGGGCTGGTAATGACAAAAACTCGAAGCTATCGGCCAATAAGAAATGTGAATATCCACATACCAAATATATTTTACCCCAGATCATGCTGAATAAACGCCTCTTCAGAATTGTATTAAAATCAAAGGGCTGGAAACACTCGAAGCACTAATTGTGAGTTAATATCTTTTTGAAAATTTATCTTAACCCTTGTAATGCTTAACCCGGAATGTTCCGGTTTGGCAGGAGGTGTAGACCAAGATCAGCCTTCACATAAGTGCAGTCTGTTTTTGATCTTCACCTCCTGCTTGTACTTTTCTTGCCAGATATGTTTAGGAAATTGATTTCTAAAAGAAATATTGATTTTTTAAGAAAATCAGCAATTCAGTAAGGTAATTTATTCAGCATGACAAGGGTAAAATTAACTCGTGGTATATACCACCCGTATAGACTAAGTTCATATGTCACATATGTGCAGGCTGATCTTTGTCTATTTTTTCTGTTAAAACATGAATATTCCGAGTTTTGTATGACGATAGTAATTAAAAAATACGTGACTAGTGAAAGGTAAGAGGGGATGTTTCGAGGTGTACGGTAACAAGAGGACCATGATGGTCCTAAATCGCTCACCTGAGGCATCCGCAAATTACAGTCCTTTTTTGTATAAAAAAGACTTAACTTGAGCAAAATAAATAAAACAAAATATAAGATTTTGGGCTTTGTACAAAACAGTCCAGTAATGCTTTCTAAAAATATGAATGCCTTTGGCTTTATTGTTTAATCCATTACCAAACTATCCAAGAATTTGTCACCCTCAGGAAAAAAATGTTTAAAAAAAGCATTGTGAGAAAGGGAGTGACAGCTATTTCTCCATTTCTATTTAAGAATTCTTTCAATGAGATTTATGCAATTTTTGACCCCAGGAGCAGAGACTTTTTTTTCCTAAGAGCATTTTTTCCTATAACATAGTACAAAATCATTTAGTCATGCTACATACCAAATATGAATGCCCTTCACCATATATTTCAGAAGAAGAATTCTTTCGAAGTTGCTCTAATTGGATGTTTTCCAAAATTTTGGACCTATAGGGCAGTGCCATGTTTTATCCCAGGGCTAAGATTTTAGCTAACATGGTAAAGAACCATCTGTTCATGTTATATACCAAATATGAATGCCTAAGACTTTGTAGATTGGGAGGAGAAGACTGTTGAACATGGTCTAATTGAGCAGTTTAAAAAAATTTGGACACCCAGGGAAGGGGTAACCTACAGGCATAATTTTAATCAAAATTGATAGATAACTGCCAGGCTAAGCTACAATCATAATATAAATGCCCTCCACCTTAAAATGAAGATTTTTTTTTAATACTCAAATTTTGCGTTTTTCCCAATTTTTGGACCTCTTTTTGAGCCTGTGAAGACAACTTTAAGTGATATAGTACAAAACCATCTAGTTATGCTACATACCCAATATGAATATCAGAACAGAACAGAACAGAAATTTTATTAATCGACAAGTACAAAAAGTACATAGCCATACAAACATATACAAAGCAATACATTTCATTCACAGTTATTGGTCTTAATCAATAGGTAAAAGAAGAGAGCAATGATACAAGTTTTTTTGTGTGTGAGGTTTTTTGGGGGTTTTTTTGGGGGTGGGGTGGGGAGGGATGACAAAAATTTTGGGAAATACTTTTAAATAAATAAAGACATCGAGAAAAACATAGGAGATGGATGAGCGTATAACAATGGTTAATGCTCTAGCTATACATAAGTGCACTTGCACTACTATATCCTAGACTTTATAGTTTACGAGGAGAAATCTTTTGAAATTGCTCTAATTAAGCATTTTTCCAAACTTCGGACTTCAGGGGTGGGGCCATTTTTGACCCCAGAGCTTGAATATCTAAAAACTTGGTATAGAACCATATGATTAAGCTCTTTACAAAATATAAAGGTCTATGGGCCATGAAAAAAACAACAACAAAAATTTCCCATTTTCATATGCCGTGGTTACAACATTTTTTCACGGAATGAAATTTTTTTAACAACTTTTGAAGAGCTACACCCAAGGAACACTCCTGCTAAGTTTCAGCTTGATTGGCCTACTGGTTTAGGAGGAGAAGATTTTTAAAGATATTAAAAGAATTACTAAAGATTCCCATTTTCAAATGCCGCGGCAACCAGATTTTTTGACGGAATAAATTCTTTTAACAACTTTTGAAGAACTTCTCCCAAGGAACATCCCTGCAAAGTTTCAGCTTGATTGGCCTACTGGTTTAGGAGGGGAAGATTTTTAAAGATATTTCAAGAATTACTAAAGATTCCCATTTTCATATGCCGCGGTTACAACATTTTTTCACGGAATGAAATTCTTTTAACAACTTTTGAAGAGCTTCACCCAAGGAACATCCCTGCAAAGTTTCAGCTTGATTGGCCCACTGGTTTAGGAGGAGAAGATTTTTAAAGATACTTCAAGAATTACTAAAGATTCCCATTTTCAAATGCAGCGGCAATCAGAGTTTTTGACGGAATAAAATTCTTTTAACAACTTTTGAAGAACTTCACCCAAGGAACATCCCTGCAAAGTTTCAGCTTGATTGGCCTACTGGTTTAGGAGGAGAAGATTTTTAAAGAAATTGTGGACGGACGGACAGACGGACAGACGGACGGACGACGGACAACGACCGATCACAATAGCTCACCTCGCACTTTGTGCTCAGGTGAGCTAAAAATATTTGAAAAATAAAGATATGTCTATATTATCTAATAGAGATCAATAATAGAGACACTTTTTTTATAAAAATGAATATGTGATAAGATAGAACATCTATTCTTAATTCAGAAAATCTTCGAAATTCAAACGGTTGCGACCCTGGTCAGTCTGCATAGTCCGTGCAGCCTAACCAGGATCGATACTTTACACGGATACCCCCGGAAGGTCCATTTTGGCGTGACTGATCACCTACTTTTGAATAAATTTGACATTTAGTATCATCTCTTTTGTTTTATTAAAACCAGCAATAATCTCCATTTTGCTTCTGTCTACGGTGTTTTGTTTACCCCTTTCTGTTTTTCAAAATTTAGATTTGTCCAAATTCAAAGGGCTAGCGGACAATTCATACCGTAGTCACCCTTTATGATTTAAAACATTGTGGAAAAAGAAGAAATTGCTTGTTACCAGCAATTTCTTCTGTTTTCAACAATGTTTTCGCAAGTATGTCTTCTCACAGGGGCTTTAAATCAGGAATTTTACAGGAAATGATTAATCATTCACTTGGCTGTTGAATTTTAGGTCAGAATTGAAACAAGTTGCACACGAAATTTTGAAATCGATGAATTTACAAAAACACTTTTGTCTTTCAGTATAGAAATGAAGAAATTTCTCTTCTCTTCCTTTTTTTCTCTTTTGTAGTTTTAGTTTCCTTGATGTTTTCCCAAGCTTTGTTGATGGCCGTTAAAAGGGTGGAAAATTTGTTAGAAAAAATATGTTTATAATATTTTTACGTGTCCTTTCATACATTTTTTTCTTTGGTGAATAAATATTGTTCAGTCTCTCTTGTTTTGTCTTTTACCACAAATGAGCTGATAAATGTACTAAATCAGAGACTTTGACTCACCGGGGGCCCGTTTTGTCACGAGTCCCAGGATCATTTAGACGGGAAATTATACAGCGTGACTGTCGCACAATCTCGGAACGCCATAGCTCCTTGACCAAAGACCTTCAAAAAAAATTTTCGAACCAATTTAAACCATTACCACATGACAATATTTTACACTGGTCCAAATGAAAGAAAGATGCAGACAACATTTCAAACTGGACTAAATTTGAAAATTAAGTACCAAATAAGGTAGGAAACGTCGTGACAAAAGAAGATTCTTCTTGTTACAAGCAATTTCTCCTTTTCCCACAAGGTTTTTTAATATCATATTTCTTCAATCCGCATTTTTTTTTTGGCAATGGGCCAAGAATGGATTCAAACCTCGAGTTGAATTAGGAAATGGTATTTCGAAAAAATAAGAATCAACTAGGTTCTCGAAACTCGGTTTGATTTTTTTAATGGCTTGACTTAGCTAAGAGCGTGGCAATAAGATTATATCCTATCGTACGAAAGACCGGTGGTGACATCAAGAATTCACAGTTCACACTTCATACATAGTAACTCTGAAGTGTGAAGTCGGAAGTTTTAAGTGAGAAGTTGGAAGTATGAAGTCGGAAGTGTGAAGTGAGAAGTTGGAAGTATTAAGTCGGAAGTTTGAAGTTGGAAGTAAGAAGTTGGAAGTATGAAGTCGGAAGTTTGAAGTGTGAATTTGGAAGTATGAAGTGTGAAGTGTGAAGTGTGAAGTATGAAGTGTGAAGTTGGAAGTTTGAAGTGTGAAGTCGGAAGTTTGAAGTGTGAAGTTGGAAGTTTGAAGTGTGAAGTGTGAAGTTGGAAGTATGAAGTGTGAAGTTGGAAGTATGAAGTCGGAAGTTTGAAATGTGAAGTTGGAAGTTTGAAGTGTTAAGTGTGAAGTTGGAAGTATGAAGTGTGAAGTTGGAAGTGTGAAGTTTGAAGTATGAAGTGTGAAGTTGGAAGTTTGAGGTGTGAAGTTGGAAGTATGAAGTTGGAAGTATGAAGTTTGAAGTGTGAAGTGTGAAGTTTGAAGTGTGAAGTTGGAAGTTTGAAGTGTGAAGTTGGAAGTTTGAAGTGTGAAGTTGGAAGTGTGAAGTTGGAAGTTTGAAGTGTGAAGTATGAAGTGTGAAGTTGGAAGTATGAAGTGTGAAGTTTGAAGTGAGAAGTCGGAAGTTTGAAGTGTGAAGTTGGAAGTTTGAAGTGTGAAGTTGGAAGTATGAAGTGTGAAGTTGGAAGTATGAAGTGTGAAGTCGGAAGTTTGAAATGTGAAGTTGGAAGTTTGAAGTGTGAAGTATGAAGTTGGAAGTATGAAGTCGGAAGTTGGAAGTATGAAGTCGGAAGTTTGAAGTGTGAAGTTGAAAGTTGGAAGTTGGATGTATGTATACCTTCCAACTTCACACTTCAAACTTCCAACTTCACACTTCCAACTTCCTACTTCACACTTCACACTTCAAACTTCCAACTTCACACTTCATACTTCCAACTTCACACTTCATACTTCCTACTTCACACTTCAAACTTCCGACTTCAAACTTCCAACTTCATACTTCACACTTCAAACTACCGACTTCATACTTCCAACTTCACACTTCAAACTTCCATTTTCACACTTCAAACTTCCAACTTCACACTTCATACTTCCAACTTCACACTTCAAACTTCCGACTTCATACTTCCAACTTCACACTTCACACTTCAAACTTCCAACTTCACACTTCAAACTTCCAACTTCACACTTCATACTTCCAACTTCACACTTGAAACTTCCAACTTCACACTTCAAACTTCCAACTTCACACTTCATACTTCCAACTTCACACTTCAAACTTCTCACTTCATACTTCCAACTTCATACTTCCAACTTCACACTTCAAACTTCCGACTTCAAACTTCACATTTCAAACTTCCGACTTCACACTTCATACTTCAAACTTCACACTTCATACTTCCAACTTCACACTTCACACTTCAAACTTCCAACTTCACACTTCCAACTTCACACTTCATACTTCCAACTTCACACTTCACACTTCAAACTTCCAACTTCACACTTCAAACTTCCGACTTCACACTTCATACTTCCAACTTCACACTTCATACTTCCAACTTCACACTTCATACTTCCACTTTCACGCTTCAAACTTCATATTTAATTTGGTTTGATTATGTACTGTGATTTTAAGAAGTCACCACTGGTCTCATAATTCACATTTCACACTTCCAATTTCAGACTTAATATGTATGAAGTTTGAAGTGTGAACTGTGAATACATTATGTCACCACCGGTCTTTCGTACTATCGCAAGTTGTTACTTATTCCACAAAATGTACAGTTAAAATATAAAGTTGAATTTAAAAGTGAGGCAAGTTCTTCATTAGATACGAAATTAGTTGAAAAATCCCGTGCTATCTTATAGAGTTTATATAATTGCCGGTTCGCCTCGATCAAACCAAACGCCGATTTACCGATCAAATCGTTGAATTAGACACGATGTGAAATGTTGATGACCGTCGGCAACTAACGGGTAGCTGGACCCGCCCATTGACTCTAACAGGAAATAAGACGGCGTTATTTGGCAAATTTTATGAACAGTAACATCATGATGTAACAAATAAGTAAATCGGTTAGTTGTTGACCTAAATATCGTAAGTACAGCTTGAATAAGCTTTAGTTACGGCATTTAAGAAGTCAAACCAACATTTATGCCTCACATAAATGTTAGAGTTCAAAGTTCACGTTTTCATGTTAGGTCTTTCATCATTACCAAATTTAATGAGATAAATCTAATAAGGCATTCCCTTTGACGGATCTAGAAACCCGATATTAACCAATTGGGAAAATTTTAGATCAAATTGGTCCATACTGAAAGGACTTACAGACGACAATTTAAAGTTCGTGGAATTTTAGCCTTATTTAACTTTCTGGGTAGAAAACATTGTGTAAAATGAAGAAATCGATTTTTTATGGAAAGCTGTGCTCCGTCTTTAGTTACTTTATATTAGAAAGTTGATCCACCAAAGGCATCGTTCGGTCGGTCTGGGTTCGCAATATAAATCCCGACACTTAGGTAAAATATATCAGACTAGGATTTTCACCTCTACCAACTATTTATCTCTCTACCTTTTTGGGTTACTTTTCTTTAGAGATTTGACGGATCGATTTTGTCAATCAACTTGTATATTGATCAACAAAAATAAAAGCATTAATTTAGACCGGAAGTGAACTTTGAACTCCGCCATTTAATGTTATCTTTTTGTGGCATGACGACTTAAACTTCGTAACTACAGCTTATTCAAGATGTTGATACGACGTTTAGGTCGTCAACCAACCAATTCATTTATTCAATTTACTTTTTGTTTGATGAGCATGACCATAAACTTTGCAAAATAACCCCGTTTAACTCTTGTCATGCTGAATTAAATCCTTGTTAAGAAATGCATTAAAATCAACGGACTGAAAGCACTAGTTGTGGATAAGTATTTCTTTTAAAAAATGATTTCATAAATCATTCTGGCTTTAACTGGACAAACAGGTGGTTTAGAATAAGATCAGACTGCACTTATGTGCAAGCTGATCTTAATCTATACCTCCTGCTAAAACAAAAATATTCCGGGTTTAGCATGACAAGGGTTAATTGATATCTAAGTCAAACTTTATGTTGGAGGCTAGTGGGCGTGACAATCAGTCGATATCGTCAATTATCACAGACATTTGTCCAATAGGATAATTTGTAGTGATCTGTTGCATGCAAGATATGAAATCGCTATGCAATATCGTATGTAGGGAGAATAGTTTTAAAGATTGCCTTCGTTGTTTCTGTATGAAATAGTTTCAACATTTCTGTTGCAGGGTAACAAGACTTTTCTATTTAATTCAGTTATTTCTTCTTTGTATTTTAGCCAAGCTTCACCTAAGAAAGATCCTGCAAAGTTTGGAGGTGAATATTTTAAAGCAATTGTGGACTGGCAATAGCCCACTTTAAGCAGGTTGTGCTTATGTGAGCTAACAAGAGACCAAAGAGGGCCTGTATCGCCCCTGTGGCTGAAATATGTCCATGTAGTTCATTTTTCATAATGATGTCTTTTGATGGGTTAAATTAGCTCCCCCCTTTTTTCTATGGACCAAATTTCCTCACTTTTTTGCAATCACCAACTGTGCTTGTTATTATGAATAACAAGTCTTTTTCCCAACCTAGATCCAAGGTATAAGGGACATGATCCATTTGTACGACAATTTTACCAAACAATAAGTTGTCTCTCTTGGGTCATAAATCAAACTTCATCCAACAACTACATGTATTTTCCATTTATGGTAAATAAGCCCCATCCATAATAGCCCTGATTTTGTTTCTTTCAATTTCAATAATGTTTTCTACCAAGTATTTAAAATTCATAAACTTTATCATCATCTTCAACATTTTTCCATTTGGAACAGTCTAATTTTTTCTTCTTTTTTTTTCTGGCAAAGGATTAACTACCTTTTTGATCATCAACCAGCTGTGCAAGTCAATATAAACAAGATGTGTGAGATACAAGGAAAATAAATTATTAATTCAAATAGTTTACAAAAAAATGTTGTCTCCCTTACACAATTAATTGACAGGAGGTGACAGGAGGTAATTCCAACATAATGACCCTTTTTGAAGCTTCCAAGACAAAATTCTTGTTGCAAGCAATCTATTCATTATCATCAATATTTTTCTAACCCCAAACAAACGATTTTTGACATTTCAACACGATCTAAAATTGCGTAGTCTTTAAATTGGTTAATTGCCCCAACAGTCTTTTTAATGAAAAGGTGTCTAAGTTCAAGGGGAGATAACTCTTCTGCTAGGGGGAATTGAGACTTAAAAAGAGCATGCTGCAAAACTTCAACATGTGATCAATGTAAGAATAAAGATGATCAATGTAAGTATGAAGTTTAACTACTTAACCATTTTCTGTTGATTCCCTGGTTTTTATGTCCTGTGGTTTTTAGAAAGCATTATGGAAAATTAGAAATTCCTTGTGACAAGCAATTTCTTCTTTTTTCCACAATATTTTCTACCCTACTGAATGGTTTCTTTTCAAATTAAATCTACTTTTAATTTTTATCTGCAATACCTTTGAGTTTGGACTGGTCAAAAGAAATTTAAAACAGGAAAGAATCTTTTGAAACAAAATTGTAAAAAGAGTCCACAACACAAAATTACTTGATTGAGCATTGTTTATGAAAAGTGTCTAAAGTTCAAGGCGAGATAATCATTCTGCCAGAGGGAGGTGGGGGGTAGACTTCAAATTTGCATCTTGCAAAACTTCAAATTGTAATCATGTATGTATAGAGTTAAAATTACTTTTTGAAGCAAAATTGTTGAATACTCAAAAATAATTGAATTTTAGTACACAGACAGACAGACAGACAGATAGACAGACAGTCTAATTCCTGTATACCTTCAGAAACAATTGTTTAAATACAATGAATACAATGCAGCAACTACATATTTATGTTAGAGCTGGAAAAAAGCCCTATCCTTAACAACACGATTTTGATAACTCCAAATGATTTTAGAGAATTACGTAGAGTTTGATGCATTTCTGAAAAAGAACAAGGAAATCAAATGAACAATTTGGAAGAAACGATTTTCAAGTTTTTCAAAGGATTTCTAGTTTCGTTGCAATGGCAACCAGAGTTCTTCATGAAACACAATTCTTTGAAGGATTCTAAAAGAGAACCATCTTGGGAACAGTTCTGGAAGTTTAGTAGAGATCTCATCAGTAATTTCTGAAAATAAGCTGTGGATTACACACAAACTGATGTTACATGGACAAAACATCATGACCATAGCCTTCAGCCAGTGCAGAAAAAATTCACAAAAAGAAAAACAAGCCTGGACACTTTTCTCTGTGATTAACCCATTCCCACACAACAAAATTTTAGACTGGTCCAAATTGAAGGAATCTTCAGATGACAATTTCAAGTCAATCATTTTTTTTTTTCGTCTTTTTGAATAGAAAAACATTGTGGATGATGAAGAAATTGCTTGTCACAAGCAATTTCTTCATTTTCCACAATGTTTTCCAAATCTTTTAACTTGATGGGCATAAAATCAATGAGATGCTGCAAGCTTTTCATCGATAGTGATTTTGATAACTCCCTCTAATAAAAACTGTTTCTTTCAAACCCCATACAATAATATGAAGTAAAACTGAAAGATGCAAGCTTTTTATTCATAGTGGTTTTGATAACTTCCTCGCATAAAAACCATTTCTCTAAAATTCTATACAATAATATTAACCCTTTCCTGGTTAATCCCTGGTTTTTATGTCCCTGTGATTTTATGATTGAGAAAACATTGTTGAAAAAGGAGAAATTGCTTGTAACAAGCAATTTCTTCTTTTTCATTAATATTTTCTATCCTACTGAATGGTTATATTTCAAATAAGTTGGACTCTGATAAAACTTTCAATTTGGACTAGTCTAAAATTTGCAAAAACGGAAAAGGGTTAAGTAAAACTGAAAGATGAATGAATAAGACAATTCATGTTCTAAATATTTATTTGTCAAAAAATGACAAAACAACTAATCACAATAAAATTATCATAGCATAGCCAGTAAAAATTCACATATACATACTTCAACAAAATATCATTGTAGCACCATCAAAATTAGTAACTACAGATTTTATAACACTGGCGTTCTGCCAGCCAAACAACAATATCAACCTACAAATGAAAGATTTTGCATATAACCCAATAGAATGTAACAAAAAAGTACAATGGTTGGTTGGTAACCCAAAAGTCATAATTATAGCTTGAATAAGCTGTTGTTATGTTATTGAAGTCGCCTAACCAACAAAAATGCTTCACATCAAAGGCAGCCATTGATCTGCGTATCTGTCTGTCTGTCTTTGTCTCACAATCAATCATTAGCTCCTTCAACTCACTAGTTTTTCCACCCATAAATTAACCAATCATGTCTGTCAGTCAAAGAAGCAATTGATCAATCAAATCGTTCTCTTGGACCTAGACTGAAGTTTGATATCTGACATGGACATTATTCAACCTGTAGTTACAACATTTAGGTCACCAACCAACCATTCTACATTTTTGTTACATGCTGCTCACAATATTTTTTGCTAAATAACACCATTTAAAAGCAGGGTCTTATTTTGCAAAATTATTTGGCTTGAATAAGCTGTAGTTACGATGTTTATATGCAAAACCAACAAAAATGCTTTATCAAAAATAGAAGCCAATGTTTGAGTTCAAATTTCACTTTAGATCCAAATGAATGATTTGGTTGGCTGTTTTTTTTTCTATGATCAACAGCTTTGATTGGTCAATTGAATATATAAACTAATTTCAAAAATATGACCTCTAGTTGACCTCTTCTCTAATCTCTTTTCAGAAATTTCTTTCTGACCAATCGCGTGTGTCAGTCAAATAACATGTTGACCAATGATATTGTTAAATAAAACCAGAAATGAGTTTTGAACTCAGGCGTATGCTGCCATTTTTGATAACCTTATTTGTTGGTTTGGTGACTTAAACATCGCAACTACAACTTTTTCAAGCTGTATTTACAAGGTCTAGGTCACAAACCAACTATTCTACCTTTTTGTTATTTGCTACTTGCAATAGATTTAGCAAAATAATGCCATTTATAATGGAAGGGAGACTTCCTGTCGTAGTCAATGGGCAGGCCAACATAGTAAGTAGGAGGGGCCAACCATGGGTCAATTCTCATGTGGTCCCTTTTTCACCTGGCAGCTCAGATTGATAATCCTAGATCTGGAATAAAACAGCCTATCACCTGAAAATTCAAATCCCAAATTGTTACATTTTCATATAGATTGGCATTTCTGTAACAAATCAGAAAAAAAATCAATTGAGGTCAGTAAGTTTAAAGCAAATTTGACCTTTTCTGATCAACTATAATGTTTAAGAAATGAATAGAAAAACTTGTTTTCATTGAGGTATGAACCTAAAAACTTAGTCACACTATATGAATATGCTTTGCATATTCATATAGTGTGATTAGGTTTTCATTGGGTTCATACCTCAATGAAAACAAAAAATACTCATTTCTTATAATTTTATGCCATCCAGCAAAATAAAGCAGATATTTCGGTAATTTTACGTAAAATTTCATGGATCTACCTTGTTTGCAAGCATACAAAATAGTTATGTGCTCAAAATTTTGCTCATAGAAGTATGTAAAGAAAAATCAGCCAATCCAACGCTCCAAACTTGATAGACAAAACTGAAATTAAATCATATGCATATCCATTTTTCATATTGTTGCACTTTTCTACTGTAAACAAATTCATAGGGATTTGCCATGAATTTATTAAGAGTTTAATAGAAAGTGAAACAATTCTGGGAATTTACATGCATTTGTTATCAAATGAAATTGTTATTGTAATTGTATTATTGACAATATTATAATATGTGTTTCCTGGTGATGTTATTTAATGAATATTTTATTTGATGTCATTTATGATAGTATAAAGCTCATTATTAACCCTTTCCTGTTTTTGGAAAATTTAGACTGGTCTATATTGAAAGATGCAGATGATAATGAAAATTGTGTGCAATTTGAAATTAAACCATCCTATGTGGTAGAAAATATTGTGTGGAAAGAAGAAATTGCTTGTTACAAGAAATTTCTTCTTTTTCCACAATGCTTTCTCAAGTATAAAGTCGCAGTGATGCAAAATCCTGGGTTTGTACAGGAAAGGGTTAATTAGTTCTATGCTCATTTATATTAATATCAAAACAGTATAAGATTTGTTCATTTAGTTTTGTCCGAGAAAAATTCCATGAAAATCCTTGGGAAATCTTTGAATGTTGAATTCAGCACGTGCTATTTCTGTCATAGTCTTTGCATCCAGAACAAGTAAGAAGGCCCCTTTTCCATTGTCAAAGTCAGAACAATTCACCGCAGATAGAACTACACCTGTAAGAAATATGATGTGGTAATTTATCACTAGAATTGTCATAAAGCAGACTTATATAACAAACCAGTATTTTGTCACTCAAGTACCATAGTTGACCTTTGACCTATTTTACCAAATAGCAGCAGGTCACCTCCTTGGGTCATTGATAGTATTTAGTTTCAAGGTCAAATGGCATAAGAGCTAGAGCACACAAACAAAGTTGATTGTGACCATGACCAGGGGTTAAAATTAGCACTCACTAGCTCGCAAAATGCAAGTATATATCGAAAATCACAAGTTTGAAGCACTAACATGTCATACTTTTTGCAAGTTGAACAATACTATTGTAAACATTCATGATCTGCATATCTAATGCATAACTGAAAAATACATACAACGTCTATCAGAAAGACGCTTGCCGTTGTCAGTTTTGTTTATAATGCAAGCATCTAGAGATTGAAAGTGATTCAACTATTTTCACGGAAGATTTCAGCCCAAATAAGTATCATTTATGGAGAAAAAACATAACATTTTTGGTTCAGCAGCATCTAAACGGGCCAATTCCGAAAACAATATCAATTCAATCTCTAGAAAAACTAGAACTTGTCACAGTATGTGACTTAATACAGCGCAAGTGTTTTAATGTAATGAGAGCTTTAACAATACAAGGACATAGCTTCTGACTTTGCTTTTCTAGAAAGGAGGAGTTCTCACCACAAAATTGGTAGTATAATTAGCTGTGTATGTCTACAAACTATAGATATATCTAAGTTCAAGGGGAGATAATTTTTTAACCAGGGGGAAGACTTCAAATTTACATATTGTAAAACTTCAAAATGGGGTTAACCTTTGTATAAAGTTTCAATGGTATTGAAGTAAAACTAAAGGAGGAGTTCGCGACAAAAAATTGGTATTTTTTGTACACAGACAGACAGATACAAGGACAGACAGGCTGATTTCAGTATACCCCCAAAAACAAAATGAAAACATTAGTTTTGCTGGGGTTTAATAAAGATTAAAATTTTCATTGTATTGAATTTTAAACAAAAGAGTACCATTTAATTTGCTAGTAGACTTGCATTTAGCAATCTTGAAATGTAGGCACTGGCATTTTTTGAAAGTAGCAAAAAAGGTTAATTTCAACCCCTGTTGATCTTTTACCAACAAAAGGTCACTTCCTTTGGTAACAATTATATGAAATTTGAAGGACGTATTTCAGTTATGTCAAACTTTGTGAGAATAGGAGGAATTGCTTGCTACAAACATATATATTGTTATCACCATGTTTCCTTGCCATAAGCAATTTTCTATTTTATCACAAAGTTTTCTACCATGGATGCTACTTATTTTATTATTTCAAACTGATTTGAACTGTTTTTTTCAACTTCTTTCAATTTCGACAAGTCTACACCTTTATCATCTAGTAATGGGTAAGTTGTCTTCAATTCTTTTGTAGGCCATTGTTAAACCCAAGATTTTAGATGTGTTCAAATACGAACAACCAGCATTGTTCAACTGAAAGTAGAACTAGAAATAGGTGAATTTATAATCCCACTAAAGCCTTGTTTATGAAAAAGTGTCTAATTTGAAGGGGGGATAATATCTGCCATGGGCAGTGAGTTGAGACTTCTATAAAGTGTCTTTATATGACTTCAATAAGTTATCAATGAATGTAGAAAATTCTATTACATTTGATGCAAAATATTAGGAAGAATTCAACACAAAATAACTTTAATCAACAATATTTATGAAAAAGTGTCTATGTTCAAGAGGAGTTAATTCAACTGCCAAAAGATGCCAAGATTTCTAAAAAGCTTCATGCAAAAATTGAACATGTGTTCAATGTATGTATAAAAGCCTTATTACTTTTGAAGAAAAACATTGGCGAGACAAAATTACTTGAATAAGCCTTGTTTACAAAAAAGTGTCAAAGTTCAAGGGGAGATAGTTTTTCTGCTAGTGGGAGATTGGATTTCTTTACAGCATCTTGTTACAATTCATCATTATATCAATGTATATATAAAGGTTTCTTTTAACTTTGAAGAATGAATTGTATGGGGAGTTTGAGCACAAAATAACTTGCATGAGCCTTACCTTTGAAAATTGTCTAAGTTCAAGGGGATATAATTCTTTTGCCAGAGGTAGCTGAGACTTTGTGTCTTGCACAAGTATGCATGCAGTTTTTTTGTTTTGTTTTTTTAAATCAAAATTATAGGAAGAGTTTGAGACTCAAAACTACTTGAGAGGCCCATGTCTATGAAAAAGTGTCCACATTCAAGAAAAGTTAATTCTTCTTCCTCTACAAGGAGACTTCAAAATGAGGTCTTGAAAAACTTCAACATGTGTTCAATGTATGTATTGAGATTTATTACCACTAAAGCAAAATTGTAGGATTTTGCAACACAAACTAAATTGAATTTTCTGTTAAATATGAAAAATTGTTTAAGTTCAAGGGGGGAATATTATTCTGCAGGGAGTTGAGATTTCAAAAATTATGTCTTGCAAAACTTCAACATGTGATCAATGTATGTATAAAGTTTGATTAGTTTTGAAGAATTTGTAGCGGGAGTTTGTGACACAAAATTACTTAAATTTTTGTGTAAAATATGAAAGATAGTTAAAGTTTCAGTAGAGAAAATTCTTCTGCCAGAGGGAGTTGAACTTCAAAATTACATCTAGCAAATCTTCAATATGCGATTTATATATGTGTAAAGTTTTATTACTTTTGAAGTTAAATTGTAGGAGGAGTTTGCAACACAAAACCACATAATTTTTTGTACACAGATGGACGGACAGACACACATGACAGACTAACAGGCTGATTCCAGTTTAACCCCTGGTAACGTTTGATTTGTCGGTGCAGCTGAAGGCATGGACAGATTATCAGTGTCTATTGTCCAAAATGATACACACAATTCCACTTTTTGACACCCTTAACGAAAAGCAAGAGGATCAAAATGGCCTTAAATTACTCACCTGAGAATGATCTAAACTAATCACTACCTGCCATGCAGATGATTTTTAAAAGAATAATTCAATGATTTCTCCTAGTCTGATAAACCCGGCCCTGCCACGACAACTTTTTATGATAGCAAAAATTTCACGAGCAAGAGTCAAAAAGGTACACATAAGGAACATTCCATTCAAATTTGGTCCAAATTGGCCAAATGGTTAAGGAGGAGAAGATTTTCAAAGAACTAATCTGTGATTTCTCTAAGTTTGGTAAGCCTGGCCCTGCCATGTTCACTTTATTTTAGTGAATCAAAATTTCACAAACTGGTTTGAAAAGGGTTACCCAAGGAACATTCCTGCCAAATTGGTCCAAAATGGTTCAGTGGTTAAGAAGAAAAAGATGTTTAAAGAAATTGTTGATGACGGACGACGCCTATGGACGACAGATTGAGTGATCCTAAAAGCTCCCCTTGAGCATGTTGTGCTCCGGTGAGTTTGAAACCTTGGAAATCACTTCCATTATTTTTTTCTGTCCAGGAAGACAAAGATTTCTTTGGTAAAGTTCTATTTACTAACTTCTTCCAATTTGGACCAATCTGGTAATGGGTTAGCCCATTCCACACAATCATCCCCCCCCTTTTTAAGGTTCCTGAAGTAAATACACGTATTGTGGGAATACAAAATGAAGAAATTCCATGTTTTGAACTATTTCCTCTTTTTCCACATTGTTTACTTCCCATAATGACTAAGATACTTGAAATTCTATCAACTTGATATTGTTGTCTGCAACTTCTTTGAATAAGGATCAATCTATAATTGTGTCATCCAGTAATGGGTTAAAGTTGTTGCAATTATACTGACATTACTTAGAACCTATTATTATTAACCCCTCCTTTTTACGACACTAAAGAAAAAAAGCTTTGGAAAACATTGTGGTGAATGAAGAAATTGCTTGTATCAAGCAATTTTTTTCATTATCCACAAGTTTTCTATCCAAACGATGGAAAAAAATAAAATTCTATCATCTTGAAATTTTCGTCTACAGCCTCTCTGAGTTCGGACCAGTCCCAGTCTAAAATTTTGTTTTGATGGAATGCATTTACAATGATTTACCATCATCCTCAGATTTTCCATTAGGATTTGCTACAAACACTGGCTCAGATGGGTAACATTTTTCCTCTTTCCATTCACTAAATGTTTTTGTTTGGGTGTCTATTTTAGCCAGCTGAAATATTAAAAGACTGATATATAACAAATAAAAGCCTACTAAAGGGCTCTTTGACGAAACATGAAAACAGTTGGACAAGTCTTTTAGGCAAATCAAAATTTTCTAATGTGTTAAGTACCTTAAAAGTGAAACTATTATGAAATTTAAAAGGACTTTCCATTCAATGGTTTGACCAATTACCAGAAGAAAAATTTTAGACCAGTCCAAATACAAAGAAGTTTGGACAACAATTTAAGTTGATGGAATCTTTAGAATCTTTGTCGTTTGGTGCAGAAAACATTATGGATAGTGAAGAAATTGCTTGTAACAAGCAATTTCTTCATTTTTCACAATATTTTCCAAATCTTTCATATTGAGAGGCATTTAAAAGTGTTACTGTGTGGGAATGGGTTGAAAAGCAAATATAGACTAGAAATTTATCAAGGGACAACATGTCGAGCCAGCAAATATTTGACCTTGAGATGTGACCTTGATGTAGAAATTTCTTTCAAATAGCACTTCTACTCATGATGGGGAACGAACAGTGTGCTAAATTATTTTGAAATCGGTTAACACACTAGTGCACAATAACTGATTTGTCTTAGTAACAACTATGGTTCACTGCAAGCAGGAAAACATGAAATGAAAAATGAAAACAAATATGAAACTTGTATTATAGTCATACCAGAACTTATGAAATGAAGTTTCTGTGGCATTCAAAACATAAATAATGATGTAAGGCTGATAAAATAGTAGTGGGAAAGCCAGGGAAATGGCAACATCATGTTTACAGTTAAATTATTTACAATCATATCATTTCATAAATGTTATTTCCCTAGTATAAACTGTTATCTTAAGTTCTCCACTCTTACATGCAAGATTATGGGATACATAGGAAATTTTACAACATTGTGTTTTGTAAAACCTTTTATTATATACCTTTTTAGACTGAACACTAAGAAAATCCTCTGAAAATTATCAAATAGATTATTATATACCTTTTCAGACTAAACATTATTAAAATCCTCTGAAAATGATTAAATGAATGGATAAACATCATTGGAACTTTTACGGAAAAATGCAAATGCCAGTACACAAAAAAGTAGACTATGTTTAAAGGATGTTTTTTTGGTACACACCATATATAGATTTCTTTTTTTTGAATTGTATCAGATAGCCAGAATTTTACTTAGACTATTTAAAGGTAATTAATTTGTATAACTTACAGTGTGAAAGCAATTTCCAGAGTTATGCCATCCAACTCCGTATGTATATCTGTATTTTTTCCCATTATAATGGTTATAATTTATTTGGGGAAACTCAAAACCTGTAATAAAGGAAAATAACAACTACAAGTCCATTGGTTTTACCTTAACCCACACAAATATTTTTAGACCAGTCAAAATTCAAAGAAGTTGAAGATGATAATTCTTAGTTGATGAAATCTTTATAATCTTTGTCTTATGGGGTAGAAAACATTTGTGGATAATGAAGAAATTGCTTGTAACAAGCAATTTCTTCATTTTCCACAATGTTTTCCAGAGCTTTCATATTGAGGGGCGTTTAAAAGCATCATTGTGTGGGAATGGGTTGAGAGCTGTGAAGTTTTTAGGGAAAGAAAGCATCATATACAGTTGCAACTTTGCTGCAGGTGGACAGTGAAAAATCATAGTTAAAAAAACGTTATAAAGGAAGGATTGCAACTGTGTATCAGAAAATCTATCAACTAATCAAATCATTCATTTAGAACAGAAGTGATTTTTGAATGCAAACATTGGACAAGGCTTTGAATAAGCATTTTTGATGATTTAGTGACTTTCAAGCTGTAGTTATGTCATTTAGGTTGCCAACCAAGCATTTACTTTTTTGTTATTGGCCATAAATTTTGTAACATTAAGCTGTTTGATATGTGAGTCTAACTTCCAATCGGGTGAAGATAGACAGGGCCAGCAAACTGTCAATCTTGTGACCTTTCATGACCTTAAATGGATTTATCTAAAAAATAATAGGGATCATCTATACAAGGGATAAGTGTCTGTGCAAAATTTGTTGATCCTAGCTCTATTCTGTGTCAAGTTCTATTCCAGATAGTGTTATGTCTACCTAAGGTCAATACAACAGAGTTCAAGGTCACCCTGTGACTTTGACCTTGAATGGATTGATCTTAAAACCAGTAGGGATTATCTACACCCCAAAAGTAGGTACGCCATATTTGGTGATCCTAACTCTACTCTTTTTCAAATTGACAAGGTTGGTCTACCAAAATTCAAGTTCAAGGTCATCCTGTATTTTTGCCCTTCAATGAATTAATCTGACAAGAAATAGGATGTCCAGGGACAACATGTTGGGTCTGCTGATTTATAAAGAGGTTATGGTGCACATAATGCAATCCACAATATTTTCTACCCAAAAAGACATTTTTAAATATGTATAAACTAAAATATGTTGTGTGCAATTTTTGTTGAATCTTGACCCATCTAAAATTTTGTTGTGTTGTAACAGGTCAAGAGAATTTGAGTACTGACAGGACTTGAAGGTCTTAATGAAGGTCAATATTTCTTTTAAAAATTGATTGTTTAAACAACTCTGGCTTAAAGGGGACAAACAGGAAGTATAGACCAAGATCAGACTGCACTTATGTGCAGTCTGATCTTTGTCTGTACCTCCTGCCGAAACAGGAATATTTCGGGCTCAACATGACAAGAGTTAAGGGTCTCTAAGAATCCTTCAATGAAACATTAGCATTACCTGTTTCTGCTAGTGTCTCCCAGCTACAAAATACAACGTTGTTTTCCTGTAGTACTGCTGTAGCCATCGAAGGTAAAGTAACAAGGTTCTCTGCAAGTGGCTTAAAAAAAAATATATATTAAAATTTCTATATTCTGGTTGAGTGAAAAGTTTGTTTTTAACCTCCATGAACATAATTATTAGCTCATTCCCAAACAGCAAAATTGTAAAATTGATAGAAGTTGCAGTTAATGAAATTATAGGGGTTTTTACTTACGAGTAGTAAAACATTGTGTGAAATGAAGAAATTGCTTGCTTCAGGCAATTTCTTCATTTTACACAATGTTTTCCCAATTGTTTTTCTTGAAGGATGGCAAAAAGTGCAATTGTGTGGGAATGGTTAAACACAAAGCAGTTCCATACCAAACTCTCCTAAACATGTAATATCTTGCCACTTTTAACAGAATTTTACTCATATTGCAGCTCAAGTACCTAACCATAAATTCCTGGTATTTCTCACACCAGTACTTCTACTTAATCCTTTTCAAGCCTTCAGCTGCTCATCACACTTAGGTTTACAAATATCCACCCTATTGGTGGAAGACAAATGTCAGAAAGGATACTTGCAGCGGTCGTGGAAAAACCCAGGATATCATGATTGGGAATCTGACAGGCTACCAACAGATTACTGCGCTATGCCCGTGTTCCCTTCAGAAATAAAATACAAAATGTTAACAAAATAACCAAGTTGAAAAAGCAAATTATTTGTGACCAACCTAAACATCTTACAAGCTGTAATTAACCCATTACCACATGGCAAAATTTTAGACTAGTACAAATAGAAAGGAGTTGCAGATGACTTTTCTAGGTTTAAGAAATTTTTGATTTTTTAAAATTTTTCTGAGTAGAAATATTGTGTTAAATGAAGAAATTGCTTGTGACAAGCAATTCCTTCATTTCACACAATGATTTTCCAATATTTTTCTCAAAGGGGGGTCCTAAAGCGTCATTGTGTATAAATGGGTTAAAACAATTAACCCATTTCCTACACAATGGCACTTTAGACAACCCCAAGAAAATAAGCTTTGGAAACTTTGTGGAAAAGGAAGAAATTGCTTGTCAGAAGCAATTTCATAATTATCCACAATGATTTCTATCAAAACAGTTAAAAAATCCAAAATTTTACAATCTTTAAATTCTCGTCTGTAACTCCTTTCAATTTTGACCTCTCTCAAATCTTGTCGTCTGGTAATGGGTTAAGTCACCGAATAATGAAGATGTTTGTCATCAGTGTTCAACATTGAACTTTAAGTCTTCACGAAAGATTAGATCTGTTAACCCTTGTCATGCTGAACCCGGAATATTCCAGGTTTTGGCAGGAGGTGTAGACTAAGATCAGACTGCACATATGTGCAGTCTGATCTTGATCTACACCTTCTGCTTGTACTTTACCTGTCAGAGTTATTTATGAAATGATTTCTATAAGAAGTGTTGAATTTTGAACAACAAGTTTTATCAGTGCTTTCAACCCTTTGACTTTACACCAATTCAGTAAGGCAATTTATACAGCATGACAAGGGTTAATAAATTCTTGGATTGACAGTGGAGATCTTTCAATTGACAGATCACAGCTGTCAATCAGAAAATCGATAGACCAAATGAATCATACATTTAGACTGGAAGTGAAGCTTGAAGTTGTACTAAGGTCAACATTTATGTGAAGCATTTTGTTAGTTTGGCATCTTAACCCGTGTCATGCTGAACCCAGAATATTCCGGATTTGGCAGGAGGTATAGACCAAGATCAGCCTGCACATAAGTGCAGTCTGATCTTGGTCTATACCTCCTCCTTGTACTTTTCCTGCCATAGTTGTTTATGAAGTTGATTTCTAAAAGAAATATTGATTTTTGAACAAGTTCTATCAGTGCTTTCAGCCCTATGATTTGACAGAATTTCAGTAAGGTAATTTATACAGCATGACAAGGGTTAAACATTGCAACTAAAACTAATTCAAGCTGTAGCCACAGTATTTAGGTAGTAACCAACCAATTTATTATTTTTCTACATGTAACTAACTATGAATTTTGCAAAATCACACCATTTTGATATCAAGGTCAAATTTTCTGTCGAAGGTCAGTGGGCATGGTCAGTATCCGTGAAACTCTTCAGTGCTGAATTACCTTGTCCTTGACTTTCAGAGGTATGACATATCTACGAGGTTCTGGTTCCTCTATTTTACGCCAGTTGGCCTCACACTGTTCGGATGACAAGTCTTTTAGATATATATAGTTGAGAGGATCCTGTGTTTTGAAGGCTGCTACATCCATTACAATCTGGTCTGTAAATTGAGAATTTTCATTGAGCTCTCTTGTAATACCCAATTTATTCGATGAATCAACCTATTCTCACACTGACGCTTTTTAACGTCCCTTAAGAAAAACAATAGGGCAAACATTTGCAAAATGCAGAAATTGCTTGGAACAAGCTATTTCTTCATTTTGCTTAATGTTTTCTGATCAGATAATTGAAAGAGTTTAAAATTTCACCAACTTTAAATTGTCGTCTGCAACTTCTTTCAATTTGGACTAGTCTAAAACTTTGCTGTCTGGCAATGCGTTAAATTGTCTCTAAGCAAATATACTGAGACTCTTGTATACTCTACCCTCCTCTTTAAAGTCCATACTGTAGTCAAGGTATTTGAGAGGTTTGACCTATCGACCTATCTTTTTACCCTTAGTGACCCGATGTCCTACTAAATTACAGAGACAATCATTTTGACCAAATATCAAGATATTATAGGCAAACATTTGTCTTTTAGAGTGTACACAAGGTTGTTTCTATTATTACACCTTTTCACCTACTTTTTTAACCCATAGGACATATCAGTAATATCAAAGTTATCACTGAGATAAACATTTTGACCACAAATCAAGACATTTCGAAACAAAAATGGGCCTTCTAGAGAGATTTAGCCTAGTAATCTACTTTTTAACCCCAAGAGACCTTTACTTAAACTTCTTTAAGATATATCATTGCAACAAACATTATAACCAATATCAACATGCTTGAGGGAAAAACCTCTACAAACATAAAAGGTATTTCTAAGTTCACCATGTGACTACTTTTCCACCCAATGTGACCAAATATTAAACTTGTCCAAGATATCATTAAGACAAATATTCTGGCCAAATATCAATACCCTTGAGGGAAATATGAGCCCTCTAGAATGAACACAAAATATTTTGAAGATGTGATGTAGTGATCTACTTTTTGACTCCAATTGATCCTGCATTAAACTTGTCAAAGATATAGAGACAAACATTTAAACCAAGTTTCAAGACTTTTCAGCTAGAAATGCGCCCTCTAGACTGCACAACAAATGTTGACAAACCATGGAGGGCCAGAAACAGTTATATCACAAGAGCTCACCTTGAGCACTTGTATCTCTTGTGAGCTAAAAGTCTAAGTAAAAAAAAGAGCATAGTTCTTTAAAAAAATTCTTACAGATAATCCCTTTGATGTATGGGTTACTCTTGTACAAATGAAAACACATGCTATGTCTCAAATGATTATCTGCAATAATGACATAAATTTGATAGAATATCAAGAACATGCAGCCCTACAAAGATGATTATAACAGCTTGACATGCTGTCCCTAAACTGATGAGTCAGAAATAAGAGCCATACATATTTCAACCCATTGCCTGAAAATCCCACATTTTACGCCCCTAAAAAAGTTTTGGACAAAATTGTGGAAAATGAAGAAATTGATTTATACAAGCAATTTCTTCATTATTTACAATGTTTTACCTGGAAAATGAAGAAATTGCTTGATACAAGCAATTTCTTCATTATCTACAATGTTTTCTACCTTCATGGACAAAGATTTTTAAAATTACATCAACAAAAAAATGTCTTTTGAAACTTTTTTTAATTTTGTCAGGTCTAAAATTTTATGGTAATGGATTAAAATGCAGAAATTGCCTGTGTCAAGAGTTAAATTGTCTTCAAAAACTTCTTTCAATTTTTACAAGCCTTTGATTTGTCATCACGAAAATCAATTCATTCTTACCATTTTCTTCATAAGCATTAATGTGATGAAAGATCATTAAAGGGGAAGCCTCATATCTAAACTCTGGGTTGTATTCTTCACCAGTCTCTTTGTTGATGATACGGAATCTCGCCTGAAAATAGGAGGGATACCAAATTGGATGAATACATACCAATGGTAATACTTGGAACTTGAAAGTTTAACTAGACTATCATTGAATGTGATTAATAGCCCCTCAAACACTCTATGTCACACAAAAAGCATTTGGCACTTGAACAGAGTCTTTCTTAACAAAGGGCCTTAACAGCAAGAAGTCAATGGTCTATAACAAATATGGTACAATGCACATCTTTGGTTAATACTGAGCACATACGTGAAATACAAGACAAATCCATTTAGAATTTGAAGAGAAAATAAGTGGACAAGATTTTTCATGAAATGGCCATAACAAAAATTAGATGGACACAACCATACGACACTATACACATCTCTTCTCGATACTGAGTCTATCTCAATCCCACACAGTAGATGCTGAGATTTTGAGCATCCTCAGATACCCCGGGTCTCCTTATTTGCTACGCTACATCGACGATGTAGCGTAGCAAATAAGGAGACCCCGGGGTATCCGAGGATGGATTTTGAGCATCTTTATCCAAAACGTTTTTACCACTAAAGAGAGAGATTTTTAAATATCATCAACATTTAATTGTCGTCGACCATATCTTTCAATGGCAATAGGTTAAGCATAAAGTTTTAAACTTATGAAAGTGTGAAGAATTCCTTCAAGCAAAATGAATTGTGCAGTCTAAACGTGAAAATATGAAAGGATTGCGACTGACTGAGACTAACTAGTGGTTTATTCCACAGCTTTGGGCAGATGGATCATATTTTATAACAACTATTATGGAGGACCCTTGAGTGGAACAAAAGCCAGTTACAAGCAAAATATTATTATTATCTTTTTTAAATTTCAAACAAAATATTTCAATACATTTCCATATATCGTATTCCCCATGAATACCTGCTACCATACTACTCCCACGAAGGCAGTTGTTTGTGCTTGATATCGAATGACAAAACCTAGTAAATTTAAGTTCAAAATGGCTCATAATTCATGCAAAATGCATTTAGAGTTACATTCTGTAATCCACTCCAACATAATTCAGCTTTTTTAAGACCCTGAAGAAAAAATCATTGGAAAACATTGTGGTAAATGAAGAAATTGTTTGTATCAATCTATTTTCTTCATTTCCTACAATGTTTTCTAAGAATTCATTAGCTTGAAATAAGCCTGCAACTTCTTTTGAATATGAATAGCCTGCAACTTCTTTTGAATATGAATAGTCTAACTTTTTATTGTCTTGTAAAAGGTTAATAGATATACCAGAGATATCTCAAAATATCAAAGTTTTTGACCTAACAACATTTACACCAACAAGGCAGACACCAAAGCTAGCACAATACCTCAGGGTTTCTCCTAACTGAGCTAGAAATGAAAAGCTGCAGTTAAATGTAGAAGCACTTGCTGTTGTGCTTTCTCAATCATTACAGCTCAACAAATAATTTACCAATCACTGGCCCCGCCCACTAATATCATTCGCCACGCCCACCGACTCCGCTTCAATATTTAATGGCATATTTTTGCAATAAAGGTTAACAAAATTGCTTCCAATATCGGAGTTGAAAAGCCCAGGTCCGGGCTGAATAGATTATTTGATTGGTTGGTTTATTCCTTGATTGGCAGCCGTGATTGGACATGTAGTAGAGCTCAGAAAACAATAGCTATGGAAAGCAAAGTGAGAAAGTAGAAATTGTTTGTTACAAGCCATCAGTCTCCAATTTATTTCAATTAATAGTCTCAGTTTTGTCATCTAGTAATTGTCTAAATTGGAGAGCAATAAAGAGAGCAAACCTTGACATCAGGATAGTATATTGGCTTCGATCACTCGCTCTCCACTACTTTCAATTTTGGACAAAATTAAGTAAATATATGGCACAGACCCTCATGTCCCTGCTTATGTGTTTGTTACATGACCTCCAGTTGTGACCTTGAACTTTGGTGTATCCAACTGAACTTTACACATGACAATAAGACTCATTCAAGGGAACTACCGTGTCAAGGTATTTTGAAGTCCATAAATTAAAGTAGACAATATGCTTTGGACAAGAAATGGACACACACACATACTGACAGAGGTAATCATATATGCCTGTTGCCTTTACAATTGGTAGGCCATAAAAAGCTGAAATGGCTTATTATAAGTAATTCCACTTTTGTGATATTGTTTTCTAGCCTTCTTGGAACTTATTTTCAATTTAAACACATTTTGTATTGTTATCTCCAAATTCCCTGCAGTTTATTTACAGTCTCAATTTTTTCATCTGGAAATTATCTAAGTTGAAGAGTAATAAACAAAGCCTACCTTCACATCAGGAAAGTATTCTATGGCATTGTTCACTGGCTCTCCATGTATATGTCCTTTTTTTTGGTGTGAGACAAAATTTCATAGAAATATGTCACAGACAGGAATGCCCCCAGGATCAAAAATAGAAACAAAGCCTGCATCTAAATCAGGAGAGTATTTTATTGCTTTGTTCACTGTCTCTCAAAGTATTTTTGATACAAGATAAACTTAACCCTTTCCTGTTTTGCAAAGTTTAAGACCTGGCCAAATTCAAAGGTTCTGATGACAAAATTTTAAAGCTGATTAAATTTGATGAATATCCATTCATTGGGGTAGAAAATATTCGGAAAACGAAGAAATTGCTTGCTACAATATTACCTAAATTACAAATTTACAGGGACGTAAAAACCAGGGATTGAACAGGAAAGGGTTAAAAAGAATCAAAGCCTACCTTCACATCAGATAAGTATTCTGTGGTTTGGTTAACTGTCTCTCCATATATTTTTTATGTAAGATAAACTAAAAAAGAAACAAAGCCTACCTTCACATCAGGATAGTATTCTATGGCTTTGTTCACTGGCTCTCCGCGTATTTTTGATGTAAGAATTTTTAATAGGTTGATGAACATAGGTTGTTCTATATACACATAAAAGTGCTCTGTGACTGCAAAACTGTGTAGGTAGTTAACACTCATTTTAGCCTCACATTTTAACCGAGACATCACTTTACCATCTGGGAACGGTCCAGATTTGTCTGAAAGACATATTTGCACATAGAAAAAATTACTGTCTTCATAAGCTAATATGTGATCCTTCAGGCAAAGATGGATTTCCTTTGTGTTGAATACAATACAAGACAATGACATTTTTATAGCGCAAAAACTGCCAAGGAGGCATTCTGTTGCGCTGAACAAAGCTATCAGTACATTATTTACATATCATATCAGTAAAACTTTGAAAAAAGATAAGTCTTAAGAGATCGTCTAAAGACAGATTCTTGTTGAATTTGTCTTAGATGGTTTGGCAGTCCATTCCACCACTTTGGTCCTGTCACTGCAAATGACCTATCAGCGATGCATGTACGTGTTTTTGGAACATTCAGCAAAGACGTCTTACTTGATGATCTCAGTCTTTGTCCAGTTTGATTGATCTTAATCAAGTTAATTAGATATTTAGGAGCTGTTCCCCTAACACATTTAAATATAAGTGTCAGAACCTTAAACATTATCCTTGCTCTAACCGGGAGCCAGTGCAGATGTTGTAGAATCGGTGTAATAGGTTGATCAAATCCACATTCACTAACAACTCTAGCTGCTTGATTTTGAACTTTTTGGAGTTTATTCATTTGGTACTCAGGAATACACATAAATAGTCCATTGCAGAAATCTAGCTGAGAATGGATTAAGCCATGCACTAGGATCTCAGTACTTTTTTCGTCAAATATTTTCTGATTTTTACTAATCCCTTCAATTGATAATGAGCATTTTTACATTTGTTTTTAATATGGCGATCAAAACTAAGGTCATTTTCCAATAGAACACCTAAATCTCTGACATGATCAACGCACTTAACATCGATTCCGCCAACATTTAAACTAGAAATATTGACTTTGGATAGCTGCTGTCTTGTTCCATATACAATTATTTCGGTTTTAGAGTTGTTCATTTTTAGTTTATGATTACTCATCCATGAAATTACGTCACTAAGGCACTTATTTAGAGCAACCGACGTTTGGGCTTCACTATCGTATACTCCAGCATTAAATCTCATCGCCAGTTTATGATCATCAGCGTACCCGTATAACTCGATAGGATATTTGCGGACAACTTGACTTAATGCCGCAATGTACATGGTAAAAATTACCGGTCCAGCACATGATCCCTGCGGCACACCATATTTCAAGTTTTCAAGCCTGGAAGAGCTATTATTAACGATGACCCTCATAGATCTTTGACTGAGGTACGACTGGACCCATTTTAGCGGAACATCCTGTATATTGAAGTCATTCTGTAGAATTTTAAGAACTATGGAGATATCAACAGTGTCAAACGCGGCACTAAGATCTATCATAACAACAATGGTAACCTGTTTGTTATCAATGGCATCTAGTAGATCACTGTACATTTTGATTAATGCAGTCTCAACACCATGATTTTTTCTGTATGCACTCTGATACACAGGGAGAAGGCTGTTTCTCTCCACATGATCTGTGATCTGATTTAATGCTGCTTTTTCCAGTATTTTTGAAAGAAAGGACAAGTTGGAAACTGGTCTATAATTACTCTTTTCAAGGCTAGCTCCTTTCTTTTTCAATAGCGGTTTTACAACAGCACTTTTCCATGCTTTAGGGAATATCCCAGTGTCAAGAGATTGATTTATTATATCTTTAATAATTGGCAGAAATGATTGAATGTGGGATTTCAGAAATGGAGTAGGTACTACATCTAGTGCACATGACGTCGATTTTGAGCAGTCAATAAGTTTAAGTAAGTCCACCTGTGTGACTGGTTTGAAGCTATCAAGTGGTTCACATGACGAATCATATACCGGAGAGGGAATATAGACCTGGTTTCCAACACAATTGTCTAGATCATTTCTAAGGTTAGTTATCTTAGTAGAGAAAAAATCAAGAAACCCATTTGCAAGTTCTTCATCTGTACCGCTGTTAGGTAGAGGATTTTCTTTGGTGCGACCAAGGAGATCAGATGTCACACTATATAGGGCTTTAACGTTACCACAAGTTTCATCAATTCTGACTTGATAGTAGTCATGCTTAGCTTTATTCACGATTCTCATATATCTATTCCTCACTCTTTTGAAGATAGTAGAGGATAAATCACATTTATGTTTTAGATGAACACGCTCTATGCATCTTCTAAACTGTTTTAAACTCTTGATATATGGTGAATACCAAGGAACCTTAGGCCGACAGATAATGTATTTTTCCTTCAACGGAGCATGCTTATCAATGATTTGTTTAGTAATACTTTCGAAGTTTTCAACCAAAGTGTCTACATCATCCGATTTGTAGGACAGGTAGTTTAATTCTAGAAAGTCGCTAGTTATTTCAACACTACATACTGATTTCCACTTACGATAAGTAACCTTCTGACCGTTTAGCGACGGAGATGTTTTTTCTACAGTAACAGTGGTAAAACAATGATCAGATATAAAGTAATCCGTATCAGGTTCATTAACTATCAGAGAATCATTTTCCCTGCTGATTATCAAGTCAAGAATATGGCCGTTTGAATGTGTTGGTGATTTGACATGTTGTACCATTCCAAAAGATTCGAAACATTCTATAAACCTATTTGAATAATAGTCTTTGTCATCATCTACATGAAAGTTGAAATCCCCCATTAGAATAATAGGTTCCGCTTTGAGGGATATCCGTCCCAAAAGCTCAACTGATAGACAAATACTTGAGAAAGAAATGGGATCCACCAGAGGTCACAAAATTAAGAGGTGACAAAATTTTAGACTGATCAAAATTGAAAGGAATTAAAGACAATATTTCAAAATTGGAAAATAAGTACCATAGAAAACATAGTGAGAAAAGGAGAAATTGTGATATAATGCTTGAAGCAATTTCTCCTTTTCTGAAGTTTTTTCCATGTTGTATTTCTTCAGGGTGTCAGAAAGCATTATTCTGTGATAACAGATGCAAACAAAATGGTAATTTCAGATAATGATTGATTGATTGATTGAATGGAGTTCAACAACACTTATAACAATATTTCAGTCAAATCGCAGCTGAAGCACCTAAACACTACATCCTTTCCAAGCCTTCAGCTGCTCATCCCACTAAGGTTTACAATTATCAACCCATTTGTGAGAGACATATGTAGGAAAGGATATTTGCTGTAGCTGGGGATCAAATAGTAGTAATAATGGTTTGGTTGACTGGGTTGTACATACCAGAACAAAAACAAAGCATTTTCATTTTCATGGCAACACAAGGTAAAGAGTTACACAATTATAATTATTTCAGTTGTTAGCATTGCTTTTCTAAGAATACAACCCATTACAACACAACCCTGAACTTTGACATATTGCCTAAGGAAACCTAAGAACCAGGAAAAACTGCTTGTAAGAACAAGCAATTTCAACTTTCTCACCATATTTCTATTCTATATGACACTTGTTTTTCATTGAAAAAGTATTTGTAATTATCCTGTACAACATGTCTTTTGCAGTGGATCTGGAATGGCCCTGACCTAGATATCTGTCCTTAGAATAAATCCTTCTGTGCAGATACCAAGTTGTTGGGCAGTTATAACTCCTAAGCCCATATCAGCTATTTTACCTATTACCAGATGGCTAAATTTCAGACTAGCCTAAATTGAAAGAAGTTGCAGACGACAATTCAAAGTTTATGAAATTTCGGATTTTCTCAACTTTCTGTGCAGAAAACATTGTGGAAAATGAAAAAAGTGCTTGTCACAAGCAATTTCTTCATTTTCCAATATGTTTTCCAAACCTTTTTTCTTTGGGGCGTCTATAAGTGTCACTGAGTGGGAATGGGTTACTTCAGCCATTATAATGATATCTGGTTAAAAATTTAATTTCTAACTATCTACTCTACATACTTACTGTGAATATATAAACTCATTCTAACACATTTTACACTCACAAAGAAAACAAATTTGGAAAACATCGTGAAAATGAAGAAACTGCTCGTTACAAGCAATTTCTACATTTATTCACATTTTCTTCTAGTCTAAAGGACAAAGATATTTTAAGTTTCAAAAACTTTCAATTGTTGTTTGCAACTTTTTAGAATCTGGACAAGTACAAAATCTTATTATGTGTAATGGGTGAATTAAGTGGATACCTTTTTTCGGTGGTATTTTCATCAAACAGATTTTGGGTCCATCTTTATCTCTGTAAGCATGTCCAATGTTGTGTACAGTCCCATCTGGGTCTATATGTGGATGTGCAGTTGCTGAGTTGACTGCTATATGCTCACACAAATCAACCTGAAATAAAAAGGTGCCAGCTAAAAACACTTTTTAAATTCATTTCTCTTACAAAATTGCTTATATATGCCACTGAGAGTATCGCATGTCACAAACAAAATGTTGGTAAAAACCAATCACTTGTTTATGTTCATCAAGAAATATGCTTTGGAAATCCCAACATACAAGGATTCTCAAATTTTCATCGACTGAAAATTATTTTCTCAATTTCTGCTACTTCTTTGAATTTGGAGTTATCTAAAGCTTTATCATCTTGTAAAAAATTTAGATTGTTCTAAACTGTTACAGACAACATTCTTCTTTGATGAACTTTAAAATTCTTTGTCTTTAGGGTTATAAAACAAAGTGGATAAATAAAGAAATTGTATGTTGAAAGCAATTTATCTTTTTCAACGATGTATACCTAAGCTTATTTCTTGAGCAAAAGTGTGATTACAAAATATTTTGACTCAAGTCCCATGCATTAACACACTTGTGTATTTTAGATTTTTGTTAGAAATATTGCTGAAAAAAAATTGACGCTTCTTTGCCTCAAAGCCCTTTTTATGGTGTTGATTGTGAAAGAATGTGTTAAATGAGCACTCGTATTTAAAATATCATATTTTTTTTTCAACTAAACTTAATGTTTAGGTTCATCTCAGTAAACATCTTTTAACCCATTCCCAAATGACAAAATTTTAGACTGGTCCAAATTGCAAGAAGCTGCAGACAACAATTTCAAGTTCATGGATTTTTTTCAAATCTTTGTCTTTTGGGGTAGAAAACATTGCAGATAATAAAGAAATTGCTTGTAACAAGCAATTTCTTCATGATCCACAATGTTTTCCAAAGTTTTTATATTAAGGGGCATTTAAAAACGTCATTATGTGGAAATTGGTTAAAGGTGATTCCAATCAGAACTTCAATACAGCAAAGAGATATAAGGTTAACCCTTGTCATGCTGTAAAAATTACCTTATTGAAATGCTGTCAAATCAAAGGGCTGAAAGCACTGATAGAACTTGTAGTTCAAAAATCAATATTTCTTTTAGAAATCAACTTCATAAACAACTCTGGCGGGAAAAGTACAAACAGGAGGTGTAGACTAAGATCAGCCTGCACATAAGTGCAGTCTTATCTTAGTCTACACCTCCTGCCAAAACCGGAATATTCCGGGATCAGCATGACAAGGGTTAAGATTGTCATCCGCTCATACTCTTTCAACAGTTTCCAGTGTCTCCTTGTCTATCTTATGAATGTGGTTTGTCTCCGTACATGAGTACATCTCGTCACCCAGGGGAAAGAAATTAACAATTGTATTGTCGTTCTTTTCACCTTCCTCAAAATAACTCAAAAACCTGAAATTACAGTAAGATAATTTGTTTCTTTAACCCATTCCCCACAATGGCACTTTTAACACACACAACACACACACACACACCACTCTCAAGAACAATTGGGAAAAGCTTATGGTAAGTAATTTCTTCATTATCCACAATGTTTTCTAATCCAAAACACAAACAATTCTGAATTTATATAAACTTAAAATTATTGTCTGAAACTTCTTTGAATTTAGACCAATCTAAAATTTTGCCACCTGGTTATGAATTAATCCTATTACCAGATAACAAAGTATTAGACTAGTCTAAGTTGAAAAGTTATACATTCTTAAGTTTATAAAATCTGAAAAATATTTGCCTTGTAGGGGTAAAAACCATTGTGAACATTGAAGAAATTGCTTGTGATAAGCAATTTCTTCATTGTCTACAATGTTTTCCCATTTTATTTATTGAGGGGCGTAATAAAGGAGGATTATGTTAGAATGGGTGAAGAGATGGAGAGAACTTTTACATGAATGTATAAAACTAAATACCTATTCATACTTTATGAAGCAATAAATCAGAACCTTGAAAACATTCAAACCCTTGTCAAGCTAAGCCCTGATTATTCCTATTTTGGCAGGTGGTATAGACAAAGATCAGCCTGCACATATTTGCAGTCTGATCATAGTCTACATCACCTGTTTTACCAATAAAAGTCAGTGTTGTTATAACAATAAAGCCATATCTTCCCAAAAAAATACACAACAAAGTAAATAAGAAAACTTACTTGATGTCCAAGAGCATAAAAAAATTTACAATTGAAATTCTAATATCTAAATAATTCTACACAGTAAGCCTACAACTCATGACAGAAGTTTCGATATTTTCAATTGTGACCCACCACAATTTAAGGTATGTTTACATTTAAATAAAACTGAGATGTCAATGATGGCATTTTAATTTTCGCTAGCCATTCAAACAATTAACTCCGTCACGGAGATAAATAAAATCGTCCATAGAGTTAAGTAATCAACGAGTGTGCATAATACTGCTAATGCCTAAGATAAGTGAGAGTTTCCGGTGGAGAATCGGGTGCATTTAACTGGATTTCAAAATGTAAACAAACACTAGTTGGAATCAATCAGAAAAACTCAAAATACTAGCCATTCAAACAATTAGCTCCGTCAAGGAGATTAATAAAATCGTCCATAGTGTTAAGTAATCAACGCATGTGCATAATACTGCTAATGCCTAAGATAAGTGAGAGTTTCCGGTGGAGAATCAGGTGTGTTCAACTCGATCTCAAAATGTAAACAAACACGAGTTGAAATCAATCAGAAAAACTCAAAATACTCTTTCCAGAGACCTTTACTCATACCCTTCTTTTGTATACTGATATTCATAAAGTTTTGTTTGCCTTAGCAACCAAATAAACGATAGATTGTTGAAACTGTTTTTCATCCTCGGAGGGATAACAATTGGCTTTTATATTCAAAAGAAATAATAAAACATAGCTAGGGTTTCTAGTGGTTTCAGCCCTTTGATTTCAATGCATTTACAATGTAAATTTTACTCAGCATGACAAGGATTAACTCTTGTCATTCTGAACCCAGAATATTCTGGGTTTGGCAGGAGGTTTAGACAAAGATCAGCCTGCACATAAGTGCAATCTGATCTTGGTCTACACCTCCTGCTTGTACTTTTCTTGCAAGAGTAGTTTATGAAATTGATTTTCAAGAGAAATATTGATTATCTAACAACAAGCACTATCAGTGCTCTCAGCCCTTTGATTTTAATGCAATTCAGTAAGGGATTTTAGACAACATGACAAGGGTTAAGTTCCATAACCCTTTCACCCTTTACTGTTTGTTTTTTTTCAAAATTTCAGACATGTCCAAATTCAAAGAAGTTACAAAAGACAATTAAATGTGTGTGCAATTCGAAAAGTGACAAACCTACAGGGTAGAAAATGTTGTAGGAAAAGAAGAAATTGCTGTTACAAGCAATTTCTTCTTTTCCCACAATGTTTTCACAAGTATAAAAATCAAGAGGCGTAAAAACTAGTGATTGTACAAAAAATTGTTAAAACAAAATTATTCTCTTCATTTCGTCTGCAACTTCTTTCAATTTGGACAAGTCTAAAATTTAGCCATGTGGTAATGGGTTAACCCACTACCACAAAAAAAAAATTTAGACTTGTCCGCATTGAATTATTTTTCAGAAGCCATTTCAAATTGCAATAAATTGGTAAATAAGTGCCAAAATAGGGTAGAAAACATAGTGAGAAAAAGCAAAAAATGCTAGTTACAGCCAATTTCTCCTATTCCCACAAAGCATTCGATGATCTTGTTTTTTCAGGGAGTCAGAAAGCCTAATTATGTGAATGAAAGATAGATAACTAATGGTGATTTTAAAGAGATTAGGTAATATTAGGTATTCGAGTAGAAGGTGGTAATACCACCATTGGTACCCAGTTACAAAATTTCTACTCGTCCCAGCTCTACTTGTTTACTGGTTTGAAAGAATATCTGAAGTCACTGATTCGTTAGCATATTCAAGCTCAAAACAAGCTCAAATAACTGGCTAAAATCGACTAGGCCAATTTTCCTACATTATTTACCTTTGGAAGATATTTTTGCATGGATCAGGTACCGCCAGAGTTCCAAATCCATACACCACAATTCTCTGTGCTTCCATGTTCTTTTTGAATGTTTCACCTCTCAGGTATCTACTCTGATAGGTCACCTTCTTGTTTTCTGAAATTGTTTATCCCTTTCCCGTTCAATCCCTGGTTTTCTTGTCCCTGAGTATTTTTACTTGAGAAAATATTGAGGAAAAAGAAGAAATTGCTTGTAAAAAGCAGGTTCTTCTTTTTCAACAATATTTTCAACCCTACTGAATGATTAATTTTCAAATAAAATCAACTTCAAGTTTTCGTTTGCAAAACCTTTGAATTTGGACAGGTCTAAAATTTTGAAAAACAGTAAAGGGTTAAATTGATGTAGAATTGGTGGGTTACTGTAGATAACTCCTGCAACAACATAATTGATGAATTGAGATTGTCATTAATATCAATAAATAATCAAATCATACATTTAGACCAGAAGTGAACTTTGAACTCTAAAATTTGTCAACAATTATGATATGCATTTTTGGCGGTTAAGAAATTTGGTTTTTCTTAGTTTCTGGGTAGAAACTCTGGGTAGAAACATTGTGGAAAAATGAAGAAAATGCTTGTTGCTTGAGGAACATCATAAAGCATCATTGTGTGGGAATGGGCTAAACATCTTTGTTGGTTTGGTGACCAAGATGCTAAATTAAGAGCTTATTCAAATCAAATGATTAGTTTAGACAGGAACTGAAGTTTGAAGTCAGACATATATGTTAAGCATTTTTCAGTTTAGCAACTTTTTCGGCAGCTTATTCAAGCTGTATTTACAATATTTAGGATGCCAACAAACCATATCATATATTTTTACATCTAACTGACCATGATTTGTGATAAAAAAAATGCTGTTTAACCCTTTCCTATACAATCCCTGCTTTTCACATCCCTGTAATTTTATTCTTGAGAAAACATTGTAGAAAAAGAAGAAATTGCTTGTAACAAGCAATTTCTTCTTTTCCCACAATATTTTCTACCCTCCAGAATGATTATTTTTTTAAATAAATTCAACTTTGAATTGTAGTCTTCAAAACCTTTGTATTTGGACCAGTCTAACATTTCAAAAAACAGGAAAGGGTTTAAATTGAAATCGAACTTCCTGTTCAGAGGTCAGTGGGCAAGCCAAGTGATCTGTCAAATTATATACAAACCAATATGAAATCTTTGGAACATGGCCATAGGATCAAAAAGGTGGTTAAACTTGTCCTCCCCAATTTCATAAATTCCAGGTCCATTTCTGTAGAGACTTCCACACACCCAGTCTGGGATATCACCTATAATCAAATGAAAAACTGTATTAATAATTTTTTATCAGCATTTGTTGCACAAAAATAGATCATCAAAATTTTAGACTGGTCCGAATTCAAAGAAGTTACAGGTGACAACTTTTAGGTGATGAAATTTTCAAATTTTTGTCTTTTTGGGAAGTAGAAATAGTGGATAATGAAGAAGTTGCTTGTAACATGGAAAACTTTGTGGGAAACAGAGAAATTGCTTGTTACAAGAAATTTCTCCTTATCTCACAATGTTTTCTGTCTCTTTTGGCGGCACTTGATTTCCAAATTCTAGTTCAATTCAAATTGTCGTCTGCAACTTCTTTCAAATTGGGCCAGAAATTTGTCATCTGATAATGGGTTAAATTGTCGTCTGCATTCTTTTCATCTTGGACCTTTCTAAAAATTATTCGTTTAGAAATTAATGGGTAAATTGCAATGCAAAATCATGCAGTCTCATACATTGCGACCCCCCTTAACCTCGTATCACACAAACCAACTTCTTTACACCCTTAATAAATATATATACAAAAGTCTGTTTAAGGAAAAGTAGTTTTTAGAAAGCTCAATCTCCTTTATTCACAATGTTACCACCTTATTTGGCACCTATTTTCCAATTTTAGAAAGCAACGAAATGCCCTCTTCAACTTCTTTAAACTTGGACCAAGAGTCTAAAATATTGATTCTTGAAAATGGGTTAACCCATTACCAGATGGAAAAAAGTTAGACTTGTCGAAATTGAAAGGAGTTGCAGACAGCAATTTAAAGCTTATGAAATTTTGGATTTTTTTTACCTTTTGGGTAGAAAACATTGTGAATAATGAAGAAATGGCTTGTAATAAGCAATTTCTTAATTTTCCACAATGTTTTCAAATGCTCTTTTCTTAGACGCATTTAAAGGCATCACTGTGTGGTAATGGGTTAAAATATATCTCCTCAACACTACTTGACATTACTATTCAAATGGTTTTCAGTTGTCAACAATGGGGCCAAAACCTGGGTAACCTATCACCACATAATCCTGAATTTTTACAAGCCAAAAAAGTCTAGCTATGGAACACCTTTCGAGAAAAGATAAAATTGCAAGTAAAAAGCAATTTCTTCTCTTCTCATGATGTTTTCTACCTTTTATGACCCTTTCTTAAATGATCTGCAACCTCTTTCAATTTGGACTAGTCAAAAATATTGGGGTTTTGGGGGGTTTTTTTGTATTAGTTATGGGTTAAAAATACTCTAACCTATAACAGAATCACTCAACCCATTCCCACATAATCACTCCTTTTTATGCCCCTCAAGAAAAATGCTTTGGAAAACTTTGTGTAAAATGAAGAAATTGCTTGTATCAAGCAGTTTCTTCATTATCCACAATGCTTTCTATCCAAAAAGACAAAAAAGTTAAAATTTCATCAACTTGAAATTGTCGCCCGTAGCTTCTTTCAATTTTGACCAGTCTAAAATTTTGTTGTGTGAGAATGGGTTAAAGTACTAGAGCCATATGAGGGGGATATGCAACACACCCTGGATAAGGTTTGTTTGTTTGATTGGGGTTTTACGCCACTTTCAACAATCTTCCAGTTATATCGCGGCGGCTGGAGCACCTAACAATGGAATCCTGGTATTTCTCACACCAATACTACCATTACATCCTTTCCTTGCCTCCAGCTGCTATCCCACATTGGTCTACGATAATCGACCCATATTTAGAAAGGAAAAGTGCCACCGTCGGGGATCAAACCTGGGACCTCTAGATTGACAGTCCGACGCGCCACCAACTGCGCTATGACGGTGGCCCCTGATAAGAACACTAGTACCAGGAGTCTTCCCATCAGTAACCTTTTTGATATGAGACAAGCTAGTCCAAAGGGTTTCAACCTTTTCCTGTTTTACAAAGTTTTAGACTGGTCCAATTTCAAAGGTTTTGCAGACGACATAATTGTCTCAAAAGTTTGGACTTAGTCTATTTTTCGTGTGTCTCATTCCTGTGACAAAAGTTTGGACTTAGTCTATTTTTTTTTGTGACCACGAATTTCGAAAAATAACTTAATTTTTATTTCACCGAAGAAAGACTGCTGGAAAATATAGTGGAAAAATTATCAGAAAAGTTGATTTTATTTGAAAAATAACCATTTAGTAAGGTAGAAAATATTGTGGAAAAAATTTCCACTTTTTCCACAATGATTTCAAAGGTACAAAAACACAGGGATGTAAAAACCAGTGATTGTACGGGAAAGGGTTGACGCAGGTTTCGCAAGTCTTAGACTCAAAAATGAATAACCAGGACCCTCTAAATTTCTTGAAGATGAGTCCAGTGGACCCTCTGGGGCTCATCTTCAGTAACAAATAGAAGACAGTTAACTTTCAGTGCTACAGATAGAGGGCATATTTTGTATTTTAGATTGAAATAGTGCCATAAACCCTATGCCGTAGATTCTCATTTGAATGGACTCTACGAGAGAATTCAAATGAGTACCAAAATCATAGGGTTTCATTGAGAAATGAGGATTTTAGAATGCTGATATCTAGACGTCTGCACCTTTATTAATTTTATGTATATATAAAAAATGGAAATATCTAAAAGTGTTGTAAATGTTTAGATCAGGGACTCAGTCAAGGACATTTATGATACTGAACATTGAGTCCCTGGAACCCCAATCTATTGATGTCAGGCTGAAACCCTGAGTTTTAATCCTCAGTTTTAAACACGGGATTTTACGTTCCTGTGTTTTATACTTGAGAAAACATTGTGGAAAAAGAAAAAATTGCTTGTAACAAGCAATTTCTCATTTTTCCACAATATTTCCTACCACATAGGATGGTTTCATTTCAAATTGCATCTAGTTTTTATTGTGGTCTGCAACCTCTTTCAATTTGGACTAGTCTAAAATTTCAAAAAACAGGAAAGGGTTAATATTTGTTGGGGAATGGATTATTTGCAATTTTCAATAACGCAGCTTCAGAACCCATTACAATGTAATCTTCCTTTTTGACACCCTGAAGAAATAAAGTTGGAAAAGGAGAAATCGTTTGTAAGAAGCAATTTCTCTTTTCCCACAGTTTTTCTATCTTATTTAGCACCTCTTTCCAACTTTAACATGTAATGTGCAAAGCTGATAGACAGAGTTATTTCATTCAACTCTAAATGGATCAAATCTGTCTTATAAAGACTACCATTTGATAAATCTTACACTCTGGAGGTTTCCGAATTTGCATATCACCACAAATTATCTCTCCCGAAAGCATCACATGTACTTTGAAATGTCGTCTGACTTAATACTTTCAATTCTGACAAGTCTATTTAATGTCTGCTAATAGGTTGATCTAGCCCCCTAACAGAATTTGGCAGCAATATCACTGTTCGAATATCAACTACAGATGACAGAAAACACTGGAGCCAAAGTGTCAGATGAGGAACTTAACAACAGTGGGATAAGGAATAAGACTTAACAACATTTACTGCTGGCTCTGCCCTCTTACTCTGTATACTCCATTGACTCCTACAGGAAGTTCCCATTCCATATATAAGGGTGTTAGGTTGTAAAATTCACATCCAGTAATATGTTACAAAAATGTAAAATGGTTGTTTGGCAACCTAAACATTGTAACTATAGCTTACTTAGTTGCGACGTTTAAGTCCCCAAACCAACAAAAACACTTTGTATGATTGGCACCCAATACAGGAGTTCAGATTTAATGTCCAGTCTAAATGAATGATTTCATTGGTCGACTGATTATTTGATTGACAGCCGTGATTGGTCAATTATCCTTACGTCTAAGAGCTCACATACCTGTGACAGTGCCATCGACCGGCAGATTGTGCTCTACCTTTGTGGTCTGGTACAACTTGTGCATCTTGAACTGTGGAAAAAAATTAGCATTAACCCTTTTCCTGTTCCATCCCTGTGATTTCTACCTTGAGAAAACATTGTCGGAAAAGAAGAAATTGCTTGTAACAAGCAATTTCTTCTTTTCTAACAATATTGTCTACTCTATTGGTAGGTTATTTTTCAAATTGTACTCACATTTAGTTGTCAACTGCAACTTCTTTTAAATTGGACAAGTGTAAAATTTTGAAAAACAGGAAAGGGTTGAAATTTGTCATGTTGCAGGTGGCATTATCTAGTTGCCTTTTAGACAGGGGGGTCTGAAGCTTTGGTATCGTAGCCCACTTTCTGATAATCTGCTGTCGAGGCAGCAGATTATCAGAAAGAGGGCTAAAATATCGCAGCTATGGGGTCTGGATCCCTGTTCTCCTCTTTGGATCCACACATAGACCTGGCATGGGCTTTTCTTTGAAACAAACTGATCTTAACCAAACCTAGCTGCATTAGTCCTTTTCTTGATAATCTGCTGGCCAAGAGGGCTATGATTTTTGTTGCCCCTCAAGAAAAGCAACAGGGGAAAACATTGTGTAATAGGAAGAAATTGATCCAGACAGGCAGTTTCTTCATTTTCGACAATGTTTTCAGCCAAAAAAGTTTCATAAACTTTAAATTGTTGTCTGTAACTCCTTTTATTTCATAATTATGCTGTCTGATCAGCATCGATCAATATCAGCTTGCGCATCAAAAAAAAAATCGAGTTAAGGATTCTTTTTATTGTTGGCAATAGAAGATATATCTCATTCGAATAAATCGAAGACTTAGCTTACATCGAAATATTGCGTTGCCCTAGTCTCGATGAATAAAACAAAACACTATACTAAATGTGTGATGCACTGCTCTGTGTAGTTTCCAATCCATTACACATATAATGTTGTCTGTGAACTAGAAAATCGTCTGCTCCAGATTTTTATAGACTGTAAGATCATTTTAACATGTACTAGACTGGAAGCTTTTCACAGCAGAGTAGGAATGAAAGGATTCTAATCGGCATATTTAAATGTAGACGGCATGTCCTAATCTGACGATGTAATATCGGAGGGCATCGTAAATATGACAGGTACAGGGAAACGATCATGCGTGTAGTGAACAAAACTTACAAAAATAATCTTTAACCTTCTACTGTGACATTGACCTTTGTGTTAGAAGCCCGAACTTAGCACAGCATTTGAACTCTCATTAAGCTGCACGAGTTTTCAAAGCCACGAGATCCGAACCTTGGGCTCAATTTATCACCAAAATACGATGACGCCACGTGGGCCACCGTGGCTCATAACGCAAAGAGTGACAGGATGAAGTTACCGCGATAGTACGATGATGATAACGATGCGATAATACGATTAGGTCTTAGAAGATAGCCTACCGCAACAGCACGATGGCGATAAAACGATCAATTACGATGACGGTAGCGCGATAGCACGTTGGTGATAATGCGATAGTACGATGCGCGACAATAGCCTATCGCGACAGCACGCCATGATGGCGGTAATGCGATAGTACGATGATAACAAGGCGAAAGTGTCGAGTAGCGAAAGCCCGCCTAGCGACGACAGTAAAATGGCGATAATGCGAGACTGGAAGAGTATCAGACTACGATGGTTGGAGCATGAGACGATGTTTAATAAACTCTGGTACGATGGTGGGGGCACCAGTTTCTCGTCATCGTACCTTCGCGTGATCATGGCATCATCGTACTCTCGACCACCTCACGCTGAAACTCAAAAACTGAAGTTATCAATTACACTGACCGCTAACCGGCTGAGCATGGGTCCGTACTGTGGACTAGGCCCGCGCTTTCATGGTCATGTTAACGAGGAAACTTGGTGAACTTTTTTTCTTTGTTACTTACAGGTTTAGCGGATGTCAATCAAGAAAACAATCGACCAATCAGTCATATCATCTATTCAGCCCGGAATTGAGCTTTCAACTCCAACATTGGCCGCCATCTTTGTGAAATAATTTTCGTTTGATTTTCGACTAAAACGTCGTCACTACAGCTTATTCAAGCTGTAGTTACGACATTTAGGGTCGCAAACCAACGACTTTATTTTTTCACATTCCAGTGGCCAAACATTTTGTAAATTAACGCAGTTAAAAATCGAAACGGAATTTACAGATGGAGTTGAAGTCGGAGGCCAACGGAATGAGTGGGCGGGACCAGCAATTGGTCAGTTTCGATTGATTTGTATCCGCTTGAAAAATTTATTAGCTGATTTTAATTTATAGATTTGGTTAAAACTAATGAATATTGTTGAGAGAATAGCTAGCCTTGACCTGTGAAAAATACATCAACTATTTGGACCTACTAGATAATAACATTTTAGATAGGTTTAAATTTTAGTTGTTGCAAATGACAAATGTTACAAGCAATTTCTTCAATCTCCGTGTATTTTTAGTTCTTTTATTTTCGTTTTTTTTTTTTTTTTTTTTTTCATCTAAAGTTTGGTTCTTTGGGGGGGGGGCGTCAAAAGGCTAGATTGATAGGGAATTTCTTGCCAGCAATGTAAAAGAAACTTTCGTTACCGTATCTATTATAATTCCGGGTCTAGTACTGAATTCCGAATCACCTCACAAACAGCATACTAAAGTCGGTCTGATCTAGAAGGACGCCCATATAGGACAAAGATCACTGTATTTTCATCTTCCAGTTATCTTTATGAACTGACCGCTGACCTGTCCTAATGTTTATCACTGTCCAGTATACATTGTTATGATTTGTGACCCGGGCGTCACAGGTGTAAAAAGAGACTACAATCCTGGGAAGAGCGAAACGTATCTACCCTGAACAGACTGCAAAGCTTGACTAGAGTCGATTATCTGCTCTTCGCCGAGAATTTCTTAATTTAGAATGGATATTATTCCTTACTAAACTATATTTCAATAAATACTTCTATATTAGGCCGATATTTTGACCTCTGCAACTCCTTTCGATTTGGACCAGTCTAATATTTTATCGTCTGGTAATGGGTTAACTCATTGCCATCAATCAAGACAAAGCAAATATAGTGCAATAGTTTTGAGTAAAGTTTTATGGATCTTCTTTGTGAGCAAGCATACAAAATAGCTGTGTGCTCAAAATTTTTGTTCGTGGAGGTAGATCTATGAGAAGAAATTTCAGCCACTCAAAATGCTTTGAACTTGTTAGGCGAAACTAAAATTAAAATATTTTATAAATGTATTTATTTCCATTCGTATGCTTCTATATGAAATCCAGCCTATTCTGGGTTAACAGTAAGATATTAATTCATTAAAAAGAAATTAATCTTAGCTTTGATAAACTTACTGCCAAATAAACGTATGTTTTTTATTTTACATGTATTTCGTTTCATTACCAAATTAGCAATGGAAAACACAGAGAATATATAGGAATATAAAGGTTTTAAGTGGGTTATCTTAGTGGATATATGTACGTAAAGTGACATTTCGAATGGTCAAGGGCTCGTTACCCTTTCTATATGGTTAAATCTAAACTCCAAAATTAACTATTGGCTCAATTATTTATTTCAAATATCATCTGTTATAGGCTATAGTCGTGCGAACGATCGGTAATTATTTCTTGTTCATGGAGAAATTAAAACAGAATAAATACAAATTTCTGGTTTTGATTGATTGAATGGGATTTAACGCCACTTTTAACAGTATTTTAGTCATATCGCAGCGGCTGTAGCACTGACCTAACGTTGGATTTCTGGTATTTCTAACACAAGTAATACTACTACATGTACATCCTTTCCGAGCCTCCAGCTGTTCACCACACTAAGGTTGGTGATTATCCACCCATTGCTCTGGAGACAGCTTTTAATCCATTCCCAAAACGTCGAAATTTCCGACTGGTCCAAATTGAAAGAAGCTGCAAGCGACAATTTCAAGTTGATGGAAATTAATTCTATTCGTATTCTTGGATAGAAAACATTGTTGTAAATGAAGAAATTGCTTGATACAAGCAATTTCTTCATTTACAACAATGTTTCCAAAAGCTTTATTCTTGGGGGCGTAAACCAGGGCTTGTGTGGGAATGAGTTAACTCATTCCAACTCAATCCATCCTTTTTACACCACTCAATAAAATAGCTTTAGAAAACATTATGGAAAATGAAGAAATTGCTTGTTACAAGCAATTTCTTCATTATCCACAATGTTTACTATCCAAAAAGATGAAAACATGTAAAATCCATCAACTTGAAATTGTCGTCTGCAGATTCTTTCAATTTGGACCAGTCTAAAATTTGGTTGTGTGGGAATGGGCTAAAGACAGTAGTGAAATACGAACTATAGGAAATTCAGTGACTTAAATGTACTGCTGGGGGGAAAGGGTTGCGATTGTTTCAAATTAAAGAAGGTTACGGGCGACACTTCTAAACTCACGCCAAGTCAGGAAATGGGTACGATTTCAAAACGGTTGCTTTTGAAGTTACAAGACTGCAAGCCGATAGGAAATAGGGTCGAATGCAAAACGGCTTCCTAAACTGTAAGGAAGAAAATAATGGCGAATGCGAAACGGTTGCTAACGAAATTTCAAAACTGTAAGATGGGAAAATAAGGATGGATGCAATAAGGTTATTAAAATGGTAGCCCCATGCCTGTGAGAGGCGCAACAATAGATCTAGGGGCAGTAACCCAGTCAAATGCCTGTTAGAACTTTAGTGTGAGTGATTTTCCTGGACAAGAATATAGTGACAAACAGAGTGAAGGGATACTGATCTCTTGTTTTAAAATATCAGGACTCTTAAAGATGGTTAGATAATCATTGACAAATAAGAATCCTATTGTTGGATATAAAATGCTAACATTACCACTCGATAAGATTTTAGACTGGTCCAAATTTAAAGAACATGCAGGCGACAAGTTAACCATTGCCTTTAGTTGATACTACACGTAATTTGTTTAAGTTAGTTTCGGCTCCGAACACTTTAACCTATTCCCATAGTGAGGCTTTTGGACTTCCATGAGAAAAACAATTTGGAAAACATTATGGAAAATGAAGAAATTGCTTATTACAAGCAATTTCTTCATTATCCAAATTTTTTTCTACCGAGTAAGTTGAAAAAATCTAAAATTTCATCAACTTTAAATTGTCGCCTGCAACTCCTTTGAATTTGGATTAGTCTAAAATTTTATCGTCTGCTAATGGGTTACGCTTAGACAACCGTTCTCGAAAACTTCTTATAATCTAAACGGGTTCAACTACTTTAAAGAGAGGTAGGAGCTTAAGCCAAATGCTATCCAATTGATCAATCGCGGCTGCCAATCAAATCATTTATTCAATCCGGACCTGAATTTTCAAATCCGACATTGGCCACCATTTTGGTCATCAGCAAAGCATTTTACTTTTTTGTTACATGCTATTGGCCATAAATTTTGCAAAATATGGCCGTAAAAAAATTAAAGCGGAACTTCCTGTCGGAGTTATTGTGCGGGGTCTAGGGAGTCAGTGGGTGGGCCCAGCGATTGGCCAGTTTCACAGCTGGTAGAGTGGGTCTAGCTATTAGATCTAATGTTCATGAGCTCATCTTGGTGACGGTGGAGCTCGAACCCCTGACCTTCAGATTGCGTGTTAAGCACTGTTACCACTCGTCCATCTCTTTGCCTTTAGGGTAGAAAAAGTTGTGGACTTGGAAGAAATTGCATGTTACAAGCAACAGTCTTCAATGTCCACAATATTTTTCAAAGTCTTTTTTTTTTTTTTTTCTTCTTCTTCTTCTTCTTCTTTTCTTGAGGGTGTCAAAAAGAGGGGTGGTATAGGAATGTGTTAAGATACTATACCGTATTGACCCTTTTTGCTTATTGGATTTTGTGTGCATTTTATCATGACGAAGACAACTATATTCTAAAAGAATGAATAGTTACCCCTCGTAATTATTGTTTTGAGTTAGACACTCAATGATAAGAAGAACAAATATATTCCCAGAGAGAATGAGTCGTTCACTTATCGATGTGTATTTTCTTTTGTTTTATGCCAATACGTGTAACCCTTTCCCGTTTAGCAAAGCGTCAGCTTTGACAGCTTAAGTTAACAGACGAAATTTTGAGGTCGTCTCAAACTTCAACGAGTGCAAACTGCCACTGGACGCTTAACCACTAAATCCGTTAACTGCCTACGCCATAAAAAGTAGTTCTTGATAGCTTACAGTACTTTGATTTGAAAGTTTAGACTGGTTCAATTTGAAAGTGGTTGCAGACGACAATGAAAATCGGATGCAGTTTGAGATTAAACCATCATATGTGGTAGAAAACATTGTTGAAAAAGGAGAAATTGCCTGTTACGAGCAATTCCTGTTTTTCCACCATGTTTTCTCAAGTTTAAAATCACAGCAATGTAAAAGGCCCAGGTTTGTACAATAAAGGGATCATGAAACCGAGTCAATTGAAAAGTTGACGGAAGTTTAACCTGCAAGTTAATATTCTAGACGTTTTATTTTCAAACTTTCGTGTATTATTTAATTTTTATTCACGCAAAAATTTGTGACAAATGCTTTCGGAATATGCTTATTAACCCTTTGCTCTACTATCCCTTTTTTTACTTTTCTGTGATATTATTTTTGAGAAACATTGTGGAAGAATGATTTATTGCTTTTAACAGTCAATATCTTCTTTTTCTGCACTATTTCCTATCATAAAGGATGGCTGATTTTTTAAAACTCTACTTACTTTTTAATTACGTCTCCTACCCATTTGAATTGAACAAGTCCAATTTTATTTTTATAGAAACAGTAACTTGAAGGAATAATTTTATCGAAAGGGGTGTACATAATTGAATTGATTGAATGGGGTTTACGCCACTTTTAACAGTATTTCAGTCATATCGCGGCGGCTAGAGCACCTAAGCCGGATTCCTGGTATTTCTCACACCAGTATTACCACTACATCTTTTCCTAGCCTCCAGCTGCTATCTCAATTGGGTTTACGATTATCCGCCCATTAGTAAGAGACAAATGTCCGAAAGAATATATTCCGGAAATTTTATCGTGTTGGAATGGGTTATAAGCTCGTGTCACGCACAGCAAAATTAGAATTTTCAAGAATAACATTTTCCGTTTGATCAACTGTAATACGTGAACTCCTTTTAGAATCTTGAAAACAGAGAATAACAGCTTCTACAGTAAGAAATCAATGACCCCGATGATTATTTGACCCTCAACTTGGCCAATTCTGGAACGATCATACTAAACTCACGTAGATTTTCACTTTAAGTTTATGAGTATACATGGAAATTTGCGGATATGCGCGGAAACTTGTTTCAGGATGATCGATTTGAAATACCGGTTTAGACTTAGGAAAAAAGAATATTTAAAGCGTTTTGAGTAAAATTCAAAAGAAAAAAAGACCATAACATTATTGTTTGCACATGGTAGTTTTGCCCTTTTCCTAAAATAAAAACCCTATAATATGATGAAGATAGAATCAAATTATCTTCGGCGCCCTGTAGTCGCGTGATTTCCTTTCGCGCGATTTCCTTATTCGTTATTCAGCTTTAGAACCGTAAAAAATCTTAAGTAAAAAGGACCAAGCTGAAAGCTAGATGACACTTGTTAAAGGTTTGATGTGTTATTATTGATTTAAACTTGTAAATAACGACATAATAAAGCGTAATTATTTAGTAAATAAGAAGAAACCGGAAGTTGATATGTTTACATTCTAATTTTCAAAATTTTCTACTTTCATTTTGCATCCATTTGATTTTCATTGAGTAAAAGCTGTAAGTCCCACAGTAATCGCGTTTGCTTGATGCCTATGATCCCCCTTAATCGCTCTAGAATATTTTAAAGCACTGGGTGGCGTGATTAATGGAAAAAATGCATTTGCAACCTGAGCCATATTTGTAAACATTGCCTATCTCTTGTCACATGACTACCACATGTCACTTGAGACCACGTGATTACCAAACACAGGACGGCGAATCACAAAAAAAAAAAAAAATTACTGCGCTGATTATTACCTTATTTTTCAATAATTTAAAGCAGGCTAAAGCATGTTAAGAAGTCTCTTTACATCTGCCATATTATTGTCTTCGGCTACAACTAACTGATTGTCCGTGGCAAGTTGAGATGAGAAGTAACCCGAGGTGTATTCATATCTAAGAGATCACTTGATATGTGCTATCAAAAACCCGAAATGAATTTGCCTTGTGTTCATTTTTCCGTTTTGTTAAATCTAAGTTGGAATTGCTCCGCATTCCAACTTAAAAACTAATGAATTCAATACAATCATGCAATTCAAAATGATTTCTGTGCAATAATATATTCGAAAAAATAGGGATAATTGAAAAATTGTTGAAGTTTGTGCCAAGCCATAATGTAATATGATTTCTATACATGTCTCAAGATGCGTTTACTTTTTTTGCAAAGGGTTATAGAATAAAATGATTTGTCAGGTAAATACGTAACAGTGTGATAAACAATCTGCTTACAAATGTAATCCCAGCACTTTGATTTTGATGTGCATTTCCTGTGCCTGAATTTCATTTAGAGTTTCGACCACCCCCTCCACACACAACTCTTGACTAACCTAGAAATCAGTCAGCGAAATGGTATAATGTCATTTCGTACCATGACCATTTCGTAACATAATTTCTATGGTTATTTCGTACCATACAATGGTTATTTCGTACCATGCGTTGGTCATTTCGTACCATCTCGTACCACAAATAAACCACTCAATCAAGTTCAGAGAGAGATCTAATTGTGGAAGGTGAACGATTGTTGATTGCTTAATTATGATTAGATAGGTATTTGCTTTCATTTGACTGTCCCACTTGTTTACACCTATCAAGAAAAATTCAATTGTATGGCAATTGGCTAATGGTTACTTTGTCAAATTATTCGGTTAACTATGATACAATATTGACGGAAATACAGTTCTGATTCCCTACTAATTTTCTTCTAATGAACACAATCCCCCTGTTAGAAAAAAAGTAATGTGCTGATACGCTAATACTGTATCATCAACTCTCCGTTTGCCTGAATGGACTGTCTTAATTGATTTTCACTTGTTTAATGATGGATAAATTAGATAAAGCGAATAGAAAATAAAAATAATTTATAAATGTTGAAAGAGCTATTTTACTATTCAAATAATATAAGATTTTTTTCTAAACATGGTACGAAACATTTGACGTAGGGTACGAAATGACTTCAACATGGTACAAAATGGTCACAGCATGGTACGAAACAACCAATACCATGGTACGAAATGACCAATACCATGGTACGAAATGACTGATAGGAAATGGTTATGGTACGAAACGTCCGTAATTCAGTTAAATATTTCCCCGATTACCATAATGTCTTGTAATGTTTCACTTTTTATATAAATAAACCCGTGTTTGGTTTGGGAGATCAGTTGTAGGTAAGAACGGATTAAAAAATTACGATATCGGTGCTAAAAAATATATGCCCATTGTCTTAACCCTTTCCCGTTTTTTGGAAATTTTAGACTAGTCCAAATTGAAAGAGGTTGCAGAGGACAATGAAAACTTGGTCCCATTTGAAATGGAACCATCCTATGTGGTAGAAAATATTGTTGAAAAAGGAGAAATTGCTTGTAAAATTGCTTGTTACAAGCAATTTCTTCTTTTTCCACAATGTTTTCTTGAGTAAAAATCACAGGAACGTAAAATCCCGTATTCTAACGTGAAAGGGTTAACATGTTGAAAAATCAACAATGAGTTCTTGTCATTGATTAAATGTGTAGACATTCGATTAAAGTTTTAACCGTGTCATAGCAATAGGGGGTGTTCGACCTTAGATAGGGACGAATGCTCTCAAGTACTCACTACCTTGTGTCCATTCTTCTTCGTTTCATATTGGAGCTGAAAACTTTTCATTGAATCTGGTACTTTTCAATGGCTCTCTAAACAGGTGTAGTATTCAATAATGTCATATGCAATCTTGAATCGAGCGACTGCAAAAAATTGTCGGCCATGACAGATGAAAGTATACGCTAATTTTCCGGATTAACGCAAGCCAACCCTTTTGTACATTTACGCAAGATTTACGCAAAATCGTAAATTTTCGAAGATTTGTGAAACGGCCGCACTCAAATTCTCGTTGCGTACCCAAATATTTACGAAAATTCCTTGCGTATGCTGTTAAGTGAAACGACCCCAAGTTGATTATCATTTCACTACATGACGTCATTGTGGAATAAATTTAATTAAAATGACGTCGCCATTTGTCTTTTCCGATACAGGAGCCGTTACGCTATTTTTGCGATTTCAACTGGAAAACTCTAATTCGAAGGTTATGATATAAATTAAATTGAAACATTTGGGTTAAATTCAATTCATCTTCTCAAACTCGTCACCCGTAAAAGTGAAACTACGGAAACACGGCAAGACCTCGCTTTAACACTTTTAGAATGGCGCTTTCGATCAAAGTAATAATATATGAATAGTTGAATTCTCATGTAATTTTATATATATGCCCTAGCTAGCATTAAGAGTATTTGAATGAATGCCTTTTGTATTTACGGTCACAGTGTACCGAGTATCGAATACCGTGATTTTCATTCTTTCTCTTAGATTTATAAATGACACATGACGGAACATAATATATAAATGAGTTGCGGTTAGGGTTTGATTTTCTCTCTCTTTCTCTCTCTCTCATATGTAAAAACATTCAAAACTGTATAAGAGCCGGTTTTTCTATAATAAAAAAGGATAAAACATTCTTACGTTTTTTTCTAAACTTTTCTCCCAAATGATTTTTTAAACTTCTGATTTTTTCCCCAACCACTATTTATTAGCCTTTGAATTATTTATTCTTCTTTTTTAACAGAGCTGCACATTCTGAGATGAAGTAGAGAAAATCGAACAAAGCTGAAAATGGAACATTCTACAAACCAAAATATCCAAAATGGACATCACAAGAGAGTACGAAAATTATCAGATGTAAATAATTATGACGCCATTACTGAGGTCACTGAGGAGGAAGTACATGAACATGTAGATTTCGTGCGTGACAACACAATGGCAACGCCAGTAACGTACATGACAGAGAAGTTCAGTGAAGCATCGATACGTCTTGAAGATAAATTTGAATGTGGATTTTGTTCGAGTTCGATAGTTGTTGGGCGATGTGAGCAGTGTATCGAGTACTTATGTCAAAAATGTCTTAAACGGCATGACCAGCTAACCGTTTCCGGTTCACACACCGTTTTCTTCTTCCGCTGTGCGGAGAGTTTGAAAATCAATAAAATTGTTCCAGCGACTGCTTTTTGTCAAATTTGTGAAGAATATTTATGTAACAAGTGTGCTATTTATCATACAGGATTTAAAAAGTTTAGACACCATTTGATAGTTCACGGAACGGATATGCCTGTTCTGAAACCAAAACGAGATCACAGGCAGCGTCAACAGACAAAGCTTTCAAGAGAATCAACAAAAGCAAAACTAGACAGGGATAGTCGGGCAAAGTCGGTGCATAGACTCACAGCATTTAGTTTCATAAACCCGATTTACCAGAGAGAGCCAAAACTTATGTGGTCCGAAAAGAAAGGTTATTTCTTCAAATGGTATCAATATTGAACTGACTTTAAAACTCTGCCGGAAACAATTGATCAATTTCACTTCCGAGCTTGATAGAATATACCATGCCCTCACAAGATACCGATTTAATAATGTCGATTTTGTCATAGAATTTTATATCATTATTATCATTATTCTTTCTCGCCCCCCCCCTCTCTCTCTCTCTCTCTCTCTCTCTCTCTCTCTCTCTCTCTCTCTCTCTCTCTCTCTCTCTCTCTCTCTCTCTCTCACCACACGCACACTTTCCGTGTTTTCGAGCCCTGCTATGGTATTACAATTATATGTACACGTATATCGATTTTTCCTATTTTGGGCAAAACTAAGTATAATCATTTCAGATAAGAGACTTCAGAACCGAATAAGTTCTTGCCACAAAAAATGAGCTTAAGCCCCTAAGGATAGCATTGCCGTCATGTTCTTCAATGGAGTGACGTAACGTAATGAAAGTACAGTGCGTTGGTTTGATTTTAATTAATTCAGTTATTAAGGATGAAGCAGATTAAAAATAAGGAAGAAACAGATTATACTTCTTTTTTCTTTCTCATTTTTTCCAATTTTTCTGGTTTAGTCTATTGGCTAATCCTATGTAAAAAGATTGCAACTAAGCGGAATCCACTGTAAATTATATGATTAGTAGCTTGGCTTGAACAAATGATGATAGCTTAGCTCTTTCTTGTTCAATCCCTGGCTTTTACTTCCCCATATATGAATTTATAATTTAGAAAATATTGTAGATAAAGAAGAAATTGTTTGTAACAAACAATTTCTTCTTTTCCCACAATATTTTCTATCCCACGTACTGAACGGTTATTTTTCAAATAAAATTCACTTTGAATTTTTAGCCGAAAAACATTTGAATTTGAACAGGTCTAAAAAAAATTGTAAAACAGGAAAGGGTTAACCCCGGCTTGTGCTTCATGGAACACATTTTCTCTCCTTTTTCCCCCTTTAGAAGATGCATTGTTTTCCTAAAGATGATTAATTCGATCAATTGAATTTGATGATTAAGTTCTAGTATTTCTCCTTTATTGAGCATGTGAATCCTGAAGTTGGTCGCGCTTATGTTTTCAGAAAATCTGTACAGAAACCTTGTTTGTACACAGGTCGCGCTAGCGTTTGAGGTTCCGGAGTCATGGAATTCTTGACCATGAAAATCTAGGGGTCAAAACTAAATATAAATGATTGATCGGTTGAATTGGGGTTTGGCGCAACTTTAAAAAGTATTTCAGTTATATTGCGGCGGCTTGAGCACCTAACAATGGATTCCTGGTATTTCTCACACAAGTACTACCACTACATCCTTTCCTAGCCTCCAGCTGCTATCCCACTTAGGTTTACGATTATCCACCCGTTGGTGAGAGACAAATGTCGGAAAGGATATGTGCCACCGCCGGGGATCGAACATTGAATTTAAAGGGATCAAAACAACAAAAAGAGCAAATCACGAGTAGAGGTTTGAAGGTTTATGTGCCAACTGACCTTTTCTCTTTAATGATATGAAGTTAGCAATCTGCACAGTTTTAATAATATAGAAGATACATAATTGAAAAACTGAGAAATAAAACCCTGATTTGACCCTTAGAGTTTTCTTTTAATGAAACACGAGCCCTATTTATACGAATTAATTTTTCTTTAGCTGTACCCATCCCAAAAAGGACTACAAACTATTGTCTGATGCTACACTATTGCTTATTGATACTTACTGTTATTTAGGGTGTACTCGTAAAGTACTCTGTTGAAATTCTGAAAAACTAATAATGACGCTTTCTTTATTTTCCACAATGTTTTCCACCCACGAAGTTGAAAAATCTAAAATATTGGAAACTTGACATTGTCATCTGTAACTCTTTTGTGAATTTGGACCAGTCCAAAATTCTGTTGCCTGGTAATGGGTAAAGAAATATTGTGTACTTGAAACCACTTTCACTCTCAAACTAAAGATTTATAATTGAATATTGTCGTTGATAATTTAACCCTTTCCCGTTTGTTTTTTTTAAATCTTAGACTGCTCCAGATTGAAACAGGTTTCGGACGACAATGAAAAATGGGTGCAATTTGAAATGAAATCAACATAAGTGGTAGAAAATATTGTTGGAAAAGAAGATAATTTTTGTTGTTGTTTTTGTTGTATAAAATCACAGCAACTTGAAATCGTGGATTTGTAAAAGAAAGGGTTAAAACATACAGTAAGAAAACAACCGAAGGAAATAGGTTGTTAAAGAAAAGTATAAAACTATGGTTTTTGGCTCTTTTTTACAGTATTTCTCCTCGATGATTTCTATTCACCCCAAACTTCAAACAGAAAAACAACAAAAAGAGATGGGGAAATCCCTCAATTTAAATCATAACCGAACGACAAATTTTAAGACTGGTACAAATTGAAAGAAGTTGCAGAAGACGAATTTAAGTTTATCAAATTCTATATTTTTTCAACTTTCTGGATAGAAAACATTGTGTAAAATTGAAGAACTTTCCTTGTTGCAGCTTTTCTTGAGGGGTGTAAAAAGTAAATTGCGGTAGGATATCGTTAAAAGCTACGACTTCATCGCAGAGAAATAACTCATATTAACCCGTTATCAGACGACAGAACTTTAGACTGGTCCAAATTGAAAGGAGTTGCAGACGACATTTCAAGGCCTACTGAATTTTAGATTTTCAACTTTCTGTGTAGAAAAATTGATTGTTACACGCAATATCTTCACTTTACACCACGTTTTTCCAAAAGCGTGATTGTGTTAAAAAGTCTTGAAAATGTCTAACTTCAGAATTTAGCTGCAATAATATAGCCGGTTACAAGGCATTGGTATGTAAAAATGAGCAGTTTCACTTGAAGTAAAGGTTACCCTGAGCCTTTGATAAACAATGTATTTGTGAAGTGAGAAAAATATTATTTGGAGTTCAAATATTAAGTTTCACTAAATTTTACTAAAGAGTATTAGAAGATGGGCGGAATGGCGAACGGATGTGCGGGCAGACAGCCGAATTGGCGACTATATGCTCGCCTTTCTGGGAGCACTAACAGTCAAGATTAATATGAAACAACCAAAGTATACTTTGTGGGGATCCCACAGCCGGGAACCTCTACTAATTACATCATCGCGGTTTCGGCCTCCAGATAAGGGATCCCTCCTTGATATACATTAACTCATTCCAACATAATCCTGTCCTTTTTCCACCCCCACTTGAAAAAGCTTTAGAAAATATTGTGTCACGAAAATGAAGAAAATTGCTTATTACAAGCAATATCTTCATCATGATTACTTATTTTTTTTTTGTTTGTTTAGAATTCCCGGTATAACATGAACAATGTCTTCTGCAACTTCCTCGAATTAGGATCAGTATAAAATTGTATCGTCTGGTCATTTGCTCAATATCAAAGAAAGAACAAGTTGAAATTTATTTAACCCTTTCCCGTTTTTGGAAATTTTAGACCAGTCCAATTTGAAAGAGGTTGCAGACGACAATGACAACTGGATGCTATTTTAAATGAGCCCATCCTATATGGTAGAAAATATTGTGGAAAAAGGAGAAATTGCTTATTACAAGCAATTTCTTCTTTTTCCACAATGTTTTCACAAGTATAAAATCACAGGAACGTAAAATCCTGTATTTGAACGGAAAAGGGTTAAACGGTTACGGTGGATAAGGAACATTACGTCTTTGGGCTTGCAAACATGTCGTAACTAAGGCTTGAGTGAAGCTGTAGTTAGAACTTTTGCACGCCTCAGTAGCGACGATAAGTTGATACATTAGGATCTATTGCCGTACTCGAGAAATATTGACGGCCGGACCTGGCGGAATTTAACCCCTTCCTAAACGAACCCCGCTTTTTGAGGACCCTCAATAATCAAAGGACTGAAAGTTCTGAGAAGTTGGAATGTGCTGAAAGGGTCATAACTGTAGAATTCGGTTCAAATTCATTAATAACTTTCCGAGTAAGCCTCCCTCCTTTAACCTTAAACCAGCATTCCCATTCGTGTACGTATGTGCGTGAATAACGCACAAAAATATAAATAGCAATACAGAAGTTAAAAACTATCATTGTCTTAACCAATTCCCAGACAAGGACGCTTTTAAATGACCCTCATTGTGAAAGCTTTGGAAAAAATTGTGGAAAATGAAGGTGATTGCTTGTTACAAGCAATTTCTTCATTATCCACAATATTTTTGTAAAAAAAAAACAAACAAAAAAAAAACCACAGGATTTTATAGATTTCATCAACTTACAATTGTCGTCTGCTACTTCTTTGAATTTGGACTGGTCTAAAATTGTATCGTGTTGGAATGAGTTATAACTCGTGTCATGCACAGCAAAATTCAGGGTGATCGATTCTAAATTCCTTTAGACTGAGGGAAAACAGAATTTTTAAAGGGTTGTGAGTAAAATTCAAACGAAAAAAAAAAAAAGAAAAAAAAGACGTTAACGGCGTTATTGTTTGCTCATGGTAGTTTTGCCCGTTTCCTTAAAATTCCTATAATATGATGAAAATAGTATCAACTTATCTTCGGCGCCCTGTATAGTCGCGCCATTTCCTTATTCGTTATGCGGAACCGTAAAAAATATGGCTTAAGTAAAAAGGACCAATCTGAAAGCTAGATGACACTTGTTAAAGGCGTGATTGTTGTAAAAATGCATTCGCGACCTGAGCCATATTTGTAAACATTGCCTATCTATGGTCACATGACTACCACATGTCACTTGAGATCATGTCCAATCACGGGACGGAGAATCACAAAGAAAACAACTTACTGCGCTGATTATTACCTTATTTTTCAATAATTAAAGCAAACTAAAGCATATCTTTAGAAGTATCTAAACGAAATTTTATACCACCCTTTACATGTGCCATATTATTGTCTTCGGCTACAACTAACTGGTTGTCCGTGGCAACTTGAGTTGAGATGAGAAGTAACCCGAGGTGTATTCATATCTGAGAGATCACGTGATATGTGTTATAAAAAAAAACCGAAATGAAATTGTCTTGTGTACATTTTGCAAACTGGGATCCCTCCAAATTTCTCGGATCCTCGGGATCACAGGGCACTGTTAATGTCGATGCCTGCCATGATTCACAATGAACACCAACATCATCCGGTCAGTGACCAATTTAGCTTGGCCCTGCAGAGCCGCGGCGGTTAAGTCCGCGATTATACAAATAAACTACCACGACCATATAGTTGTCTTATAAAGCTGTGTGGCATTTTAGCCCTTTATTCTTTAACAAAAATTTTAGACTTGTCCAAATTTAAAGGGATAGCAGACGACATTCACGGTAAAGTAACTAGATTCTATAGGGTCTTATTCTAAAAGTTTGGTCTATCACAGCTAGGGACTAAAATAGGCCTACTCAGGAATTGTGTGGGAAAGACGCCTTACGATTTCCAATCGCCGCATGATCGGCATGTTTAGTATAGTGTCACCATTTATGAAGGGCTAATCAGCATTAGATTCTGAGGCACTCACGAAAGTTATCAGTGGCCTCCAAAGTCTGTAAGGTGGAGATGAATTCGACCTGTCCAAAAATAGTTCTAGCGTTCAGAGGACAGAAATGAAATAATTGAAAGGTCCGTCTGGTTCCTCCACGTGCTCTATGTATAGCACCGTCATACAGGGCAGGTCTCAGTTTAATGTCTCATCCGAAGATAACTAAGTTTAGTAAGCCCGGGGCTTGCGCACTAATCTCGACTGCTCTGAGTCGACAAGAGAATGTGTTATAAGGGATGTAATCATAGATTAGTTTTAATAATTGTACTTTGTTAACTCCCTTTAATGATAAACTATCTGACAGTGACGTCACACACAGCTTGTGTGTATAAATCTTTATAAAATTGCTCCGTTTGTAACTGTTTCCGTGGTGTAGTGGTTATCACATCCGCTTAACACGCGGAAGGTCCTGAGTTCAATCCTCAGCGGAAACAAGGTTTTTTTCTAACGTTTTTCCTTTTATGTACTATTTTGTATTCCGAAAACTTTTGTTAGCACAACTAACGCTATTTTTGGAAAAACAAAACTCGCTTGAAATAATCAATATTGGTCAATATTGACGGATCTTTGATCTTAATCCACTGAAGTTGGACTTACTGAGATATTAGATAGCGTTATTTTGCAAAATTTACGGTATGTACACAATAAAAAAATCAATTAAAACGTACACTAATAAGAATGATCAGTAGTCGACCTTAAGAAACGTTGTTACTTGAATAAGCTGTAGTTACTGCATTTAACTTCGTCAAACTAACAAAAATGTTTCACATAATCGTCGACTTATGTCGACGTCAAAATTCAATTACGGTCTAACAAAATTATATGATCGCGTGCGTGACATTTCCAACCATTACACATATGTGCCAAGTAAAGACTCAGATCAGCCTGTGCATTCGCACAGTCTGATCAGAGTCTTCACTCTGCGCTCTGTAGATAGATACTGACCCAAAGCTTTTTTAAACAATCAGCGATTATTCTAATTGCCCCGAATGGCTGTCCAGGGTGCTCAATGTGTGCAAGTAACGCGCATGCGAAATAGTTGGAAATGTCACGTACAGGCTCATTTGATTTTGGCCTATCTATCGATTTTTATTGCAGTCCCAGCCATCATCTGGCGTCAACTGACCAACCGCGATTATCAATCCAAGAACTGAAAATCGACCAATCAAATGATGAATAAAGTTTGAACTCCAGCAGTGTACGCCTTTATGTGAAGCATTTTTGTTGGTTTGGCCACTCAAACTTCGTAACTACAGCTTCAGTATTCAAGCTGTAGTTAGACGTTAACGTCTCCAACCAATGATTCTACTTTTTGTACCGTGTCACTGGAAATAGATTTTGGCAAAAATTACGCCGTTTAAAATTTTAAACGTTTTCCCCGCCCATCTTTTAAAATCTAAGTGAAACTTCCTGTCGGAGTCTTTGGGCTTGGCAAACGGAGTAAGGGGCTTTACCAGGGATTGGCCAATTAAACCACTTTAACAGTATATCAGCCATATCGCGCGGCTAAAGCACCTTACAATGGATTCCTGGTAATTCTCTCACCAGTACTACCAGTGCATCCTTTCTGAGCCTCCACCTGCTCATCCCACATAGGTTTACGATTAACCACCCATTGGTGGTAGACAAGTATCGAAAGGTATTTACTGCGATCGGGTATCGAGCCCGGGATCTCGTGAATGAAAGTCCGGTGCGCTCCTAACTGCGCTTTGGACGCGACTTGGGTTGAACGGACAATTATGTAGACTTTTAGAGATGTCCGCTTGATGACATCGTCGAAGAAGTTTTAGACTTAAAAAAATTTCGTAACAGTTTTCGAAAATGTAAACAAACAGAAAATAAGCAAATTATTCCATTTTCGCGATAAATGTTGTTTCTTCGAGCTAAAGTTACTAAATTCTCAATGAAAAAAATATCCCTTCCCTGACCAATCCTTTGTTTTTACGTCCTTGTGATTTTTATACTTGAGAAAATATTGTGAGAAAAGAAGAAATTGCTCGTAACAAGCACACGATTTCTGCTTTTCCAACAATATTTTTCTAATCTGTCGGTTAGTTACTTTTCAAACTGCACTCACTTTTAAATAACTTCTTGAACTTCCTTAGAATTGGACTAGTCTAAAATCTTGAAAAACGGGAAAGGATTAATGGAGTATAGTCCTATTACCATACTTTGAAACATCTGAATTTATCGGGTGAGGTCGTTAGTCAACGGGTGAAGTCAATGCTGTGTGTTACGTCATTCACTTCGTAATTTAGATACGTCATGGAAACCACAACTTTTAAAGGGACGTATCGATGTTTCTGAACCCCAGATAAGAAAAATTTGTCAATCACCTAAAATACGCTAAAACGGACGCTTAATACTTAATTTAGAGTTAGGTTATGTCTTCGCGGTAATCTGATAGGCTTTAAGTGGCTTTTTTGTGTTATATAGAAAAGGTTCAGCGGAATTCCAGGTTATTTTAAGATATCACGGAGTACGGTGACATTGGTTGTTTCGCTTGACAAATTGTTACCTTCCGTTGACTTTGGGTGATATGCAAATGAGGTCATGCACCGTCGACAACCGAATTCCATGATATCTAAATTAACCTCGAATTCCGCCCAACCTTTCTTACATACCCCCCCCCCCATAAAAAAAGCCACTTTAAGTCTATCAGATTACCGCAAAGACATCATCAGTGATTCAAATTTAAGTGTGAGCGTATCATTAGGCAATTGGCAAATTTATCTTGTCAAGGTTTCAGGAACACCGATACCTCCCTTTAAAGCAATTTTTCGTAAAACGAAAGATAGCGAATTTACCCAATGAATTCCGGTTCCATCCAGGTAACCGTTTTAACCCATTCCCACGCAAGCCCTCCTTTTTACACCCCTCAAGAAAAAAAGCTTTGGAAAGCATTGTGGGCATAGAAGAAAATTGCTTGTTTCAAACAATTTCTTCAATGTCCACAAAGTTTTCTAGCCGAAAAGACAAAGAGTTTTAGTATTTCATCAACCTAAAATCGTCGTCTGCATTTTCTTTCAATTTGGACCAGTCTAAATTTTTCTCGTGTGCGCCGGGTTAAGAGCCGTTCTAAATCATGTAACTGACTACTGAAATTTTCTCGTTCAAGACAAGGCCACTTTTACCGTTTTCTTTTCGTAACAGTCAAGAATGCACTCGATTTTTAAATCAAAGTATTGAAAGTACTGTAAGCTAGCAAAGCTTGCAGACGACAATTTCAAGATAGTGGAATTTAGAAGAAAACATTGTGGACATTGAAGAAATTGCTTGTTACAAGCAATTTCTTCTATGTCCACAATGTTTTCCAAAGCATTTTCTTGAGATGTTGAAAAAAGCGGAATTGAGTGGGAATTGGTTACATAGCATGCTTGTGAAAGAGTGCACTACAATTTGAATAGAGTTAGTTATATTCCTAAAATACACCAGGACTACTTTTTATGGTGTATGCATTCAACTGATTAGTAGTTAAGCCTCCAGTGGCAGTTTGCACTAGTTGAACTTTGAGATCATCTCAAAATTTGTCTGTTAACTTAAGCTATCAAAGCTGACGCTTTGCTAGCTAAAAATCATTCTCAACAGCCTCGAGAGCTTTCTCTGTTTCATCATATTCTAAGCCAATGGAACCATTCCCGTCTCAGGCTGTTATAATCAACAGCCCCAAGCCTTTTCAGTTTTGAGTCAATAAATGTCAATAATCGCCATGGATGTTCCCTCATTCGTGAAAACAACTATAACCGAGAGGACTTTTCGCGTTGTTCAAAATATCAACACCATAAGTGAGTATCCTGACATAACTTATTTTACAACAGCAAAATTAAAAAACGGTTTCTCTGAAATTTTCTTTCATTTTATTCCGCCCCTGGTTAGAGCAGAAGATAAGATGCCTTTTTTTTACCGTGCCATTCCATAACTTTTCACGAATACATGCGGCAACATTTCAGTGCATATTTTCCTTTTTTTTTTTTTACCATTATAGTACAAACAACGCGGTTGTTGAATTCTCAATTATGTCTCCGCATTTCACGCAAGTTTAGTCTAATGCGGAGACGGTAATGAAATAGGAACACCACGGTCTTGGCGTAACCGTCGTGGCGTTACGGAGTCTGGAGTAAATAGCCGAGCGTAGGTCTAATGCTTTGTGATCCCCATTAGTTCAGGTTTTGATAGAGCACTCTATCACTGGGTTCGATCATCTGGCTGACAAAACTAATAAACTATCTGTCTGAGTCGGATGATACCGTAAAAACCGAGGCACTGTTAGACGGGCGTCACCAATCGAGTACGTACGTTAACTCGGCATCACCATAAAACGACGCTTTCTTACGCCCCTGAAAAAAACATTAGGTATGAAAACATAGTGGAAAATGGGGAAATTGCTTTGACAAGCAATTGCTTCATTTCCCACAATGTTTTCTAAAAAAATGAATAAAATGGAATAAGATTTCAACAATTTGGACCAGCCTTAAATGTTGTCGTATGGTAGTGGAATAAAGAACCAGGTCGGGCTCCTTAGTAGTTTTGACCTGTATTCTTGCACTTTCTCCCGTAACATCTAACCTTCTCCGGGGGTTGGGGACTCGTATTTGCCAATGCAACGGTAGCGAAGGTATGAATAAACGAACATACTACTATTGCTTGCGATGTGGTGACAAATAAGAGGCAATGGTTTCAACGGATGATGGTTTTACGAGTCATAAGTAGCCAGGCCCCTCAAGGTCATTGTCCGATTTGAGTCCAATGGATAAACAGTCTTCATGTTTTCTGAAATTGAACCTTACAAGATCATGGCTGTCCAATACTTTGCTAGTTTACCTATAACTGTGCTATTATTATTTGTGTAAAGAACTTGCCCATAGTTAAAAGAACAGTGCAATCATGGACTCCAAAAATTTTGTCAAAACAGTCGAGGGGACCACGTTTTGTTGATATCATACATAAAACAAAAAGAAAATCGTTGGTAAGCCAAAGAAACTCCAGCAAGACCAGCCATCCAAACCAAAACAAATAGCCCCAACTCGAACAACAACAGCAACAAAACATCCCAAACAGACTACCTAACATACAAGTCGTAGACCAACATTCACTTCCGGTCCAAATCAATGATCTTATAGATCAACCGATTTCTTAATAAACACAGAGGCGATTCCTTGTCGGCCGGGTTGGCGGCTACCCGTACATTGACGTGCCACAATCTATTAAACAGGAAAAGCCGCATAAATGACAAAGGTGAAATATTTCATCTGTTTTTTTTTTCAAATTTAAGTATCTGTTTCTCTGATTAACAAAGCTGAAATCACTAACAATGTTGTCAATAAAAAATCGACAGTCCAGTCAAAGGCCTATATCACGCAATTCATTTAGACCGAAAATGAACTTTGAACGCCGACATAGGCCGAAATTGATGTGAAGCATTTTGTTGGTTTGGTAACCTAAACGTCGTCCCTACAGCTTATTCAAGCTGAAGTTAAGGCGGCTTAAACGCCGTAACAAGCTTAAGTTACGATCTTCAGATCGCTAACCAACCACTTTACTTATTTTCTTACGTCTTACTAGTTATAACATTGGCTATATCAGTGTGTGCACATGGCAAATTAACGTCGTTTTGGTACTCAAGTCAAACTTCCTGTCGCAGGCAGTCCCGAGCGCGGCTAGCGATCCGTAAATTAACCAATCGCTGGGCTCGTCCATTTACTCCAGTGTCCTCGCCCCGGCATTGACTCCGATAGGAAGTTACACTTCGACTTTAAACGGCGTTATTTTGCAAAATTTATTGCTAGTAGCTTGTCATACAAAAATGGTTGGTTGGCGACCTGAGTTGGTTAACTAAGCTGTAGTTACGACGTTTAAGTCGCCAAACAAACAAAAATGTTTCACAAAAATGGCCTTAGAAGTTCAAAATTCAGCTCCGAGTAAATGAATGATTTGATTGGTCGATCGATTCTTTGATTGACAGACACGTTTTCTCATTGATGAGACCTTGTAAACCGAGCGGCTTCATGAGACGGAGGTTAGTACTGAGCATATCGGAGAACCAGGCGGGTCCCCGGCAGTGAACCGCCATCTCATTGTCGGGCCTGGGATTTTTTTTAAAGGGGTTTCAAGCTTACCAATGGTTATTGCTAGTTTCATTGAATTTCCTCACGAAAACTAAATGATGAGGCAGCATTAAGGGAGGGTGAGAGGATCAAATGAACCATCCGGAGCCCTATAAATCCGCAGCTGCATCTCGCAAGCCTGGAAAGTAGGCCCTGATCAGGCTGCGTAGCCATATACGGGCTGACCTCATTGGGTTATTTTTCCACGTAGACGATAGAAACCGAACCCACTGTCTACAGAGTATTTTGAATCTTGCTGACTGTAATTCAACTCATCATACGGTCAGCTGGAGACGGATTTAAACGATCCGGCTGGCCACGTCAACTGACTCAGCTGACCCCGCCTACTGACTCCGTTGGCCCCGCCTACTGACTCCGCTGGCCCCGCCTACAGACTCCGCTGGCCCCGCCTACAGACTCCGACGGGAAGTTACACTTGGATATTAAACGGATTTATATACACCCCCATACCCCACCCGCCAGAGAGAGAAAAACAACAACAACCAACCAACCAAACAAACAAATAACAAAACAAAACAAACTAACTTAACAAACATACAAACAAAAACAAAACAACAAACACAAGAAAAACCCAAACAGACAAAACCATGTAACGAAACTGTAAAAGGTTTGTTGGCGACCTAAATGTCGTAACTACAGCTTGAATAAACTGCAGTCACGACGTACATGTCGCCTAACTAACAAATATGCCTCAATAAAATGGCGGCCATTGTCGGAGTTCAGAATCCAGTCCAAATGAACTGCTTGATTTGTCGTTTGATGCTTTGCCTGGCAGCAGCGATTCGTCAACTGTCGTAACTAAATCTTGACTGTAGAGTAATTGTAGTTGAGATATTTTGTTTCCCACCTGATATATGCTTATTTCTGTGCTATATTCAGTCTCCTCGATTATTTGTTTTTAGATTTTCCAGGTGATACAATTTCGTGTGACGCTTGACCCATTCCCACACAGTGACACTTTTCGACGTTTCTCGTGTAACACAATTAGGAAAACATTGTGACAATGTTTCTTACACAGTATGTTGAAAAAATCTTAAGTTTGATAAACTTGAGATTGTCGACTGCAACTCCTTTCAATTTGGACTAGTCTAAAATTTTACCGTGTGGTAATGGGTTAACTTAACCCATTCCCACACGATAAATCTTTAAACTGGCCCAAATTAACTCTTTCCTGTTCAATTCCCGTTTTTACGTCCCTGTGACATTATAATCGAGGAAACATTGTACAAAAACAAGAAATTGCTTGTAACAAGCATTTTCTTCTTTTTTCCACATTTTCTACCCTGTACTGAATGATTATTTCCTCATTAAATCCACTTAAAATTTCGCCTACAAAACCTTTGAATTTGGACGTGACTAAAGTTCAGAAAAACGGGAAAAAGCTGCAGAAGAACCCAATGTTGGTTTGTAGACTATATAAGGTAGAAAAAAGGTGTCAGAAAGGAAGAAACGCTTGTTATAGGCAATTTCTTCATTTCCCACAATAGTTTTCCACAGCTACGATTCTTTGGCGCGTAAAAACTCGAGATTGTGTGGTCATAAGCATGGGAGGGTATAATCTCAGCACATTTATTTCACCGCGTGTAAAGCGTGTGTTTTTGACACGGAGACTAAACTTTCATTAACACATTCACTACAAGCTGTTACAAAATCCCCTTTACCACAAATACCCCTTTATCGTACCCCAGCAGTCAGCATCACGGACTGGTCCAAATTTTCGATACATCGGTGGTAAAATCTAAATGATACCGTCTCGTACCCCTTCGTTATTTTCCGTGCACCCCGTATGATGAAATGAACTCGACTGAAACAAAAATGGCTGCACCCGTTATTCACGAGAAGGATATTGGATCGAGAATGACACCCGAACAGTTCGACAACTTCTCTCGTGAGGTTAGTGCGTAATGAAAACCGATGTAGAATAGAATAAATGGATTACTGGTTGCTTTTGGGTCTACAATAATGAGACGAAAACAGCGAAAACCCGGGAAGTCGGATGGGGTAGGGTTTTAAATAATTTGCATGTCGACTCCGTTCGTACTCAATGTTTTTCGTATCTACCGTCGGGGTTTTTATACCGTGCCGAATTGTGATGTGCATTTTGCATGTTTTTGTCTTTTCTGGTGTATTTTGTACGAAATGTAGAACATGTCATATGGCTGCATGTGTCATCCTTTAATCATTTATTCATATAGCTAAGTTAGTGGTTTCTTAAATTAAAATGAATTAAATAAAATGAAAGTGAAAGTAGGTATTGGGGTTTCAATGGACTGACAACTCTCTATCTTTCTTTCTCTCTATCCCTTGGTCTCCCATAATTTTGATTCTTTGTCCATATATTTCGCCCTCATATGTGTACTTGTGATTTAATACACCTTTTCATACCCTTATCTTACTTAACTCATTTTGTTTTATAAATCTAGAAACAATGAACAAGATAGTTTGTCCCATTACCACACAAGAAAATTTTAGACTGGGCCAAACTGAAAGAAGTTGCAGACAGCAATTTCTTGTAGAATAAATTTTAAGTAGAATAAATTTTAAAAATCTTTTCCTTTGGGAAAAGAAAATTCTGTTAAATTGCTTGTTTCAAGCAATTTCTTCATTTTTCACAATGTTTTAAAAACAACTTTTACTTGAAGGCATCAAAAAGCATCATTCTGTGGTTATTAGTTAAATCATAATGTTGTTATGCTGTCACTTGCTGGTTGAATATTGGTTCTAAATTTATAATTAATTGTTAATTTAAAAATGGCTACCTAGAAGAAGATGATTACTATTATATTACTTTATTTAAATAATACTTTATTTAAACCAACTCCGGTTTCAAACGCTGTACCCCTTGTGTACAGGACATGTGCTCTACCGATTAAGCTACCAGCCCATGTCCGAGCATGGAGTCAGAATCTTAGTATTTGTGGAAAAGATGGCCCCACTAAAACATACTTCTGTTTTTATAAGTTCAAAATATACCATTTACATTACTATGGTAAAATATTGAAAAGAAGAATTTTTTCCCAAATCAGATGATTTTCTGATTCTCAGACAAACACATACACAGACAATGGCCATTTATCCCTTCATCTATAGATCCTTGTATTTATCCATTTACCCTTTTTTTTATCCATTGATCCATCCATTGATCCTTCCAATGATCCATCCATACTTCCATCCACCCATCCTTCCATTCCCCCTCCCTCCCTTCCTCATTCTATTTTAATGAAATATCTCTGCCATTATACAGCAATATAGGTCATCTATCTATGAAATAGACTTTTATAGTGAACAAGTGTGCCTGCTAGAGTGTAATTTTCTTTATAGCTTCTGCATTAACCCATTCACACACAATGATGCTCTTTGACACCCCAAGGAAAAAAAGAAATTCAAAAACATTGTGGAAAATGAAGAAATTGCTTGTTACAAGCAATTTCTTTATTTTCCACAGTTTTACTACCTAAAAAGAAAAATATTTTTAAAATGTCACCACCAGAAAATTGCTGTTGCGACTGCTTTAATTTTGGACCAGTCTTCTTGTAATGGGTTAAAACTGTGAAGGGAAGATTTTAGAACCATGGCATTGTTCTTAAATACCTTCTACTGGAATGTAATTCTTGGAGAGTAGTTATGTAACATTGAATTATTGAAATAGATATTGGATCTGGATTGGATCCCCAACCATCTGTAGTAAACACAATTATCAAATAAAGTTTTAGACTGGTCCAAAATCAAAGAAGTTGCAGATTACAGTTTATAGTGAATGGAATTTTGAAACTGTAAAATTTGTCTGTTGGAGTAGAAACAGTGTGTGAAGGATATTTTTTTTTTTTTGCTTATAACAAGCAATTTCTTCATTATACCCCCAAAAACTATGCTTGGGAGGTATTAAGGAATCAGCTTGTTGGTCGGCCCATCTTTCTGTCTGTAGCTTTTTCGTGTCCGCTCAATTTCTCGGCAACCATAGGACGGATTTGATTAAAATTTCACTGATTTTTGTAATCAGTATCAAGCAGAGATATGCCTATCTCATTTTGGTTACGGTCCATAGATTTTTGACAGAGTCATGGCCCTTTGGTGAAAAATCATGTCCGCTCAATTTCTCAGCAACCATTGGACGGATTTGATTCAAGTTTTACAGAAAGATTTGGTATAAGTCAGACATGTGCATATCTTATTTTGGTTATGGTCCATTTATTTTTGACTGATTTATGGCCCTTCAATTAAAAAGTCTATTTTTTGTCACGGCCCTTTGGCGGATAGCACTTGTATATGGACAAGTGCTGTTAGGGGGTATTAGTCCACTTTGCGACAATATCTAGTTTTCCACAATGTTTTCCAAAGCTTCTTTTAAAGGGAAGTAGAAACAAGCAGGATCATGTGGGGATGTGTTCAATTGTTTTAGTCCTCCCAGGCAGAAGAAGCTTCCTATCCATTTTCAATCATTGTTGGCAGAGCTACAGATAGAGGGCGTAATTCGTATTTTAGTTTGAAATGTTCCACCAACACTGCCATAAACCCTATTTTGTAGGTACTCATTTGAATCGTCTCGACAAAACAATTCAAATGAGTACCCACAATATAGGGTTCTTTTATGAAATAAGGGTATTATGGTGCTGTCACCCCCCTCTTATCTAGACCTCTGGTTGGACTAGGATGGATTGTTTGAAGTAAGTACTGTTAGTGTTCCACTTCAAGGCGAGACAAATGAAACAGGATCTTTTTTGTGTAGCTTTCCATTCTACTTCTGATAGCAGGATGTACATGCTGGGTTTTCAGTCTACCCTTTAGTTAACCCATTCCCACATAATCCTTCCTTTTTACGCCTCTCAGAGCTTTAGAAAACATAGTGGAAAGTGGAGAAATTCTTTATTATCCACCATGTTTTCAACATAAAAAAGACAAAGTGATGTAACTTCTTTCAACTTTGAACAGTCCGAAATTTAGATGTGTGGGAATGAGTTAAACAATTACCAAAATATGACAGGTTGTCATGCCCTGAAGAAGTACTAGCACAGAAAACTTTATGGGAAAAAGAGAAATTGCTTGTAACAAGCAATTTCTCCTATCTCACAATAGTTTCTGCCCTATTTGGTCATCATATTCCAAAATCAACGCTATTTGAAATGCCATCAGCAACTTCTTACAATATGGACCTGTCTAGAATTCTGTCCTTTTGTAATGTGTTTCGATATCATAGAGTTGTCAGAGCAGCAGTGAAGCTGTAGCTGTGTTTATTTAGGGTACACAGCATTAATAGGTTAATCATGGAGTGTTTATTTCCTGTTTCCAACTTTTTACAAGTGGATAGACTAGCTTGGTGTACCCCATATCTGCATTACCAGCCTTTACTTTTATTAACCCTTTCCTGTTCAAAGACGAATTTTTAAGTTCCTGTGATTCTATACTTGATAAAACATTGTGGAAAAAGAAGAAATCGCTTGTGACAAGCAATTTCTCCTTTTTCCACAATATTTTCTACCACATAGGATGGGTTCATTTCAATTAGCATGAAGTTGTCATTGTCGTCTGCAACCTCTTTCAATTTGGACTAGTCTAAAAATTCCAAAAACGGGAAAGGGTTAAGTCACCATTTTCAAACTAATACCAGGCAATAGAAGTTTGTCTTTTTTGCGGAGAAATTAAAAAATTGCCTTGCTACAAGTAGTTTCTTCTTTTTACATAATGTTTTCTGTCATTTTTTTTTGAGAGGAGTACAAAAAGGGGGATTATATGGAAATAGGTTAAACATGTTTCCCAATAAATCCTGCTTTTTTGGCCCTCAATGAAAAGCCACATTATGAGAAACATTATCGGCAAAAAGGAAATTGCTTTGTCTACTTTGTCCATAGTTTATCTGTGTTTAAATGGTAGAAGTTTTAAATTTCATCAATTTAAAATGTTGTTAAAGTGCTGGCCCTAATTGAAAGAAGTGACAAATAATAATATTTTAAATAGCAATAGAATTAAAGAATAAGTGCCAAATAGTGTAGAAAGGATTGTGAGGAAAGGAGTTGTAGCTTGTTACAAACAATTTCTCTTTTTCACACCAATTTCCCATGATTGTACTTTTTCAGGGTGGCAGGAACCATCATTGTGTGTCAACTGTTTAAGAAATTATTTGTTTGAGCTTAGCCCATTCCCACTTGACTAAATTTTGAACTGGAAGATACAGAAAACAATTTTATGTTCTTCTCTGTGTTTTAGGATAGAAAACATTGTGGACATTGAAGAAATTGCTTGAAACAAGCAATTTCTTCTTTGTTCACAATGTTTTCTAAAGGTGTAAAAGGGGCATAAAAAGGAGGGATTGTGTTGGAATGGGTAATGGTCATCAAAAAGTTGGATTGTGTCGGAATTTTCCTGTACAGGGTAGCTAGATAAAGCGAGGCAGGTGCTGGGTGGATTTGGAGGAAATTGAGACCATCTGTTGATTGGGTTAACATGCTTATCAGATATATACCCCAGTGGAAACGCTGTAAGCTGATACCCTGATAGATTGAGGCGCTTACCCTTACCACGTATATTGTGATAAGTATAGAATTAACCCCTTACCAATTGGCAAAACTTTTTACTTGTCCAAATTGAAAGAAATTGACAGTTCAAAGTGTGTTAACCCATTCCCATACAAGGATGAATTTTGACGCCCCTCAAGAAAAACAATAGGGAAAAAATTGTGTTAAACGAAGGAATTGCTTGTTACAAGCAATTCCTTCATTTAACACTGTTTTCTTCCCAGGAAGTCGAAAAAATCTAATATCTCATAAACTTTTATCATCTTCAACTTCTTTTAAATTGGACTAGTCTAAAATTTTGTTGTCTGGTAATGGGTTTAACTTGATAAGAACAAAATAGGATAGAACACAATGTAAGTAAAGGAGATACTGCTTGTAACAAGCATTTTCTCTTTTTCTCGCAGTCTTTTCAACACAGGTCTTGAAAATTCCTAAAATTTCTACTTGTCCTGCACAATGAGAATATACAGTCTTACATTTAGATAATTTCTGTTTTCAAATCTTTTAACCCTTGTCATGCTGAACCGGAATATTCCGGTTTGGGCAGGAGGTGTAGACAAAGATCAGCCTGCACATAAGTGCAGTCTGATCTTGGTCTACACCTCCTGCTTATACTTTTTCTGCCAGAGAAATTACAAAATTGACTTTCAAAAGAAAAATTGATGATTTAACAACACATACTTTCAGTGCTCTCAGCCCTTTGATTCAATTTTGCAAGGGCTTTTATACAGCATGACAAGGATTAAATTTCACTCTTCTTCCATATATAGACAAAGAAGGAAAAAACTGGTGAAGAACAAGCAGACAAGTTGAATTTTTAAACCCTGCAACATTTATTTTTTTTGTGCGCTAAAAGCTAGTCAATCTCACAGAAAAATACCCCACAATGAATATTTTCAACACTATACTACAATAAGGCCATGCGTCCTTTTCCTCTTAGAGGGCCGCTGTCATAGCGCAGTCAGTAGCGCATCAGACGCTCAATCTTCAATCATTGGATGGGTTCAATCCCTGACGGCAGCACATATCCTTTATGACATTTGTCTCTCACCAATGGGTGGATAATTGCAAACTTAAGTGGGATAGCAGCTGGAGGCTAAGAAAGGATGTATTAGGTAGTACTGGTGTGAGAAATCCAGGAATCCATTGTTGGGTGCTCCAGCTGCCCCGATATGACTGAAATACTGTTAAAAGTGGCATTAAACTCCGTTTTAATCAATCAGTTTTCCTCTATGAGTCTGTCCCTCTGTCTCTGTTCAAAATACTGTAAACTTTGTATCACAAACTCCTCCTTCAGTTTTGCTTCATTTGTACATATTTGATAGCAGAGGTTGAAGGTTTTGCAAGAAGCAATTTTGAAGGCTCAATTGTCTCTTGATGAAGAGTTATCTCCCTTAGAACTTAGACATTTTTCTGTTTTCAAAAAGATAAGATTGTTTTTGGAAACAGATGGCTTGTAACTGCGAAAGTGCCAGTGGGGGTTACTTTAAGCGGTAAAGATTCTTTTGGACATTTGTCACCCATCAGTTGTTTGATAAATGCAAAACTATGAGGATGTCAGCCACTGGATGTAGTGGTAGTACTGGTGTGAGAAATATATTTGTACCAGGAATCCATGGTGAGGTGCTCCAGCTGCCTTGATGACTGAAATACTGTTAAAGGTGTTGAAATTTAAACAAACAAAACATTGTGCAAAAAGAATTAAATTCTCACAACAGAACTTGTTAAGATTTAAAGAACTTGCAGGTAGTTCTAAGTTATATGTTTAAATTCAGTTTTTATTCATTGATTGAATAAGTAAAGGATAATTTACCATGCTATCAACTGATCTATGATAGAGATTGTAATTTGTACTCTTTGTCAAAAATATCTCCCTATTTATATGGTTAAAAAACAGGGATCGACACTAAGAATGTTGCGGGATCCTGATGATCCAAGAAAATTGGAAGGGATCCCAGCAATTCCTGGGTAGGGATCCATTTGGGATCCTTCAATGTTTCTGAATGTATCAACTAATGCTCCTAATTCATCAAAGATTTTTCAGAAAAGTTCAATTTCTTCAACATTTAACCAAATACCAGACAACAATATTTAAGATTGGTCAAAATTCAAAGAAGATGCAGACAAAATTTTTAAGTTAAATGGAATTCTAAAAATATTTGTCTTGCGGATAAAGAAGAAATTGCCTGTAACGAATGAATTTCTTTTCTACCCAGAAAGACTGAAATATTTGAAATTCCATCAACTTGAAATGGTTTGTCTGAAACTTCTTTCAACTTGGCCCATTTTAAATTTTTGTTTTATGGTACTAACGGGTTAAGCTAAAGAAACATGAAAGCAGATGGGATAGAAAGAGGCTTGGAATATTAACCCATTCCCATACAAGGACACCTTTCACATATTCCTTGGGAGAAAATCTTTTGGAATTATTGTGGACAATGAAGATATTGCTTGTTGCAATCATTTTCTTTATTATCCACAATGTTTTCTACCTTAACCCATTACCAGAGGGCAACATTTTAGACTGTTCCAAAATGCAGAAGTTGCAGATGAAAATTTTATTTGATAAAATTATAAAATTCTTAGTCTTTTGAGGTTAAGAGCATTGTGGATAATGAAAATTACTTGTCTCAAACAATTTCTTCATTTTCCACAATGTTTCTTTTAATTTGTTTTCTCTAAGGGAGCGTTATTGTGTGTGAATGTGTTAAAAGACAAAAATTTTAAAAGCCCCTTCAACTTTTAATTGTCACCTGCAACTTCTTTGATTTTGGACCAGTCTAAAAACTTGACATCTGGTTATGGATTAAATACAAATATGCTGTAACATAGTGTTATTCAATTCCCAGATGGCACAATTTCAGACTGGTCCAAATTGAGAGTTTTTTTCACAATAACTAGTTGATGAAATCTTAATATTTTTGTCTTTTGAGGTTGAAAACATTGTGGACAATGAAGAAATTGCTTGTTTCTTCTGTGTGCAATATACTTTCCAAAGCTTTTTCCATTGGGGCATCAAAAAGGGTTATTTTGTGGGAATGGGTTAAGCTAAAGACCTGTGTAAGCAGAAGGGGTAGAATTTAGAGGCTTGGAATGTTAAATACAATATGGTGTAACATGGTGTTAACATGGATTTTGTTTTTACGATTGTAACAGGAAATGTCAACCTATAGGGCCAACCGTTTACGAATATTATTGTAAACAAAAGCTGAATGTGGTTATGAAATCATACATGTATACAAAAAAGGGTTGTTCATTAAAGGTTAAAATTTATTATGCATATTTTTCTTTTTCTAACATAATGTCTTGAATGCATTCTTATCACATACTTAATGTTTGCATTCATTTAATTAACCCTTTCCTGGACAAACACGGGATTTTACGTCACTGTAATTTTATACTTGAGAAAACATTGTGGAAAAAGGAGAAATTGCTTGTAACAAGCAATTTCTCCTTTTCCCACAATATTTTCTACCACATAGGTTCGTCAGATTTCAAATTGCATGCATTTTTCATTGTCGTCTGCAACCTCTTTCAAATTGGATCAGTCTAAAATTTCATAAAACAGGAAAGGGTTAAGTTTGTTTGTTTGAATGGGGTTTAACGCCGCTTTTAACAATTTTTCAGTCAGATGGGGGCAGTAGGAGCATCTAACAATAGATTCCTGGTATATTATCTCGCACCATTACCACCATTACATCCTTACCTAGCCTCCAGCTGCTATTCCACTTAGGTTTACGATTATCAACCCATAATTGGTGAGAAACAAATGTCGGGAAGGATATATGCCCCCACCAGGGATGGAATAGTTAACCCATTCCCACACAAGCCCTCCTTTTTACGCCCCTCAAGAAAAAAGCTTTGGAAAACATTGTGGAAAATGAAGAAATTGCTTGTATCAAGCAATTTCTTCATTATCCACAATGTTTTCTATCCAAAAAGACAAAGAAAATTTAAATTCAACCAACTTCAAAATATCGTCTGCAGCTTCTTTCAATTTGGACCAGTCTAAAATTTTGTTGAGTTGGAATGGGTTAAGATACTGAAATTAAAACATTAATTGGGAAAGGAAAGTTTAAATCTTACAGTTATCTTACATTCTTAAGCCTTATCTTATGCTGATCACGGAATATTCCTGCTTTGGCAGGAGGAATAGACAAAGATCAGTCTTCACACAAGTTCAGTCTGATCTTTTTCTACACCACCTGTTTGTTTGTTTCAATCCTAAGTTGTTTATGATTTAAATTTTCAAAGCAAATTTATCCCCCATTTAGTATTTCTACTTTTTTCAACCCTCTGATTTTAATGCAATTTGATAGATGATTTTATACAATTTTATACAGCATGACAAAGTAACATGGGTTATGTATGTTTTTGGTCCGTATCCAATTACCGCGAAATCCCATTTTATAATGTCTCGTGAGACAAATTTAACCTTTGGAAAACATTTCGGAAAATGAAGAAAGGATTGTGTGGTAATGGGTTAATTTGAATGCAACCTTCATTTTAAAGAGTATATTCAACCTTATATGGTCATTCCCTCAAAGATAAGACATTTTGCTGAATGCATACTGGATACGAAGTCCTGTGTACATGGTACCCCCATATGGTCTGTTCCCAGAGATTTTGGTTAGGGTGGTAGATAAAGTTTGCCGCAATCTTTTTCACATAGAATTCAGGTGTCTACAGGTATACACCATTTTGTTGTTTTACTAAGCTTGGACTACTAGGTAATGATTCTTCACACCCATTACTACACAATGACACTGTCTGAGGCCCTGAAGAAATACAATCATGAAAACATAGTGGATAATGAAGAAATTGCTTGTAACTAACAATTACTTCATTGTACACAATGTTTTTTCTCATAATCACAAAGACTTTTTAAATTTCACTAACTAATTTCACTAACTTTAAATTGTCTACATCTTCTTTCAAATTGGACCAGTCTAGAATTTTGTGTGGTAATGGGTTAAACCTGTTACCGTAAAATGAAATTTTAGACTCTTTCAAATTTATAAAGGGGCTGCATAAAGACAAAAGTTTCATGTTGATAGAGTTATCAATATCTCTGTCTTTTTGGGTAGAAAACATTGTGGACAATGAAGAAATTGCTTGTGATGAGCAATTTCTTCATTTTCAACAATGTTTTCCAATGCTTCTTTCTTGAAGGGTGTAAATAGTCGATTTGTTTGGGAATGGTTTAAAATCAATGATTTTGAGACAATGCTTGGGATATAAATATCTACCAATTAGACTTAGTTGTTTGGAGATTTAAGCCATTCCCACACAAAAATTTTTTAGACTGGTCCAAATTGAAAGAAGCTGCAGACGACAATTTCAAGTTGATGGAACTTTGAACTTTTTCATCGTTTTGGATAGAAAACATTGTGGATAATGAAGAAATTGCTTGATACAAGCAATTTCTTCATTTTCCATAATGTTTTCCAAAGCTCTTTTCTTGAGGGGCATAAAAAGGAGGGCTTGAGTTGGAATGGGTTAACAGAAGAACTCTGAACTCTCAATTATTCTATCAAAATGCACATGTTTTCAGGTAAAAAGCAATATAAAACAATAAATTATGTAATTCATCCTCTTGAACAACTTTGACTTTGCAGAGATATTAAGAAGCCATGTTTAGGATGGATTTTCGATTTCGAGGGGGATATGAAAAGAAGGAAATGGTTGTAAACAGTACTTTGGATGATATCTTCAAAGTACCGGTAAGTCAATTCTGGGTCGAGGGGAAAATCCTGGTTCCTGGTTTCAGTGTCTCCTGTACCCCTTTGGTTCCCTTTGGTTTTCTTATCCGTGGCTATTTTTGTACAAAAAGTCCAAGATTTTATCATCAAATTGGCACTGTTGGTGTTGGCCTGAAGTTGTTAGAGTTGACTAAGTGTGACAAACTTTAACCCATTCCCACACAACAAAACTTTAGACTCGTCCAAATTGAAAGAGGCTGCAGACGACAATTTCAAGTGGATGGTATTTAAATTTTTGTCATCTTTTTGGATAGATAACATTGAGGATAATGAAGATATTGCTTGATACAAGGCTTCCCAAGGCTTTCTTGAGTGGCTTTAAAAAGAGGGATTGTGTTGGAATGGTTTAACCTCTTGTTATTATTTAAGATGTTTACTTGAAACTTGACATGTGTGTTAACTTGGATGAAAGAGGATAATAATCTAGAAGCTTGTTTGTCAGGGTTATGTCCCCTTTTGGATATTTTTTCACTACCCTTCTACTGCAGCCATGTTATTGTACTTGTTTGCTGTGCTCTTTTTTTACCCATTACCAAATAGCCAAATTTTTGACAAGCCTAAATTTAAAGAAGTTGCAAACATTTCAAATTGCTTATTTGAAAACTAAGATCCAATTTTGGGTAGAAACCTTAAAAAAAAAGAGAAATTGTTTCATCCAATATAATTCTTCAGGGATGTAAAAAGTTGGATTGCGTGCTCTGGTTTTAACCCATTCCCACTCAAGACCTCCTTTTTACACCCCTGAAGAAAAGGCTTTAGAAAATATTGTGGATAATGAAGAAATTGCTTGTAACAAGCAATTTCTTCATTATCCGCAATATTTTCTACCCACAAAGATGAAAAAAAAAAGAAATATAGAATTCCATCTACTTGAAATTGTCGTCTGCAACCTCTTTCAACTTTGACCTGTCTAAAATTTCATTTTGTTGGAATGGGTTAAGCTTTTACTTAGAATAACTCCTACTCTCAAGATGGTGATCAGCCAAGAAGTATTTCCATTGTACAATATATCATTTCAAGGCTGAAAATCTTGTCTTTTAACCAATTATCAGATGGTGAAAATTTAGACTGGTCCATTTTGAAAGGAATTGCAGACAACAATCTTAAATTGATGAAATTTAAGATTTTTTCAGCTTTCTGGATTGAAAACATTGTGTAAAATGAAGAAATTACTTTATTTCACACATTTTCCCAATTGTTTTCCTTGAGGGGCGTTCAAAAGTGTCTGTGTTGGAATGGGTGAACCTTTTACTTTTTTTCAAAATTTTAGACTGGTCCAAATTGGAAGAAGTTGCAGACGTCATTCTTTAGTTGATGAAATTTTGTTTCAAGCAATTTCTTTATTTAACACAATGTTTTCCAAATGGTTTTCCTTGAGGGGCCTTCAAAAGCGTCTCTTTGTTGGAATGGGTTTACCCTTTCCTGTTTTTCAAATTTTAGACAGGTCCAAATTTAAAGAATCTGCAGACTACATTCTTTAGTTGATGAAATTTTGAAAATCTTATTATTTTGGGATAGAAAACGAGGATAATTAAGAAATTGCTTGTGACAAGCAATTTCTTTATTTTCCAATATGTTTATCAAAGCTTTCATATTAAGAGGCATTTAAAAGTGTCATTGTGTTGGAATCAGTTAACCCAATGACAAACAACAAAATTATAGACTTATCCAAATTGAAAGGAGTTTCAGACAGCATTTTAAAGTTTAATAATTAAACTTTTTTGGTAGAAACCATTGTGTAAAATGCTTCTTGCAAGGTTTTCATCAGGGGCATAATGAATTGAGATTGCATGGAAATGGATAAAAGATAAAATTGAAAAAGGTCATTTGAATCTAGGATTAAGTGCATACAAATATGAAATACTGTTTATGCCTCCGGGTTATTGCAGATTTATTAATTGCCATTTCAAAAAAATGTCAATTGAGGTTTCACTTAATGCATACAATGGAGTGACTTGGACATTTCTAATCATCATTCGGTTGACCCATTACCAGACGACAAATTTTAGACTGCTCTGCATTTAAAGAGGTTGCAGACACAATGAATTGGAGGCAATTTGAAATAAAACAATCCTAAATAGTAGAAAATATTGTTGGAAAAGGAAAAATTCATACAATTATCCTTTATCCAATCATTGATGAGAGACAAATGTTTGAATGGATATTTACTGTGACCAGGGATCTAATCTGGGACCTCATGATTGTGAGACTAACACGCTACCAACTACTGTATGAAAAAAAACAACACGCTTATTACAAGCATTTTCTTAATTTTCTACATTGTTTTCCCAAACTCTGTTCTTGACTGTTGTCAAAAAGCAGGAATGTGTGGGAATGGATTAACTCCCTTATTATGACTTTAAATCCGTTTAGGAAAACATTGTGCAAAATGAAGAAATTCCTTACAACAATCAATTTCTTTATTTTAACACACTGTATTCTACCCAGAAAGTTGAAAAAATTATTATGTCTACTACTTCTTTTAATTTGGACCAGTCTAAAAACTTGTGATGTGAGAATAGTTTACTGTTAGTCAAACTTGTATTTCTAGAGCATACCTGGTACAGTTAACCCATCCATTCCCACACAATGATGCTTTTTCAAGCTAAAATGTCTTAGCCTTTAATTTTTTGTCTGTAGTAACCCCTTTCAACCAGTCAAAGATTTTGCCATCTGGTAATTGGTTAACCCATTCCCCCATCATGACACTTATAAACGCCCCTCAATATGACAGCTTTGGAAAACATAAGTGGAGAATGAAGAAATTGCTTGTTACAAGCAATTTCTTCATTATCCACAATGTTTTCTTCCCTTATAGATAAAGATTGTGAAGATTTCATCAACTTAAAATAGTCGTCTGCAGGTTTGATCTTGGACCGGTTCTAAATCTTATATGAATGGGTTAAGGAACCAGCTCGCAATTCATGATTGTTGTCACAATGCGGTAAAGGTTATAATCTTGCCGTAGGGTATTAAGGTTGATACATCAATACAGACAATCATGTGACAGAAACATTAATGAAGCTTTCATACCCCGAATATAATGAAAAAAAGAACTTGTTTGTCACAGCTTTCACTTACAATACTGTAACTTTGCAGTTACATTATATTATATCTTAGGTGTTATACCAAAACTTTGTAGCTACAGCTTGATTAGCTCGTTAATTACCTGATAGTAAAATTTGAACTGATCCAAATTGAAAACAGTTTCAGACCACAATTTAAAGTTTATACAAAATATGAATTTGTCAATGTTCTGGGTAGGAAACATTCTGTAAAATGAAGAAATTGCTGGTTGGAAGCAATTACTTCATTTAACATTATTTTTTCACAATGGTTTTTGTTGAGCCCACTTGCGGTGAGGGAGACATAGTTGTCACTATGACAAGTGGGTGCTTGTGTGTTAATGTGTTAGTGCTTTAGTCTGTAAGTCTGTTAGTCTGTCCGTCCGAATTTGTCCAGGCAATTACTCCTACATTTACGGATGGATTTCAAAATAACTTGGCACAATTATTCTCCATCATGAGTAGATGTGCAATTTGAAAGAATTTTGGGATAGCTTCAAGTTTAAGGTCACAGCTCAAGGTCAAACACTAAAATTGTGCTTGTCCGGAGCATATTTCCTACAATTATGGATGGATTTAAAAATTTATTGGCACAATTATTCTCCATCATGAGTAGATGTGCCATTTGAAAGAATTTTTTGGATAGTTTCAAGTTCAAGGTCACAGCTCAAGGTCAAACTCTAAAATAGTAATTGTCCGGAGCATTTCTCCTACAATTATGGATGGATTTCAAAATAACTTGGCACAATTGTTCCCCGTCATGAGTAGATGTGCCATTTTAAAGAATTTTTTGGATAGCTTCAAGTTCAAGGTCAGAACTCAAGGTCAACACTAAAACTGTGCTTATCTGGAGCATGATTCCTTCAGAACTTTGTGGGCAGGTCAGCAGTTGTCCAGGGACAAACCATCTAGGTGTCAAAAAGTGTAATCATTAGGAATTTGAAATTTATGAAATTTCAGATTTTTTCAATTTTCTGGGTAGAAATCATTGTGGAAAATTAAGAAGTTGCTTGTTACAAGTAATTTCTTCATTTTACACAATGTTTTCTTGATTGTATTTCTTCAGGGGCGTCAAAGTGCATCATTTTGTGGGAATGGGTTACTGGTAGCCCAAGTTGTTTCCAAAATAAGAAGCCTTGTATTAACCCTTGTCATGCTGAATTAAAATTCTCTTCAGAATCGCATTAAAATCAAAGGTCTGAAAAGACTGGAGGTTCTACTTTCATATTGAAATCTGATGTAAACAACTCTGGCTCTAAAGGGACAAGTAGGTGGTGTAGACTAAGATCAGACTGCACATATGTGCAGGCTTATCTTTTTCTATATCTCCTGCCTAAACCAGAATATTCCAGGGTCAGCATGACAAGGGTTAACCCATTCCCCCACAGTCCTGCTTTTCGCTGCTCTGAAAATCAAAGCTTTGGAAAACATTTTGGAAGTTGAAGAATTTGTTTATAATAAGCAACTCTTGACATTTTGTCTGCATCTTCTTTCAATATGGACCAGTTTAAAATTTTGTTGTTTAATAAATGGGGTGATAGACAGCTTAAATAAAGTCTGTGAAATAAAAGATAAATGCTATATTAGGTAGAAAAGCAAAATGAGAAAGGAGACATTGGTTGTCATAAGCAAGTTCTACTTTTCTCACAATGTTTTCATTAAAACAGTTATTCAGTTGCCTAAAAAAGAGGGTTTGTGTTGAAATGGGTTAAATTCAATTTGAAATAAAGATAAGTTAACCCATTCACAGAAGATGACACTAATTGATGCAATTTTAAAACATTGTGGAAAATGAAGAAATTGATGGTAAGAAGTAATTTCTTCATTTTCCACAATGTTGTCTACCTGGAAAGTTGAAATTTAAGTTAAGCTTAAATTGTTTCCTGCAACTTCATTTGATTTGGACTAGTATAACATTTTCTTATCTGGCTATGGGTTAATTTCTATTACCACTTAACTTTTAAGAACTATTTTGATTTCTTCTTGGTAAGGAAGGGTAATACCCTGATAGGATCTGGAAATAGCTATTATCGATCTCAGAAAAGTCTGCAAAGAAGTTCTCTCCACAAACCCTAGAAGCAATAGGCCTTCCACCCCATTATTTTATTGACAGAATTCCGAGGAATTTCTCAAACTCATTGCCATGGTAACCGTAAAATACGGAAAAGTATTGATTTGGAAGGAATTCAGGGTCGTTTGCTTTGGTAGGGCTAATTTAGACAGTGAATGGGATTTTAGGCGGAGTATTGATCCATAACTACCCGCTGGTACTCTGCTAATGGTGTGTATGGGAATGAGTGGAAAAGAGAGAAGGAAGGAGGGGCTCTTATTTGGTTACCGTGGTGGCGGTATTGATTTTAGCTTTTTTTGGAGAAAAATCCAGATTATTTATTCCTTCCCCAGTTTTTAGAGTTCTCTGTTGATATTGGAAAGGGGGTATCTAGGGGTATGAAATGGTATGAAAAGTTAACAGATGATATTCACTCAAAATCAAAGAAATTGAAGACAGCATTTTAATGTTAGTTGATGAAATTCATAAAATCATAGTCTTTTGAAGTAAAATATTGTGGAAAATGAAGAAATTGCTTGTCTGCAATTACCTTGTTGATACTAGATGATGTTGGTTCAACATTAAAGAAGTTGCAGACACCAACTTTTAGTTGATGATGTTTATTGAATCCATGTCATTTTGGGTTAAAATATTGTCGGAAATGAAGAAATTGCTTACAAGCTACTTTTTCATTTTTTACAATATTTTCAAGAGCTTTTCCCCAAGGGTAGTAAACAAGCAGGAATGGATACATACTGGTGTTTGGAAGGACTTAGAGTATACTGTTATATGTAACAGTCTAGTGATGTTACCTACCCTTCTCTAGTAAGGTTTGTGAACACTGCAGTAAAAGGACAAAATGCATACATTAAGCTTATTCATTGACTAATGTTTCACTGGTCCCATCTAGATTCTAATGAGTTGATTGCAATCTTTAACCCTTTCCTCTTTGTTTTAAATTTTTGACTGGTCCAAATTGAAAGAGGTTGCAGATAACAATGAAAATCTGATTCAATTTATTTCAAGCGATCCTATGTGGTAGAAGATATTGTGGAAAAAGGAGAAATTGCTTGTCACATATAAAATCACATAGACCTAAAATCCCGGATTTGTACATAAGCCCTGCAATGCTCTATCCAAGCTCAGTTCGCTCAATCAGTAACCAAAACAGGCTGTGCTATCAATCTTGAGGGCATGAGTTCTAACCCCGGCTGGCCCAACAATTGCTCAAACATTTGAGAAAAGTCATCACGGTATGTGTTGTCTCTCATCATCAACCCTTGTCATGCTGTATAAATTACCTTACTGACTTGCTGTCAAATCAAAGGGCTGAAAGCACTGATAGAAATTGTCGTTCAAAAATCAATATTTCTTTTAGAAATCAACTTTATAAACAACTCTCGCAGGATAAGTACAAGCAGGAGGTATAGACTAAGATCAGCCTGCACATAAGTGCAGTCTGATCTTAGTCTGCACCTCCTGCCAAAACCAGAATATTCCGGGTTCAGAATGACAAGGGTTAATATTGAATGGAAGTTAAAAAACTTAACAACTGCCTCGATGGCCTGGTGGTATAAGTGCTTGACTTGTGATCTGTTGGTCGCAGGTTTAAGTGATCCCCAACATCACTACGATCTGCTTATGGGCAAGACACTTAATAACAAGCTCAAGCCTACCCAGCTGTAAAATTTGGTAGCAACACGTTTAAGCCACTGGCTCTTTCAGGGACTTGAAAATATATGGATTGTGTGTCTTTGAAAACGAATCTATAAGCTTAAAGCTTTTGTTGCAATGGAACAAAAATAAATTCATGTAAACCAAAAATTTAATGATCTAGAACTGGTTCAATAACTAGTTTTTGAATGGGTGCTGGAATATTGAGTTCTTGACCTGCCATTAAACTCATTGCCACACAATGAAATGTTTGGAGGCCTCTCAAGAAAAATAATTGGGAAAACATTGTGTAAAATGAAGAAATTGCTTGTTACAAGCAATCTCTTCAGTTCAAACAATGTTTTTTTCCCGCCAAAAAATGAAAAAATCTTAAATTTCATAAACTTTAAATTGTCATCTGCAACTCCTTTCAATTTGGACCAGCCTTAAATATTGCTGTCTGGAAATGGGTTATCTTTTAAACTTATTTCCTCTTGCGTATTCAGTTTTATGCAACTTATGATTGTAATGTCTGTTTGTCTACAGGCAATCATTGATTTTATTTAAGCCTTTCCTGTTCAATTCCTGGTTTTAGGTCCCTGTGATTTTATACTTGAGAAAACATTGTGGGAAAAGAAGAAATTGCTTGTAACAAGCAATTTCTTCTTTTTCCACAATATTTTCTACCCTGCCGAATGGTTATTTTTCAAATTATATCCTCTTTAAAATTTTGTCTGCAAAACCTTTGAATTATGACAGGTCTAACATTTTGCAAAACAGGAAAGGGTTAAGCCATCACAAGGGGACAAAATTTAGACTGGTCCAAATAGAAAGGAGTTGCAGATGACAACTTGAAATATGAAATTTTATATTTTTTCAACATTCTGTATTGAAAACATATTGGAAAAGGAAGAAATTTCTTTTAACAAGGGGTGTCAAAAAGGGTCACTATGTGGGAATGGGTGATGCCATTACCAATCGACAACATTTTTAGACTAGTCCATATTGAAAGACATAGCAGCCTATAGTTCAAAGTTTATGAAATTCTATTTTTTCAACTTTCACGATAGAAAAAATGGTGGGCAATGAAGAAATTTATCAAGAGCAATTTTTTTACTTTTAAAATAGTTTCTACAATTTTTTCTGTTGCTATTTTTCTTCGGAACGTGGAAATGTTGTTCGGTGATGGGTTAATCTCAATACAGTCATTTCTACTATCAGCAGAGCTGTATAAACAGAAGGAATGATTTTTATTTCAAAACTGGCCAAAAAAATGTAAAATTATCAGTAACTAGTTGCTCAAATGTTTTGTCACTGTGTGTGAACTTAAAGAGAGATTACTACTGGATAAATAATCTAGCATGTATGCACTTTCATACTCCGGGTCAGGTCTAATTTTTTGCAGAAAAATAACATTTCAAGACATTGCCAGTAAACAAAATCTTACACTTGTCAAAATTGAATGCAGAGGTCTAGATAAGAAGGGGGAAATCCTGATTTCTCAACGAAACCCTATGTTGTGGGTACTCATTTGAATCGTTTCGCTGAGACGATTCAAATGAGTACCTACAACATAAGGTTTAGGTTAGTAGTGAAATTTTTAGATGTGAAATACGACTGACACCCTTTATCTGCCAGCTCAGTGAAAGGGGTTGCAGATGACATCAAGGAAGTCAGTCTCTGAATTTTAAACTTTGCTGAAAAAGAAATGAATTAAATCACAGGGAAGTAAAATCAAGGATTGAACAGGAAAAGGATGATAAAAGGGTAGGAACTCATAAGACAACAAACAAGAATGTGGCCATGATTTGTTCAGAAATGCAACAAGCTGTCTCCTACATGATCTAGATTTCAAAGCTGTTGCTAAACAAAGATTGAAGAACGGGTGATTTATTCTGCTATTGTGGTATAATGTTATTTTGTGTCTTGCACATCCATTTTTTTCAATATTAGTTTTAAGATTTCATTATACCCCCAAAAAGTATGTTTTGGGGGTATATAGGAGTCATCTTTTTAGTTGGTCTGTCAGTTTTTCAGTCTGTCCGTCCGTCTGTCTGTAGCTTTTTCGTGTCCACTCTACTTCTCAGCAACCACTGGACAGGTTTGCTTCAAACTTCACTGATATAATCAGTATCAAGCAGAGATGTGCATACTCTAATTTGGTTATGGTCCATTGATTTTTGACGGAGTTATGGCCCTTTGGTGAAAAATCATGTCCGCTCAATTTCTCAGCAACCATTGGAGTGATTTGATTCAAATTGCAAAGAAAGAATTGGTATAAGTCAGACATCTGCATATCCTATTTTGGTTATGGTCCATTGATTTTTGACTTAGTTATGGCCCTTTAATTAAAAAGTCCCTTTTTTCTGTACGGCCATTTGGTGGATAGCACTTGTATATGGACAAGTGCTGTTGGAGGGTATTAGTCCGCTTTGTGACAATGTCTAGTTTTCATCGAAAATATGAGATGAAATATGTTGTCAGTGTGTGACTAAACTCTTGTTACTACAGCTTAAAACCCTAAGAAAAAGGTCTGGGATATATTGTGGAAAATGAAGGAATCAGTTTATTTAAACCCATTCCAACGCAATTCCACTTTTTACGTCCTTCATGGATGTGGCACTGAAAACAATGTGGAAAAAGGAGAAAATGCTTTTTACAAGCAATTTCTTCATTTTCCACAATATTTTCTACCCTGAAAGACAAAGAATCTTAACCCTTGTCATGCTGTATAAATTACCATTCTGAAATGTTGCCAAATCAAAGGGCTGAAAGCACTGATAGAAATTTTTCAAAAATCAATATTTCTTGTAAAAATCAACTTCATAAACAACTCTGCAGGAAAAGTACAAGCAGGAGGTGTAGACTAAGATCAGCCTGCACATAAGTGCAGTCTGATCTTAGTCTACACCTCCTGCCAAAACCGGAATATTCCAGGTTCAGCATGACAAGGGTTAAATTTGATGTTAAATTGTCCAAAAAATCTGCACCTTCTTTCAATTTGGACCAGCCTAATTTTTGTCATGTGGAAATGGGTGAACTGAACGATTTCTTCTTTTATGTTGAGCCCGCATGGGGGGAGCCAGCGAGACATTGTTGCGACAATCACAAGTCTGTGTATGTGAGTTACTGTGTGAGTGTGTCAATCTGTCTTAATTTGTCCAGAATATATTTTCTATATTTATAGATGAATTTAAAAAAAAGAAATAAAAAAAAATAGGCACAATTTTTCTCCATCATTAATATATACCATTTGAAATAAATGTTTGGATAATTCTAAGGTCAAGGTCACGGCTCAATGTCAAACTTTCAAATTGAGCATGTCAGAGCATATCTGTTATATTTTATGCATAAATTTCAAAATAGCCTGGCACAATTAATCTCCATCATGAGTAAATGTGCCATTTGAAACAAATTTATTCATAGCTTTAAGGTCAAGGTCACAGCTTAAGGTCAAATATCTTCGGGGCTCCATGTGTTGTCCCTGGTCAACTTTCTAGTGCACAATAATTTCTCCAGCAGACAAGATTATGGAATTTTTCAATTACTAAATTATTGTCTTCTGCATCTTCTTTCGTTTTAGAAGAGGCTAAAATCTTCTGGCTATTAGTGAAAAGACAAACTTACCCCATTCTAGACAGCAAAATTTTAGACCGATCCAAATTGAATGGAGTTGCAGACTACAATTTTAAGCTTATAGAATTTAGGATTGTATTTACTTATGGGTAGCAAACATGTTGGATAATGAAGAAACTGCTTATAGTATGCAATTTCTTTATTTTCCACAATGTTTTCCAAATTTTTTTCCTTGGGGTGTCTGAAAGTGTATTTGAGTGGGAATGGGTTAAAAAGCTATTCACTATGTGACAATTAGTGTCAAACCATTACCAGATAATGAAATTGAAACCATTCCCACTCAATCCTTATTTTGATACCCCTCAAAAAAAAAGAGAAGCTTTTTATAACATTGTGGAAATATCTATCACAACAAATTTCTTCATTTTCCACGATGTCTTCTTCCCCAAAAGATAAAGATTGTGTAACAAAAATTTCATCAACTAGAAATTGTCTGCAAATTCTTTGGATTTGGATCAGTCTAAAATTGTGTTATCTGGAAATAGGTTAATCCTTTTCTGTCTAGCAGAATTTTAGACCTGCTCAAATTCAAAGATTTTGCAGACAAAAATTTAAATTGGATTTAATGCAAAAATAACCATTCAGTAGGGTAGAAAATATTGTGGATAAAGAAGAAATTGCTTGTTACAAGCAATCCTTCCTTTTTCCACTATATTTTCTCAAGTTTTATATCACAGTGACATAAAATCCCAAGTTTGTACAGGAAAGGGTTAATAAAGGAAGATTGTTGTATGCATTGACAGGTATGAGAAGTGCTATACCCAAGGTTAGGATAGTTTGTCAATCAAAAGTCAATTTACCCATTCCCACACAACACTTTTGGATACACTCAAGAAGAAAAGCTTTGGAAAAACATGGTGGAAAATGAAGAAATTGCTTGTTGCAAGCAATTTCCATTGCTTGTTACAAGCACTATTTAGACTTCATGACATTTTCTACCCTTTAAGACATAGTATTGAAAAATTTCATCTACTTAACTCTTGTCATGCTTAATTATATTTCAAAAAGAGAATTGCAGTAAAATCAACATCTGAAAGAGCTGGAATCACCAAATTATAAATCAATATTCATTTACAGGCTGATCTTTGTCTACACCTCCTAACAAAGTAGGAATATTACCAGTTCAGCATGATCAACAAGGGTTGCCTGCAACTTCTTTCAAATTTAGACAAGTCTTAACCCATTCCCTCTCAGTGACACTTTTAGACTCCCCCAAGAAAAAAGCATTGGAAACCATTGTGGAAAATGAAGAATTTCTTCATTTTCCACACTGTTTTCTATCCAAAGTTTAAAAAATCCATAATTTCACAACTTTTGAATTGTCGTCTGCAACTTCGTTCAATTTGGACCAGTTTAAAATTTTGCTTCGGGGTAATGGATAAATGGTGTTGTCCAGAAATGTGCTAGAGTAGGAATGTTGACAGGTGCGAGAGGTACATGTACCCAGGTTGAGGACAGCTTGTCAATCAAAAGTCGATTAAGACCTGAGGTACCCAAACTCTGGATGACAGGTGATGGTCATCACCCTGAATGGTTAGGCTATGTAATAGAGACACAAATATCCTTTTAACGAGAGTGACTCAAACCTTATGGCCTTCACAATTTTAGATATTTCCTTCCACGTGAATCTTTTAACTGATTCCTGTTCAAAGCCGTGATTATATATTGTGACAAGCGATTTCTTCCTTTCCCACAATGTTTTCTTAAGTATAAAATCCACAGAACATAAAAACCAGAGATTGTGCAGGTAAAGGTTAAGGCAGGAAGCGAACCTCGACATTTGGTGAAATTAATTTAATTTATTGTTGGTTTGAAGGCGTAAACATTGTAACTACAGCTTATTCAAGCTGTAGCTTCAGCATTTAGTTGCCAACTAACTATTCTTACATGTAACTGATCATAGAAGACAAGTTCAGGGTCACAATGCAGGGCCAAGATTACAGAAATATAATTGTAGTCACACTTTGAATTTGGACTTCAATATGGCACTGTATTGCATTTGTCCAAACAAGTTGTTTTTATGATTGCTTATCTTTTCCTTTCAATGTTTGTACAAATGTATGGAATATATAAATATAAACATCATCATAATTATAGCTTCTATCTTTAACAGTGAATGAATGTTCATTTTTTCAGCCTATTTTGTATGGACATGTGCATTTTTACAGGCCTGGGCAGCATCCTTTCCTTTCCAGAAACTCTGTGGCATGGTGTATTTATTACCTAGGGGTGAAGCATGGATGGTACAATGGTTGCTTGCATGTTTATGTGACAGGTATGCCCTTCCCCACCCACTTCTTTTACTTAAATGCACAGGAAATTTACTGATCGCTGCTGTCAAGCAAAAATTGAGACTAGAATGTTGACCTCCGACAGTCACATCAAGCATTTTTGTTGGTTTGACCTCTTAACCAATTACCACACGGCTAAATTTTAACCAGTCCAAATTCAAAGAAGTTTCAGATGACAATTTTAAGTTGATGAAATGTTAAAAAAAATCTTTGTATTTTGGGTTAGAAAGTATTGTGGATAATGAAGAAATTGCTTGTAACAAGCAATTTTCTTCATTTTCTACAATGTTTTTCCAAAGTGTTTATTTTGAGGGGTGTAATAGCTTGTGTGGGAATTATGGTTTAAACCTTGTAACTACAGTGTATTCAACTTGTGGTTACAGTTGCCGACCCATTATTTAATCTTTGCTGTTCTTTCTGGAAGATCATGTAATTATGCAAACAAAGATTGTTCGATATCTCGGTCAAACTGTAAAGTCAGAGGTCAATAAGCGTAGCCAGCGATCCGTCAATCATAACATAAAAGGGAGGTAACTGTGAAGTAAATAACCTATCATACAAATTTCATAAGATGTTCTAGAAAGAAATTTGCTTCTACAATGGCCAACACTAGAAACAAAATTAATGATCAAAATTTATGTTTTAACTCTTAATATGTAATTTTGACAAGTCATTTCAACACATAAACACACCACTGGCAAAAAAATTGAACTCTATCTAAAAATTCATAAATAGTGTCATAAAGCAGGTTACGTCATTGAACTGGTAAATGAAACTAGATTTCATTTATGCCTTGGAATCCAAAGCTTTGAAGAAGTGTAGTTAACTTATGTAGCTTAAATTGCAAGATTCTGAAGAAATGCTTTACGTTTCATTACCTCCCTTTTATGTAGGTTTTCCTGATATTTTATTATATCCCATTATATGTTTTGAAAAAATCTATGTAAATGCATGATTTGATGCATCAAAAATATGGTAGCTTTTGTATGCAGAAGGTACAGAAACTGTTCTATTTGTCATAACTATAAATTCAATTTAAGCTAATGATTTCGTAAAAACAATCTTTTTGGTTCTTGATTGAATTTTACAGTACTTTGCCTAATCCCTTTTGAAAATATAGCCGCCGTCAAAGCGCAGTCGGTAGTGCATCAGACTCCAAATCTTCAACTATGGGATGTCATGGGTTCAATGCCTGGCAGTGGCACATATCCTGTCCGGCATTTGTCTCTCATCAATAGGTTCATAATTGTAAACCTAGGTGGGATAGCAGCTGGAGGCTAGGAAAGGATGTAGAGGTAGTACTGGCATGAGAAATACCAGGAATCCATTGTTAAGTGCTCCAGCTGCCATGGAATGACTGAAATACTGTTAAAAGTGGCGTGATACCCCATTCAATTGACCAACAAACCATTTAGAATTATTTTTCAAAACTATTAGAATCGTAAGCTTAAAATTTTGGGACTGATTGACAATAAGAATATTAAAAGCAACAGATAAAATTAAGCTTTGAGTGTTGTAAAACATGATTTGAATCAAACAAATTGAACCTTTGTCCCTGTAAATGGAACAGTTAACTTTGTCACCTGTTCGTAACCCGGGTACAAGCCTATCACCCAATGGAATGTGTGCATGAATAAATAGAGGGTTTGGCTTTAAGTTTTATGTGGCATCAGATAGGAGGCATGAATTTATGTTACATACAGTACTCAACTTTGTTTTGTCTTAGTCCTTTTGAATAAAAGACACTTAGAATTTGCAATCTGCATGCCATATTTTTTGTATCATATGTAGATTCCAGAAAAGATTTATATTAATGATTAAATTTATTAATTTTGCAAAAGACAACAAAAAAACAAATAACAATAAAAACAACAGTACCCTACTTGACACTTTTTGATTTTGAAGAAATTTTGAAATTTTTCTGCATTTTCTTGCATTATTGTTTAGCATAAATCAAAGTACTGATAGTACTGTAAGCTAGCAAAGCATTGTTTTGTTAAGAAATCTTAATAAGAACTACTTTTATGGTGTTGTCATTCGGTGGATTTAGTGGTTAAGCCTCCAGTGGTGGTTTGAACTTGTTGCACTTTGAGACGACCTCAAAAGATTGTATTTTAACTTAAGCTATCAAAGCTGACGCTTTGCTAGCTAAAAATATCATAACTATAGCTTGAAAATAAAGCTGTACTGTAGATGTTAAATAGTTTTAGCAAGTGAATATTACTTTGAAATACCATGGTTACTGAGAAATCATTTAAAGAAACTGAAATCACTACACAATATTGAAATCAGATACCATTCTTTTGCATTGTATGAAGATAATTATTGCATGTACTCTTTCCAATTTTCGGATTTCTTTGACCCCTTCCCATACAATCTTTTTGATGCCCCTGTAGAAAAAGGGTTTGGAAAACATTGTAGAGAAAAAAGCAATTCTTTTATTGTCCATAATTCCTGTTTTCTTTTCAGAAAGAAAAGGATTTTCTACAAAAAATTGTTGTCTGTAACTCCTTTCAATTTTATCCAGTCTAAATTTTTAATGGTAATGGTTTAAAAGGCTATAAACTTGCAACATTCAGGGCTTTCAATACATAACTCATTCCCACACAATCCCACTGTGTTATGCCCCTGACGAAAAGGTTCAGAAAAACATTGTGAGAAATGAAGAAATTGCTTGTGACAAGCAATTTCTTCTTTTTCCACTTTGTTTCCTACTTGAAATGAAAAAGATTTTTTTTAAATTTTGGTCATGTAAATTTGTTGATTGCTTCTAACCGTACTTTCAATTTGGACAAGTCTAATGTATTTTCATCTGGTAATTGGTTAATTCAAACCTAAAGGATATTTTCTAATGACGGGTATATTTTATTGTAAAACCAGGGTAGGTATTGCCCGATATCTAACAGCATCTCAATTTTGTTATGCTTATTGCTAGCGGGAAAAATTCATTAAGTTTTATCACAAGTTGGGTAGCTGTTATTTCAGTTTTAATTTCCAAACTCTTGTCGTCAGATTAAAGAAGTTTCTTTGCTATAACCGTAAATAGATCTTTTTGATGAAAATTAAAGAAAGAGTTTATTGAAAAACTTTCCGATCACAATAGTCCAAAACTCTGACATTAAAATTTTTAGTTTCTGTACTTGCAATCTTATTATCTTCAGTGCCTCTCTGGACTATGCATAAATTTCAGTCATGTATTAAATGAAAATATTTAGATAAAACAACAACAATTATTTAAAATCTTTAACTCTGGGATTGAACTTTGATAATTTAAAAAAAAAAGCTAAATGCATGAAAATTAACCCTTGTCATGCTGAATTATGAAGATATCTACAAAATTGCCTTGAAATCAAAGGACTGAAGCACTGGAAGAACCAAGCATGGGTTGTTAACCCTTTCCTGTTCAATCCCTGTTTTTTACGTCCCCCATGATTTTATACATGAGAAAACATTGTGGTAAAAGAAGAAATTGCTTGTAACAAACAATTTCTTCTTTTACCACAATATTATCTACCCTATAGGTTGGTTAGTTTACAAATTGCACTCACTTTTAGTTGTCGTCTGCAATTCTTTCAAATTGGGCAAGTCCAAAATTTTGAAAAACAGGGTTAATATCTATTTTAAAAATAATCTTATTAACAACTCTGACTTAAAAGGATCAAGCAGGTTGTTTAGAATAAGATCAGACAGTACATAATTATGTGCAGGTTGATCTTTCTATACCTACTGCAAAGCAGGAATATTCTGGGTTAAGAAAGACAAGGGTTAAGATACAAGAGAAAGAAACTAAAACATGTATTACTTCCAAGTCTATAGTTCTTGCTTCAAAGTAAGAGATATACAAGATGATAATGGGTTATTTTTTCAAGAAAGAAATAGCTCTCCATGAGTTCTTCTTTTGCTGAAATAAGCTCCTACAAGTTTTTAACAAAGAATGTTTCGTTAATACACAAGTTACTCCTGAGATTTCAATTTGTTAGATATTCAAGGACGAGGGTTAGTTCAGTAATAAATTTCTCTTTTTTTCTCAAACCAAGCCTCAATGAAAAATTGATTGTATTTGTAATATATTCCTTGTCACCCCGAAATTCAATGATTTCATGCTTTCCCCAATACTACCACCAGTGTAACACATGGTTTCAAATAGAACCAGTGCAGTTTGGCAACTGCAGAGTAGAAACGGCATGTTTTATTCCTAGTTAATATGTGACAAAGACCTTGTTATTCTACTTTGTCCTTTTGTTTTACATCTCTGACTGCTTTTGCAGTTTGAAATCAACTTTTTCCAAGGGGAAACTTGTTACCTAGCATGAGGAAAAGGGTGGTCATTTAGAGCTGGTAACCATATTAGGAAAAATCCAGGATCTTTTCACTCTCTACCACATAAAGTTGGGATAGATTAGAAATTAATTATTCTACATCGGGAGTTTTATACCCGATTAATGCATGCCATTTACCCAGTTACAAGCCTGTTTTCTACCTTATTCAATGCATTGGCACAAACTTGGTCTATTGTTAACAGAGTACGTTTGGTTATGAGTTTGGGCTTGATATTTTTCTATAGTATAATTTTGTGCAACCTAGGATAAACATTGTGCTTGTTAAATAATATTCAAAATAATTCTAGCTTTTACTGTTTAACCCATTCCAACTCAATCCCTCCTTTTTACGCCCCTCCAGAAAAAAGCTTTGGAAAACATTGTGGAAAATGAAGAAATTGCTTGTATCAAGCAATTTCTTCATTATCCACAATGTTTTCTATCCAAAAAGTCGAAAAAATTCAAAATTCCATCAATGTGAAATTGTCGTCTGCAGCTTCTTTCAATTTGGACCAGTCTACAATTTTGCTGTGTTGGAATGGGTTAACCCTTGTAATGCTGAATAAAGTCATCTACAGAATTGCATTAAAATCAAAGATCTGGCAGTACTGGATACAGTTACGTGTATTGTTGGTTCATAATTCTTTAGAAAAAAATCTTATAAACAACTCTGACTTACAAGGGACATTGGGTGTAAACTAAGATCAGACTGCACATATGTGCAGGCTGATCTTTGTCTATACATCCTACCAAAACGGGAATATTCTTGGTTCTGCATGACAAGAGTTAAAACTTTTTTATTCAGTTAAGCTCACAGTTTAAGGTTTAAAACAATTGTCGTGTATGTATATTGTACCTATATACCTGTATGAAATATTATTTTTCCTCACTGTCGTGGTGTAATGAGAAAGTGTGGACATTTATAAGTTGTACCTTAGATTGTGCTTCAAGCAATTATTCATAAAAAGTAGATTTAATAAATCAATTTTGAAATTCAAATTCTAACAAATATTTTTTCAACAGATGATTTTGTTCAATAAAGATATGTTTAAATGTTTGAAACCATGGGTAGAGAAATCAGGCTGATTAATGCATAATTGATAATTATAAAAATAAATAAACAAAACAAAATGATTTTGAACAAATTTTGTAGAATAATTTTCACTTATTAGACTATCTTTTGATTTAATTCATAATTAGACAATTTACTTCTATGAATAAGAAGAAATAAATAAATAGAATGATAATGATTTTTTTTTCATTAAGCGAATAGTAATGAAATTTAACTTGATTGTTTGATTTTTTCAAAAATAATTTTAGAGAATAGCCATGGAAAGGAAAATACATTTTGCTTTGATTCAACTTAAACAATTTGAATAGTACTTAGTCATTCTTAGTTAAAAATGCAAATGTTGCTGGGTACAATGAGATAGAGGTGTGATTAAATGGTTTATTTTATTTTTTTAATAGGGATGGCTCTGAGTAAGACATTTGCTTGTATGTTGCACCAATCATTAACTCGTCTTAAATTTGTTCAAACTCAGGATCCTGTCTCGACAAGACCCAAACCAGAAAAATGTCAAACGGGTAAAACATCGAAAGAAGAGACAGAAGCGAAGCAAGAAGAGGACAAAGAAAGTGTAAGCTCAGATAATGACGATCTTGTCATGTCTGTCGACTCTATAGCGGAATCTCCATCCTCTGAGAAAAACATGTGTATTGACGAACCGGTTAATGACCATGAAGAAGATGTATCTGAAGTGGTGCCAATTGAAGATGGGACATCTCAGGATAGTGAGTTAACAAACGGGGATTTGGTCATCTTATCCACCGAGTCTATTAAAAGTAATGCGCAACATTTCTTGGATACTGGGCAGAAGAGTCTTCCTCAGATACCAGAAATTTTACAGAATCTGTCAAAAACTGGTGAAAATATGAAAAAAGTAATAACAGAAATGCCATTAATTGAGGTGCCAGCTAAGTCACCTTATAAGGGTGTAATGGTGCCATGTGGAAAATTAAAAGACTATCTGGACTCTCTTCTTACATTTAATCGTAAGTGCATGCTTCGTAAAGGTCGGGAGGTGCATAAAATCTACGTGGATATGGTGAAAGGAGAGTGTTTCCTTGATGACCAGTTTTCATACACAGAGTTCGGTAAAATGGTGCTACAAAATGGAAGTATCCGCGCAGGTCGTGCCAAAAATGCCAAACAGATTGTGGTTGCTCGTGAAACCCTGTACTGCAGTGGAACTGCATCCTGTAAAAGGGCTTGTGGAGGATATGGAGTTTGTCTGCCAGGTTAGTTGCTATGGTAACTTATACATGCACTTTGATTTCACAACAAGCATTGTTGACTTATTAACATGAATTTAGTAACATAATTTTTTATCTGTCTAAAACTTTAGAGAACAGTCTTGAGGATAATGATATTAAAAATTTAGTGTAATTATTTAAATCTTATTGGGAAAGTAAAAGTTGTATGTTGTGTAAATTTCATGGGGGTATTTTGCATCATTCCCTGGTTTATGAGTTCAAATATCAACCTTGTAGAGTGTAGAGTGTTGGCTTCCTGATCGAGGGGTCCCGAGTTTGATTCTCGGGAGCGGCTATTGATCTGTTCTTTCATAGTCCCACACGTTAGGCACGAGGAATGGCATATTCTCTAGTAAGCAAAATCTAGAGGGATTAATCTAAGTTGGTAGAACTTGTTTTCAGAAGATATGAAATAGATAAGTTTAAACTAACTATGTAAAATAAGTATTTAACCCTTTTCATGAAGGGAATTACAGAATTGCATTGAAATAAAAGGGCTGAAATGACAGAAAGTACTTTTGTTAAGTATTTGATTTTAACCGTTGTCATGCTGTATAAACTACCTTACTCAATTGCTGTAAAATCAAAAGGCTGAAAGCACTGATAGAACTTGTTTTTCACAAGTCAATATTTCATTTAGAAAACAATTTCATAAATAGCTCTGGCAGAAAGTACAAGCAGGAGGTGTAGACCAAGATCAGACTGCACTTATGTGCATGCTGATGTTAGTCTCCACCTCCTGCAAAAACCGGAATATTCCAGGCTCAGCATGACAAGGGTTAAAATTTATCTAAATAGCAACTCTGAGTATAAAGGGTTTAAAGGGAGGTCTAGACTAAGATCAGCCTGCACATCAGCTTGCAAATATTTGCAGCTTAGTTGTTGTCTGCAACTCCTTTCAATTTGAACCAGTCTAAATTTTTGCAGTTTTGAAATTGATAATCAAAAAGCTCAAATCTAGGTTAAAGAAAGGATCAAGCACAGGTCAAAGACAGGAACTAACACAGGTTCTCATATAAGCCATGGGTATAGTTAGGGGTTTGGAAATACGGGTTCTGTCCACTTGTCCCTGGACAAGTAAAATGCGATTTTCTTCTTGTCCTGGGTCAGAATGGACTTGTCCAAAAATAAAAGAATAGATAAATTTTGGGAAAAAAACATTGTTTTACAGAAGAAAATGCTGAACTCGGCATTTTCTTCAGTAAAACAATGTTTTCTACCCTTAGAAACAAATACTATGCTAATCCATATCTAATATCTGTTGGAACTATTAGGTACTATTCCAAGATTTGCCCTGATATTTACTTGTCCATGGACAAGTAGCCTAAAAGAATTCACTTGCCCGCAGGAAGAATAGCCCAGGACGGACAAGTCGGGCATGGGAATTCCACACCCCTGGGTATATTGCAGTGGGAGCATGTAGTACCCCTAATCCTGGTGTCCCGGGTTTAATCCCTGGCTGTGGCGAACATCCTTTCTGACAATCATCTCCCACCAAAGTGTTGATAATCATAAACCTAAGTGGGATGAGCAGCTGCAAGCTCGGAAAGGATGTAGTGGTTGTACTTGTATGAGAAAGACAAGGAATCCAAGATTAGGTGTTTCAGCCACCCCGATATGACTGAAGTACTGTTAAAAGTGGCACTAAATCCCATTCAATCAATCAATCAGATTCTCACATTCTCACTTCATCCTGCTTTTTAACGACTCCCAAGAAAAAAAAAGCCACTGTAGAAAAAAGACAAATTGCTTGCAATCAGCAATTTCTTTGTTTTCACTTATGTTCTCAACCCAGAATGAGAGAGATATCTAAAAATAGAACCACTTGCTACTTCCAGTCCAAAATGTTATAGTTAACTCATTACCAAACAATAAAACTACCAGACAACAAAATTTAAGATTGGTCTAAGTTGAAAGAATTTGCAGATAAAATAAAACTGCACTAAAGTTTGCTAATAAGTGTCATATAAAGTAGAAAACATTGTGAAATATGGAGGAATTGCTTATTACAAGCAATTTCTACATATTTCAAGTTGTTTTCTACAGTTCATATTTTTTAGGGTTTCAGAAAGTTTATTTGAGTGGTAATCAGATAATCAGGCTTAATATTTTCAAAGTAGCATTGTATTAAAGTAGAATTACTTTTCTATAACTATACTAGACTGAAAAAGAATCTTCCAAAATTTCATTTCTGTTTATTTCAAAAACTTTTACAAATTACTTCTGCAGTTAACCCATTCCAACTCAATCCCTCCTTTTTACGCCCCTCAAGAAAAAAGCTTTGGAAAACATTGTGGATAATGAAGAAATTGCTTGTATCAAGCAATTTCTTCATTATCCACAATGTTTTCTATCCCAAAAGACGAAAAAATTCAAAATTCCATCAACTTGAAATTGTCGTCTGCAGCTTCTTTCAATTTGGACCAGTCTAAAATTTTGCTGTGTTGGAATGGGTTAACCTATTACCACAAAATCCTGCTATTTTATACCCAAAAGAAATACTTGTAACAAGCAAATTCACTTTTTCTCACAATGTTTTCTACCTTATTTGACACTAAGTCTTGCTCTCCAATTCATTCACACTTTTGTAGTGTTATCTGTAAGTTCTTTGAATTTGGAACAGTCTAAGAGTTTTTTGTCTGGTAATGGCTTAATCTTTTACCAAATGACAACATTTTAGGCTGGTCCAATTTGAAAGAAGTTGCAGACAACAATTTTTTTGTTTATGACAATTTGAAACTCTTTGTCTTTCAGGAAAGAAAACATTGTGAATAATGAAGAAATTGCTTGTCACAAGCAATTTCTTCATTTTCCACAATATTTTCTAAAGCTTTTTTCTTGAGGGGCGTAAAAAATAGGGATTTAGGTAAAGTGGGTTATCAGGATTCCAAACTATTTGAAAAAGAGAGTGGATTCATTGCAAATGTTAATCTATTATATGGAAATTCAAAAATGACACATGTGCAGTCTGATCTGGAGTTACATTCCCCACATCCAAGATGGCTCCTTATTGCATCAGCCGCAGTCATAGCGCAGCTAAAAGTGTGTCAGGCTCTAAATTATGAGGTCCAGAGTTTGTTCCCTGGTCACAGCAAGTATCCTTTCAGACATTTGTCTCTCACCAAATGATGGATAGTCCTAAACCTAATTATGCTACGTTTACACCATGTTCACGGCAGCCACGGCAGCCCCGTTTGTCCGAAACGTAGCGCGCCGTGAGAGTTTGGTTATTTTTGTCTCCGTTTTCAGGTTTTGTTACGTCTTGTTTAGTTTACCTGCGACTCGTCACGGTTTCCGTAACCGACCGTGACTGGGTAGCCCCGGAGCCTCCAAGGCACACTACGGTTTAGTCCACGGTCAACCACGAATGTCCCCGTTTTAGTCCACGGTCTACGACGGATGCCAGTACGTTCCGTTACGGCATACTACGTTCAGTTAAGTTCCCTCACGATTCCCGCGTTTGGAGCAAGGGATGTTACGTTATTTCACGGTCTGTCAAGGCTTTCTACGGACAAACGTGGATGTCGGGAAGTATTGTATCGCGTTTGTTGCCACGGTATAAATACCCCCAAAAGCAGTAGCAATCATTGCATTCCGAAGACTGATAAAACCATGGATATTTCAGACGAAGAAGACTTTGTATTTGTATGTTTGCTAGGCGCATATATCAAGTCTGTCCAGCAGAAGTTGCAGAAAGGCGAGACAACAGTGCATCAGTCAGGAAGAAGGCGTACAAGAAGACCAAGATCCAAATGGGTGCGCAGATGGTTGTCAGAATACAGGCGACAACAACTTGGTCACTATACAACATTATAATCAAAGAGTTTCGTACCGAAAACGTTAAAGCCTTTCAAAACTACCTGAGGATGCCTCCAGAGCTTCCCGTCGCACTATGGATCGCCTCCAAGTTTTGTTACGGCCTGCTACGTACTGTCACGATTCGTTGCGTTCATTCCCGTTTTTCTACGGCCTACTACGTTTCTCATTTCCGCCGTGATTGCCGTGGCAAATTTTTTGACAGCCAAAAAATCTGGCACGGCAACCCCGGCAATCACGGTCCGTCACGTTTGCCTATCCCGTCCCCCTACGTTGCCTCACGTTCATGCCGTTTTGTCCACGGTCGTCTGAAACGGGGCTGCCGTGGCTGCCGGGAACATGGTGTAAACGTAGCATTACTAGGAAATACCAGGAATCCATTTTTAGGTGCCCCAGCCACTGCGATATGACAGAAATTGTGTTACACATCATTTAATCAATCAATTAATTATGTATGATTGTGTTAATTCAAAAGAGGACTCATCTACTTGATTGATTGAGTGAATGGGGTTTAGCACCACTTTTAACAGTAATTCAGTCGTATCGAGGTAGCTGCAGCACCTAACAATGGATTCCTGGTATCACTCACACAAGTACTACATCCTTTCCTAGCCTCCAGCTGCTTTCCCATTTAGGTTTAAGATTATTCACTCAGGACTCATCTACAGTCTGATCAGGATTGCTACATCTCACACAATCAAGATGGTTCCTTATTGCATGACAGATTCACATTCTAAATTGCTTCATAGATTAAAGGGTATACACCCTTACATAAAACAATCCAAGTTTTTAGAGCCAGCGGCCCTGTTCACCCATTGAAATATTCATGAGTTTTAAATTAGTGGCTGGGTTATATCAGCTCTAGTTAAAACACACCCGATTAATTTATGAATAGATTTAGAATAAATTACCCCATCCAGTTCCTGAGTACATTGATGAAATCTTTGTAACTGGAGGCTCCTACTTTACCTACGAATAAAAATTCAACCCATTCTAACATAGTCCTGCTTTTTTCTGACAGTACACTTAAGGAAAAAACTTTGAAAACATTGTATCAAGCAATTTATTCATTATCCACAATATTTTTTATCCAAGAAGACGAAAATATTTTCTATCCAAAAAGACAAAAAAAACTTAACCCTTGTCATGCTGTATAAATTACCTTGATAAATTGATGTAAAATCAAAGCGCTGAAAGCACTGAGAGAACTTGTTCAAAAATTGTTATTTCTTTTACAAATTAATGTCATAAACAACTCTGGCCGGGAAAGTACAAGCAGGGGGTGTAGACCAAAATCAGACTGCACTAATGTGCAGGCTGATCTTGGTCTACACCTCCTGCCAAAACCGGAATATTCCGGGTTCAGCATGACAAGGGTTAAGATCAACTTGAAATTGTTGTCTACAGCTTCTTTGAATTTGGACGAGTCTAAAATTTTGTTGTATGGGTATGATTTCTAACATTCTAACATGACCCTGCTTTTTTACAACCCCTAAGAAAGGAGCTGTAGAAAAAGATTGTAGAATGTAAACTAATTTCTTCTTTTCCCACAATGATTTTTTTTACTTTTTTTTCTCTAAAGAGGAATAGAAATCAAATGTCTTGAACCAAATTTTGATGTCTTAACCCTTGTTATGCTGTATACATTACCTTACTGAATTGCTGTAAAATCAAAGGACTGAAAGCACAGTTCGAACTTGTTGTTCAAAAATCAATATTTCTTTTAGAAATCAATTTCAACCAAATTTGGCAGGAAACATCCTTATGAGAAGGTGCTTCAGATTTGTACATGTCAGTTATCTCTCCTTGGGGCTCCATAAGGGGCCAAAAAGGGTACATCTTTAAAAATCTTCTTTTCATGAACCGGCTGTCAGATTAGATTCAGATTTGGTATTTAGGGTCTTTAGGGCAAGGCCTATCAAGTTTGTACAAGAAAAAAAATCTGTCAAGAAATGGCTGTTGGGGGGGGGGGGGGCAAAGGTGTGTGTGTTGGGGTACATAAGCTTACATAGTGTCAACTTTGAAAATCTTTTTCTACCAAACCAAAAGACCTACAGCTCTGATATTTGATATATGGCATCATCTAGTGGACCTCTATCAATATTGTATAAATTATAACCCGAGTGTAAAAATTAGCCCGTTCCCGGACATCACAAGTTTTCAAAAGCTTATTTAGTGCAAATTTAAAAAATCTTCTGCCAAACTAGAGGGCCTAGACCTTTTATATTTGGTATGTAGCATCATCTGGTGTAGCATCATCTGGTGGATTTCTATCAAGATTGTATAAATTATAACCCAAGGGTCAAATTAGCCCATTCCCGGACATCATAAAATTCACAAAGGGCTTATATAGTGAAATTTATAAAAATCTTCTTCTCCCAAACAGGAGGGCCTAGAACTTTATTATTTGGTATACAGCATCATCTTGTAGACCTTTATTAAGATTGTTAAAATAATAGCCTCAGGATAAAAATTAGCCCATTCCTGGATGTCACAAATTTAACATAGGCTTATATAGTGAAATTTGTAAAAGTCTTCTTCTCCCAAACTGGAGGGCCTAGAAATTTGATATTTGGTATACAGCATCGTCTTGTGGACCTCTATCAACTTTGTACAAATTATTGCCTCAGGATTAGAATTAGCCCATTCCCGGATGTCACAAATTTAACAAAGGCTTATATAGTGAAATTTGTAAAAATCTTCTTCTCCCAAACAGGAGGGCCTTTAACTTTGATATTTGGTATACAGCATCGTCTTGTGGACCTCTATCAACATTGTACAATTTTTTGCCTCAGGATTAAAATTAGCCCATTCCCGGATGTCACAAATTTAACAAAGGCTTATATAGTGAAATTTGTAAAAATCTTCTTCTCCCAAACAGAAGGGCTTTGAACTTTGATATATGGTATACAGCATTGTCTTATGGACCTCTATCAAGATTGTACAAATTATTGCCTCAGGATTAAAATTAGCCCATTCCCAGACTTTGGACTCAGGTGACCAATAAGACCCAATGGGCCTCTTGTTTTTTTTCTTCAATTTCTCAATAGCTTAACCCTTTGCCAGATGGCAATATTGTATCCTTGTCCAAAATCAGAAGAAAAAAAAATGCAGACATTTTTAGTTATTGGTTATTGGTTTTAGTAAACTAATTCTCTGTGTTAACCTGTTCCCACTCAGTGATGCTTTTAGAAGCCCCAAAAGCTTCATAAAACATTGTGGAAAATGAAGAAATTGCTTGTTACAAGCAATTTCTTCATTATCCACAATGATTTCTACCCCATAGAGGATTTTAATATTTCATCAAATTAAAAATGTTGTCAGAAAGTTCTTTGAAATTGGACCAGTCTAAATTTTTGTCGTCTAGTAATGGATTAACTCATTTCCTCACAATACTGCCTTTTTATGCCCCAATTTGACAAAAAATATGGAGCATCAAGAAATCGCTTGCAAGAATTTTTTTTGAAGGTTTTCAATTGAAAGACAATTTTTTCTAGAATTTCATCAACTTGAAATTATCACAGGCAACTACTTTGAGTTTTGACCGTATGGGAAATCTGTTTTCTGGTATTGGGTTGATTAATGTTTTTCAGGATGTGACAAGACCAAGATGCGGGGACATCGCTGTGCCTACAGAATCAAGTTAACGCAAAGGCTTGGTTACGTCAATTTCTGGTTCGTAGAGGAGCTTGGAAGCCATGATCAGATAGGCGGAGGAAAAGATAGCGAGTTTAAAAGTAATACTCAGCAAGGTGTAAGTGCACCTCAGCATAGCGACTCGTACACCTCAGCTCTTGATTTGTCACCAAAAATGAATAAAACTTCTCCAGAACGAGTTATAAGACATTCCTCAACCACCTCCATGATGAACGGAGGACAATGTTCTGTCTCGACCAGTCGCAGTGAGTCAGCTACTGACACTTCTCCAAATTACCACTATGTATTGGGTCTAATGCCTACTGCTTCCCCGTCAAGGGAGTCACCTTCAAGGTCATCCCCAAGGTCACTTGAGGGTCAGGCTAATGTAAGTGCTAGTCAGCCACATGTATCGTGTGCCATAAGTCTAAACAAAGACATTTCTTCCCCGTCAGGTGCCATAAATAACCCGGCTATGATGAATATGAACATGGCCACTAGTCAAATTGTCTCTACAGCATTGCCAAACTTGCCTCTAAATGTTGTCAATTTCATGCCAGAACTTCTGGGTTTGGGTATCAACTCCCTCCCTGGAGGATTTAACCCCCTACTAGTCAATGTCAAACAGGAACCCCCAGAGGAGGGTCAAGGTCACGTGATGATACCCATGGTCATGCCTGGTGCTTCTATACAATACTCAACTAGTCAGCTTGCCAAAAACATCAGTCCTTCTTATAAAGAAATGTTGCCGGTGAAAGAATCTCAAGGTAATACTCTTAGAGGAGATGACATCGGTGAAAGCTTGTCAAATGACAATAGTCAGAAAATGCAATGTAAGCAGAATACTTTAGGACAGGTTCACAATCGAATAATGGAACGAGCTAGAAGTCGTAAAAGTGCTCAGGCTATGCGCGTACCACAGAAGGTATCACCTGATAGAGATATTCATTATAGCACGGAAGAAATTTGCTTGAAATCTGATAATGAGCAGGATACCAGTTCTGCCATGAATCTAAGCATTCCTAAGTCTAGTCAAGATATTACCATTGGAGCATCTGAAGAAATGTTTCTGACTGGTATTCCAAGTGTTGAAAGATTTCAGACACTTAACCGCATTCTCCAAAGTGAAGCATTCCAAGCGGCCAAAAACCAGTTAGAGCAAAAACGGCTTCTGAATGACAACAGGGACCAAAATCAAGAGTCTGCTCTGAATCTGACTGTCAAACAGAATGGTTCTGCTACATCCTCTATAGATACATGCAATACAGATGTGAAAATGGAGAAGCAGTCTAGTTATTTTAGATTGATGGAAGAATGGAAAAAAGAAAATCACCAGTCTGGAACAGGTGCTTGTTTTCAGAATGGTCACATTGAGGACAGTCTAGATGAAACAGACACCGAGGAACTTACAGATAATGAAAAAGTAAGCATCAAACATTGTACATGTACTTGATTATAAGTTTTGACCTATTTCTCTTTTCAACATGAACAATTGACTGAGTGCCACTGTCAACCAAAGAAAAAAAATCAACCAATCAAATCAATCATTTTTATTGGAAGAGGAATTTGAATCCTAACATTGTTGTTTTGGCGTCTTAAACTTTGTAACTACAGCATATTCAAGCTGTAGTTAGTTACAAAGATTAGGTTGCCATCAAACCATTTTACTTTTTTGTTACATGCTACTGACCATAAATTGTGCAAGATATCGCTGTTAACCCTTGTCATGCTGAACCTGGAATATTTCGGTTTTGGCAGGAGGTGTAGACTAAGATCAGACTGCATGTTTGTGCAGGCTTATCTTAGTCTTCACCTCCATCTCATACTTTTCCTTCCCGAGTTGTTTATGAGGATGATTTCTAAAAGAAATATTGATTTTTGAACAACAAGTTCTATCAGTCCTTTCAGACCTTTGATTTGACAGCAATTCAGTAAGGTAATTTATACAGCATGACAAGGGTTAAGAATCAAACTGGAACTTCCTATTGGAGTCAAAGGAATGGTCCAACTGAGTAAATAGGCGGGGCAAGCCGTTGGTCAAACATTGTATTTCCCGAAAAGTTTAGCTCAACTGAGCACGGAACACACAAGTGAGATATTTTGGTGCCCTTTAAACCATTATTTCCTCTAAAACTTTTGGGTGGATTTGAGCCAAATTTGGTAAATTGTGATCCTAATCTCTTGAATTAGTTAGTCATTGATTATGTTATGAAAAAAAATAAGAAGAAGAAAGAAGATATGTTCTAAAGTCTTGTTACATTGTCGGAATCAAACTTGTCTGAAACCTTTCCCGCACAATCTCTCTATTTTAAGTCCCATTTGAAAAACGCATGGGATCAATGTGGAAAATGAAGAAAATGCATGTTATAGAGTATTTTTTTCTTTATCCACAATGTTTTCTACCTCAGAAGATGATAATTTTTAAAACTTCACCAGCAATACTGTGTTCAGTAATTTCTTTCAAATTTGACCAGTCTAAAATTTTGTTGTCTTGTAACGGGTTATATACAGACAATACAGGTTTTCTTGGGGTATCTGGATTTAACCCATTACCAGACTTAAAATTGACTGGTTCAAATTGAAAGGAGTTGCAGATGACAATTCAAAATTTTATAAAATTTTCGAAATTTTCAACTTTCTGCAAAAAAGCATTGTGAAAACAAAGAAACTGCTTCTAACAAGTAATTTCTTCATTTTCCACAATGTTTTCCCTATTGTTTTTTTTGTCAGTGTCATTGTGTAGGAATGGGTTAAGAAGCTCCACACATAGTTAAGAACTCATCAGGTATTATCCTAAGATTGCAAATATCTTAAGTGTTTAAGGTTTTAATTGGCAATATCAAAATTTCAAACGACAGGTATTTTGATTTTAAACAATAGACTGGTTGACAGGACAGGTATTTCTCCCCTTACAGGTACCCTTGAATATTCATGACTATATTTGGTTCACAATCTGTCATCGTTTGACGTGTCTAACGTGATTGATGTCGTCAAACGGCTGGCTTTTTACATTCTAATGGGTATAAAAACAGTTTAATTACCATATATACGTACCTGTTTTATATACGTTGTACACGTTTAACGTTTCATACCGGGGGATGTATATACGTTTATATGAAGGTAAAATCCTCGATACGCTTTGTTAACCTTGATGAGGTATGTTTTTAATGGCAAATACAAGGAAACGTTGACGGTAATTTCGTGTAACGCTGAAGGGGTGTTCAAGGGGTAAAATTTATAAAACCTTGTTGAAATAATTTACCTTTGAGAATTTTAAACACTTTGCCCTTTTCATTCCCAAATGACTCCAAATAGTCTTGCAGAACCTTTTACCCATTACCCCATACAACAAAAGTTTAGGCTATGGTGCCTTGATCTATATAGAAAGTGGTCATGGCAAATATCATTTGGTTAACCCATTCCTACACAGTGACACTTTTGGACGCCCCTCAAGAAAAACAATTGGGAAAACATTATGTATAAGAAGAAATTGCTTGTGACAAGCAATTTCTTTATTTTACACAATATTTTCTATCTAAAAAGTGAAAAAATCTGAAATTTTATGTACTTTAAATTGTCGTCTGCAACCCCTTTCAATTTGGACCAGTATCAAATTTTGCCGTCTGGTAATGGGTTATATCCTCTTAGCAGAAAAAAAGTAGACTCATACATAAATTAATAGAAATTTCAAACACAAATTGAAAAGTAAGTCAAACTGGGTAGAAGATATTTTGATAAAATAAGAAATCTCTTATAACAATAAATTTCTCTTTTTATCACAATGTCTTCCAAACCAAATGTTCTGTAGTGTGTCAGAATTGCAGATTGTGTAGCAATTGGCTAATCAGTAAAATTAGCTCCAAAAAGAGTGGAAAATTTTGTGAGACAAGAAAAATTTGCTTATCAGCATTTCCCTTTTTACCTAAAATCTTTTCCTTAATATTTGTTACTTAAAGTTAAAAAATGTGGGATTGTAGCAGTAAAAGGGATAAGAGAATTGAATTGCATGGTGGAAAAGGAGAAATAGGTTTTGACAAAAGCTATTTCTCGGTTTTCAATAAGGTTCTATAACATGCTTGTTTGTTTTATTTTTTCTATCGATTTGCATTAACCCAGAAACAAATTTCAGTTGGACCAGTCCAAATATTTGTGTTTTGAATCTGTTTAATGGGTAATAGTGACAATTTCTTTTTATCCCTTTAAAGCTCTATCTAAATTCTTTGAATGTGGACTAGTCCAACATTCAATTTGAGGCTTTTATTTGGGTTAGTGAGATCATTTGTACATGTGTGGGGGTATCTTTCCAGGGAGACAACAAGTAAAGTTTTAGATGAAGAGTATGGCAGTTAATTCCCCTGTCTTTGCTACTCAGACCCAAAAGCAACCATATCCATTTTAACTATTTAATTGATTTTGCTTTGTCCTTTGTAATATCTTGGACATATTCCGTTGTCCTAATATCTGTTTTGTTTGTCAATTCTTAACATCAGTCCCTGGGTTTTATGTCCTTTGAATTTTTAAATGAGAAAACATTGTAGAAAAAGAAGAAATGGCTTGTTACAAGTAATTTCTTTTTACCCAATATTTTCAACCCTACTAAATGGCTATTTTTCAAGGTGAATCCAAAATGAATTTGTCTGCAAAACCTTTCAAATTGGACAGGTCTAAAATTTTGCAAAGCAGGAAAGGGTTAAAATCCTAGTAACACATGGGCAATTTAACCCATTTCCACTCAGTGATGCCTTTTGAGGCCCTGACGAAAAAAGCTTTGGAAAACATTGTGGATTTCAAAATGATTTTGGACTCCATCATTAGTACATGTGCCATTTCAAACACAGTTCTAGATAGCTCAAAGGTCAAGAACACAGTTCAAGGTCAAATATTTGGCGTCCCTGGACGTTTTCTAGTTTGAGATAAAGTGTTACTAGGATTGTTACACATGTTAGCTAAATTTCCAATTTATAATGTGTTAATTTGTATTTGAATGCATTAACCCATTCTCACACAATAAAATTTTGGATCAGTCCAAATTCAAAAAAGTTAAAAACGACAAATTTAAGTTGACGAAATCTACAAAATCTTTGTCTTTTATGGTATAAAACATTGTGGATAATGAAGAAATTGCTTGTAACAAGCAATTTCTTCATTCCCCACAATGTTTTCCAAAGCTTGCCTATTGAGAGGCGTTTAAAGGGTCATTGTGTGGGAATGGGTTAACCCATTACCAGACAACAAAATATTTGACTTGTTCAAATTGAAAGAGCTTGCAGATTATAATTTTGAATCAGTGAAAATTAAGTAAAACTTCTTATTTATTTGTAGAAAAGATAATTAGAAATGAAGAAATTACTTATTTTAAGCAACTTCTAGATTTACAACATTTCCGACCTTTTGTGTAGGTTGTACTACAGTGGGATTTATTTGCATTGGGTTAATGTTTCAAAGCTCATACAACAAGTCAAATCAATTAACTTGAAATATTAATGGAATTTGAATTATAATGACAGACACGTGATTTCAATACACTGGTTTAACCAGCTTTGGTCAAAACTAGCAAGCTTGGGTTATACATTTTCTCTAAAAACTATTTTGTTGATTAGGAACTTATCAACAGAGTTCGACAACTGGAGACCCATGTGAAGCAGCTACAGAATATCATCATCAAGAGAGATACAGGCGAAAGCGCTAGTTCTAGTCGCAGGAAGAAAGCACAGAGAAAGTTTGATTTTAGCAAGTAAGTTTGACCTCACCAAAAGTTGAGATCTGTGAAAGTTTTGTCATGGTCACTTCAATTTTTTAAGATTCTCTATCAACTGCAATAAATACGTAGGTAAATCAAGAAAAAAAGGATAAAAATGGAATACAAAATATTCTAAGATGTCAGTCCTTTGGAATATTATAGTTAACGTCATGGTGTTATACTGTTGCATATTCAACTTACTTCAAACTTTTAACTCTCAATCGTTTAATTACAAGGCAACTATTAACCCTTTCCCGTTTTGTGAATTTTTAGACTAGTCCAAATTGAAAGAGTTTGCAGATGACCATGAAGACTGGATGCCATTTGAAATGAAACCACCTTATTTGGTAGAAAATATTGTGAAAAGAGGAGAAATTGCTAGTCACAAGCAATTTCTTCTTTTTCAACAATGTTTTCTCAAGTATAAAATCACAGGAACGTAAATCCTGTATTTGAACAGGAAAGGGTTAAGATTCTTTATCGAATGCCATAACTATATGTAATGTGATAAGACAGATAAATCAAATACAAGTCATTGACCTAAGATGTTAGTTCTTTGGAATAATTAAGTAATAGTTAAGGCTTTATAGTCTGTTCCTACATTTGTGCACATTTAACGGACTTCAAACTTGACTTCAAAGTTACTCTCGATCATTAATTCTAAATTGCAAGTCGATTGTTAATGTAACATTCAATGTATAGTGCATTTACAGTCTCTGTTTTGTAGCCACAGAATTTGGGTTTGAATCCCTTACAAGTACTCATTAACAGTGGTGGAGGGTAGCAACATGAAGTTATTTTTTTCATACAGAAAAATTCCCACAGTACAGGTTGGGTTCAAATTGTTGACCCCCCAATCCTGAAACCTGTGCCCAACCACAAAACCACCTCGAAACTTGCATACTACAAACCATATAAACGTATAACAATTAACATGAAGATTTCTGTGCATAGGTTTATTGCATGACAATCAATTTCTTCATTTTTCCACAATGTTTAGATGCCCCTGCATTGAAAGATTGGGGGCATATTGTTTTACCATTGTCCGTCCGTCCGTCTATCTGCAAAACTTAACCAAAAATCTGAACATAGCCAATTACTACCAGCCTATTCAAGATACAATGCTCATATTTGACATGATGATACATCTCCATAATACACATCTCTTCATGTCAAGGTCATGTGATAAGGTCAAGGTCACATACCAAGGTCAAATGTTTAGTCCTGTTGCAGGGGCATTGTGTTTCACAAACATATATTCTTTCTGTATAAAAACGAGGGATTGTACAGTATTCGTTAAAAACTTGTGGTTTATGTTTTTAGGTACAGTACCCGTCATGTGGCACTCAAGATCATGTACCTTGGCTGTGATTATCATGGGTTCGCCGTACAAGAAGACACTGATAAAACTATAGAACATGTTCTGTTCGAGGCTCTCAAGAAGACGCAGCTTATCGAGTCTAGGTATGATGTTTTTGTAATTAACCCATTACCATACAACATACTTTTAGACTTGTCCAATTTCAAAGATGTTGCAGACAACAAATTTTAATTGATCAAATTTTGAGTTTTTCTTTCCTTTTGGGTAGAAAACATTGTGGAAAATGATGAAATTGCTTGTAACAAGCAATTTCTTCATTATCCACAATGTTTTCCTAAGCTTTTTTCTTTAGGGGCGTATAAAAGCGTCACTAAATTTGAATAACCTGATGACAAAATCTTAGAATAGTCTAAATTCAAATATGATAGATTTTTGGGTAGAAATCATTGTTGAAAAAAAAGCTTCACTGAATGGGAATGGTTCAATCCATTACCTGATGACAAAATCTTAGAATGGTCTAAATTCAAAGATGTTACAGACAACAAATTTTATTTGATGATATTCTTTAATATTTCACTGTTTAGGAAGAAAATAGTATGGATAATGAAGAAATTGCTTGTAACAAGCCATGTTTTCATTTTCAAAAATATTTTCAAAAGCTTTTTTCTTGGAGGCATCAAAAAGCATCTCTGTGTGGGAATGGGTTAAACCAATAATTTTGGAGAGGTCAATACTCAAACAAAAAGAAGACTACAATTCAAAATGGATTTAAACTGAAAATTAAGTACCAAATACGGTTAAAACATAGTCAGAAAAGGAAAAATATAAATTGTTTTCAAAAGTTATTTTCCTTAAGTCTTTATTAAAAGAAAATATTTCTTCTTAGAAGCTATTTCTTCTTCTAAATTCAAAATGAAATAGCCATATTAGGGAAAAAAAACATTGTGAGAAAAGAAGAAATGGCTTGTTACAACATTTTCAATGAGTATATTTCTTTAATGCATAAAATGATGTGTTAACCCATTCCCACACAATGATGCTTTTAAACGCCCCTCAATATGAAAGCTTGTTACGAGAAATTTCATCATTATCCACAATGTTTTCTACCCGAAAAGACAAAGAATTTGAAGATTTCATCAACTTAAAATTATCGTCTGTAACTTATTTGTATTTGGACCGGTCTGAAATTTTATCATGTGGGGATGGGTTAAGGAAATTTCAAAATATTTGCTGTTGCAATAGGCGTTAGTCATAGGGCACAATATAAGTTTGATAACTACTCCTTGACCGGCAAAAAGACAAGGATAACCCTTTTATGAAAGTCTCACATTATTCCCTATAATAATTCCAGGGAGACCTCAAATTATCACAGGTGTGGGAGGACGGATAAAGGTGTCAGTGCATTTGGTCAAGTGAGTATAGATTCACATTTAATAGTAAGTTAAACAATTACAGCATAATTACTTGTTTTGATGCTTCTGAATAACAATTAGAAAAAAAATGAAAGGGAGATACTCTTTTTACTCTGCTTTTTTATGTTGCCATCAGTGTTTTTAGCTCACATGAGCACGAAGTGCTGAAGTGAGCTATTGTGATCACCTTTCGTCCGGTGTCCGTTCGTCGTCTGTCAACAATTTCTTTAAATGACATCTCCTCCTAAACTACTGGGCCAATTTGAATCTGAATTTGAATTATCTTTGGATCCCCAGGGGCGGAGCCCCAAGGGATGGGATTTATATACAAATAAAGAACTATTTTTAAATGACATCTCCTCCTAAACTACTGGGCCAATTTGAACCAAATTTGGCAGAAATGTTCCTTAGGTGGTACCCTTTAAAAATAGCTAAAAAAATTGAAATCCGTTAAAAACTCTGGTTGTCACGGCAATAAAAGGGAAATTTTAGAATAATCTTTAAAAATCTTCTCCTCCTGACCCAGAAGGTGTAGAGCCTTGATATTTTGCATGAAGTATCATTATATTGACCTCTTTCAAAATAGCTAAAATCATGATCTTCAGGTCGCCAGGGGGGAAGCCCTTGGAGGGGGGGTATAGACATAAAGTGTCAGTTCACAGACTTCTTTCTTATTTCTGAAATTATATCTCATGGATCCAGAGGGAGAAAAAAGTTAATTCCTTCTTTCAAATTTGCCCCAAAGCCTTTGAATTTTTAATGTAGAGTTTTGGATCCCCAGGTACATAGTCTATATATTTTAAAATGGCCATCTTGTATCATAATCCTAACCTTAACATGAAATTAGACTGTTGAAAGATAAAGTGCCTTTATCTCAGGTGAGAGCCCCAGGGCCAATGGCCCTCTTGTTTAGATTCAAGCCTGGAAATAAGAACAATGATAAATCTGATAAAATCTGATAAAATATAAACATTTGATTTAGATCTTGGCAACATTCAGGACCTTCAGTCTTTTGCTTGTATTTTGGGGGGTCTCACATTTGATTTGTCTACTGTAATGAATTTCTATTATGAGTAGTCTAGAGATTTTGATACCTGATCAAGGCTTAAAGACCATTACACACAAACCTTGCATCCATCACTGAATACAGGAGTTTTATTTCAGTAATTCTTGTCTGTTTGTCTGTCTGTCTTTGAGAGCAAGGTTATCCCATTTACAGATGGCAAATTTTTAAAATTGAAAGGAGTGGCAGAGGATAACTTCATGTTTATTCATTTCCATTTTTTTCAACTTTCTTGGTAGAAAATGTGTTAAATGCAGAAATTGAGCCTGATCTGAGCCTTTACTAGCCTCACAAGTGAAATCGTTTGAAACGTCTTGCATAGGTCATTTTAATTTCAGGTTATTTCAATCGACCTTCGTTCCAATTTGTCCAAAGAGTCTGAGGTCAAGGATGGTGATGGAAATTCTACAGAAGAGAAATCTGGTATGAGAAATTTTTCTCACATAATTTAGGATGTTCTCAATTTGATTCTTCTATAACAATTTTTTTTATAAAATCTAAATATTTAACCCATTTCCATGCAATGAAATTCTAGCCTGGTCCTAATTGAAAGGAGATGCAGGCCACTAATTAACCCTTTCCTGTTTCTAGAAATTTATATTGGTCAAAATCAAAAGAGGTTGCAGACAACAATGGAAATCGGATGCAATTGAAATTAAACCATCCTATGTGGTAGAAAATATTGTTGGAAAGGAAAAAATCACTTGTAACAAGAATTTCTTCTTTCTGCACAATTTTTTCTCAAGTATAAAATCATTTGGTTGTCAAATTTTAAATTTTTTCAATTATTGAGATTGAATACTTTGTGGAAAATAAAGAAAATGTTTTCCCAATTTGCCTTTTTTTGGGGGGCGGGGGCGTCAAAAAGCATCTATGTGTGATAATGGGTTAACCCATTAATTAACCCACAGAGACGCCTTTGGACAATTGGGAAAACATTGTGTAAAATGAAGAAATTGCTCACAACAAGCAATTTCTTCATTTAGATGATGTTTTCTATCCAGAAAGTTGAAATAATCTGAAATGTCATAAACTTCAAATTGTTGTGAGCAACTCCTTTCAATTTGGACAAGTCTAAAATTTTGCTTTCAGGTGATGGGTTAAAATGACCCTGTTTTGAAGCAACTTTCTTTAGTAGAATAATCTGAATTTTAGAGGCTAGTGAAACATAAAATCTTATTGAATTTGATGATTTTTCCTTACAGAAGAGAAAGCAGAGATCCGCTACTGTCGAATTCTCAACAAAGTTCTACCTCCGGAGATCCGTGTCTTAGCCTGGGCACCAGTGGAATCGGATTTTAGTGCTAGGTATGACAGCTGTTTTGAGCTAATAATGTTCAATGAGAACTTAACTGATGAACTTAATTGTACAATGGGCTGGCCTTGCCCACTGATTCTGTGCCCATTGACTCCGACAGGAAGTTTAACTTGAATTTTATAGGGTCTTATTTTGAAAAATTTATGCCGGGTAGCATGTAAGAAAAACATAGAATGTTTAGTTGGCATCCTGAGCATATTAAGCTGCAGTTACAACACGTTGAAGTCGCAAAACCAACAAAAAATCTTCATCCGCACAGTGTGATCAGAGTCTTCACTCTGCGCTCTGTAGATAGATACTGACCCAAAGCTTCTTTAAACAATCAGCAAATATTCTAATTGCCCCGAATGGCTGTCCTGGGTGCTCAATATGTGCGAGTCACGCACATGCGAAATGGTTGGAAATGTCACGCACAGGCTCAATTGATTGTTGTTGTTTTTCTTTGATTGACAGCTTGGATTGGTCAATTCTCATACTGGAGTCCAATATATTACAGCTTTATCTAACCCATTTCAACACATTCTTGCTTTTAAAAAACCCTCAAGGAAAAAGTTTCAAATAATATTTTTCATGATTCTTATTGCATTTTACTTGGAGTGACATCATTTTACTTGGAGTGACATCATTTTACTTGGAGTGACATCATTTTACTTGGAGTGACATCATTTTACTTGGAGTGACATCATTTTACTTGGAGTGACATCATTTTACTTGGAGTGACATCATTTTACTTGGAGTGACATCATTTTACTTAGAGTGACATCATTTTACTTGGAAAATAATGTCATCTATTCATATCTGTATCAATTCAGTACATGTCTGATACAGATTTTTTTCTATACCATGCAATTTCACCCACATGCAATGAATGTTCTTATAAGGAAAATTCGAGGTATATAATAAAATGCTGTAAATTTTGATTAGCTAGGTATTATCACTACATAGTATATGCGTCTTTCTTTCAGATTCAGTTGTAAACAGAGAACTTACAAGTATATGTTCCCTAAAGCCAACTTAGACATTCCAGTAAGTGATGAAATTGATTTTCCTTTAACCCTTTCCTGTTCAATCCCTGGATTTTACCTCCCTGTAAATTTATACTTGAGAAAACATTGTAGAAAAAGAAGGAATTGCTTGTGACAAGCAATTCCTTCTTTTTCTACAATATTTTCTACTCTACTGAATGGTTATTTTAAATTTTCGTCTGCAGTACCTTTGAATTTGGGGAGGTTTAAAATTTTGCAAAACAGGAAAGGGTTAACAAGGGTTTTAGTCTTAAATCTACAAAGTTGGCAAAGTTCTCATCCAGTCCAGTTTTTATTGACAGCAGAGATCCATCAGTTATGGTTGTATTTTGATTTGGAAATAATTTTTCTTCAGCATGAATAGGTGTGCCTTTTTAACCCATCCCCACACAATAATGCTTTTTGACGCCTTTAAGAATTTTGGAAAAAAAACTTTGGAAAAACTTCATTTTCCACAATGTTTTCTACCCCAAAAAGCAAATAATTTTAAAATTTTATATCAACTTAAAATTGCCGTATGCAACTTCTTTCAGTTTGGTTTAGTCTAAATTTTGTCATGGTAATTGGTTAAGCAAATAATTTGATAGTGTCAAGGTCATAGGTTAAGGTGTTAAACTTTTATCTTTTTTTGAGTATAGTTCTTACATCTGTGCAAGGATTTCAAAATTGTAGGGCATAGATGGTCCCCAGATTTAGATAGGTACGCTGCAACTCCAATATAATGCTGGCGGTGGGGTCTGAGAAATGAAACAGCAGAAGAAATAGAGTTATAACGCAGTAAATGCCCCCCCCCCAACCCAACGTAACTGAATAATTCGACCATTGGAACCAAACACCTGATAAATCGTGATAATGTGATAATACTCCCACATTAATTAAAATGTAATAAGTTCAATTTATAGATGTAACCTACCTGGAAATGAATAAAAGAACAACTGTAGTTACAACATTTTAGCAGAAACTGAAGAATTCAGAATAATAAGAATTAGGAAATTCTACCCTCACATTCACTGTTTATCGAAACTAAATAAACCGTAAATTTTTATAGGTCTTACAAATTATTTTTCTCTTTCGGTCCCGAAATATTAAAAAGCTAGAATTTTCTCCCAAGGTTATTTAAGCTTGGTTGTTTCGGAGAAAACCCAAGGTATTGCTATAGCCTTGGTGTCGTCATTGTCTTCACTACTATGCGAAAACTTTGACATTTTATGATATCTCTGGTTCTAAGAAAGGCATTCACTTGAAACTTGGCACACTTGTTCACTATCAAAAGAGCAACCTATACTATCAAGGGGGATAAATCTAGATGCATTTTGTCTACTATCCAGCACCCAACAGCCGAGCGTAGGCACCCATAGGCGGTGCTCTTGCTTATTATTATTGATGGTCATCAGTATAAAAATAATTAAAATTAGTTTTATGTCGACATAAATATTTCCATGCTTAGAGAATAGAGTATCCCTAGGTAACAAGTATCCCCAATAGCTACATCTCCTTGGAAACTGACAAGTTTTCGAACACCTTAGGTTACGCATTGAGAAAATGTGTGGTTCGGCCTTCCAACCTCTTTCGTGGTAATGGACTTGGTCTAATTTCCTTACCGTTGTTAAAAATAGGGTAACAATAAAACAAAAAAGAACCCTTTCCAAACCTAGTCATTTAAAAATTTGGATTTACACTGACAAGCTGCACATGTACAAAACAGGATTAACTTTGTAACAGATAAACAGACTAGTTTGCTTTTATTTATAACTTTTAGTACAAAGAAAGTCATAAAATTGAAAAAATTCAGAGAGGCCTAAATGATTAGTTTCACTTTAGACTAGGTCTGAGACTAGACTAGGTCTGAGACCGAAGAGTCTTTGAACATTTGGGGTTAATGATGCGTCAAGAAAATGTCAGGTGGATCACCCTTCAAACTTCTTTATGGACTTGGCCTTGTAAAAACACACTCAATTTTATTACAATTCTTCATTTGTCACAATAATCGACATAATTCAGAGATTGTGGGATACCTAGATACAGTTTTGAGTATTCTCTTCATTGAATTAAAAATTTATCACCAGTACTTTCAATTTAGATATTTTCTGTGGCAAAACCTTTAGAATTGGATTCATGTATGATGCGAAATTTCAAATAACTATGCTTAACTTATCATTATTATCCCCGGCCGTTTCGGCGAAGGGGATATAGTAATGGTCTCTGTCCATCATTCCGTCCTTCCGTCACTAAACTTGTTCGGAGCATATCTATGAAAGTTTAATTGCTATCAACTTTAAACTGTGTAGGTCGATAGATCTCATTGATGAGAAGTTCAGTGCACAAGAACCACAACTCTTGCTTGCATAATTTTGGAGTTATTGCCCTTTGTTGTTTTACAGACTAAGATTTTGTCCGGGGCATATCTCTGAAAGTATAATAGCTATTAACTTGAAACTTCATAGGTGGATAGATCTGGTTGAGGAGAAGTGCAGTGCACAACTATCAAGCTTTTACAGCGGGGGATGGCCATGTTAATAATTGATTTAAACTTAACAAAGCAATTAACTATGACCTTGGGTATTAATCACCAGTACCATCCACTCTTAGGTGCGAAATACTTACCTGGCTTCATTTATTTTTATATGGCTCCCATCTTTTTCAAACAGACGGTAAAAATGGCGGACAAATCAATGTAAACATCGAATTTGGACCCATCACGACAACAACCAAAAATTGTCAACCCCCAAATTTTCGGAGCCAAGCAAACCTGTTTTAAAATGGGTTGAGCGCTGTAGCTGATAGCGCTATAATGGTGTTGCAGTGTACTAACCCGGATATTTGTTTTATAGTCAGTAATGTACTTTGTCAATGTCCTGACTGCTCATTACCTTGTTGGAATGTGCGGATTACTCTCACCGCCCACTTAGCCTGAATAAGCTGTGACATTATGACATTTATGTTGCAAAACCAACAAAAATGCTTCTATAAATGTCCGCCAAAGTTGGTGTTCAAAATTCACTAAATGAATGTTTCACTAGATTGATTAAAAAAAATCATTCTTTGATTGACGGCTGCAATTTATCAATTAGTAAAAAAATAATGCATAGTAACCTTACTTGACTTTGTCTGATTCAGGCTATTTCTTCTTTTTTGTCTGATTTCATGCATGCACAATTTATGTAATTAATCATGTCATTTCTTTCCATGTGATAACTTTTATTAATAATTATTCATCTATAGGCCATGAGAAAGGCAGCTCAAAAATTAGTTGGTGAGAGAGACTATAGAAACTTATGTAAGATGGATGTCGCTAATGGAGTTACAAACTTTACACGAAAAATACATTCAGCTGATATTTGTTTGTTGGAAGAGGAAGAGTCGGGTTACAGCATGTGTGAGCTCACGATTGTTGGATCATCATTCCTGTGGCATCAAATACGATGTATTGTTGCTGTACTGTTTCTAATAGGGCAAGGCAAGGAAAAGGTTGAGGTAGGGTATAATTGACCAACCACTCCATCCACTTACTCTGTTGTCTCGGCTCATTGGCTCCGACAGGAAGTCCTGCTTCAATTTTAACCCTTTCCCGTTTTTGAGATTTTAGACCAGTCCAAATTGAAAGAGGTTGCAGACGACAATGAAAACTGGATGCCATTTGAAATTAAACCATCCTATGTGGTAGAAAATATTGTGGAAAAAGGAGAAATTGCTTGTTACAAGCAATTTCTTCTTTTTCCACAATGTTTTCTTGAGTAAAAAATCACAGGAACGTAAAATCCCGTATTTGAACGGGAAAGGGTTAAACATAATTTTTGGCCAGTAGTGTGTACTAAAAAAGTAGAATGGTTTGTTGGTGGCCTAAATAAGGTAACTGACATGACGTTTAAGTTGCCAAACCAATAAAAAGGTTAACAAAAATGGTGGTCAATGTCGGAGTTCATAACTCAATTGTGGTCTTGGTTGAGTGGTTATTTGATTGACAGCCACAATCGGTCAATCCGCAGATCAACCCCACTAACCTACATCATGGGAGTTTGTTGGAAAACGCAAATGATTGGATGGCAAGTTAAAAGTTGTAAGCAAAGCTTGAAGAACTTATAGTAAATAGATAGGATCTTTTTTGTGAGATATTACGCTATTTCTCAGACAGATATCATGGCAACCTGATGACGTCACCGGTGTCTTTAGACCCGCATAGATGATGTTCAATAGGGCTGAACCCATTCCTAAAAAATTTTTTTTTGACCAGTCCAAATTAAAAGAAGTTGCAGACAAAAAATTTAAAGTTGATTGAACCTTTAAAATCTTCATCTTTTCGGGTAGAAAACATTTTGGAGAATGGAGAAATTGCTTGTGACAAGCAATTTCTTCATTGTCCACAATGTTTTCCAAAGCTTTGATATTGAGGGGCGTTTAAAAGAGTCATTGTGTGGGAATGGGTTAATGAAAGAAAGTAGGGCTAAATGTATTCATGAAAACTGTGAGTTTATAATTTTGATAATTTCAATGTTTTTTGATGAAATTTCAAAGTGATAATCTACCAAGAAATGTCAATATTCTACAGAAAGCATTAACCCATTCCCAGATAGCAAAATTTTAGACTGGTCCTAATTGAAAGGAGTTGCAGACGACAACATAAAGTTTAAAAGAATAATGGACATTTTCATATTTCTGGGTAGAAAACATTGTTAGAAGCTATTTCATCATTTTACACATTGTTTTCCGTAATGTTTTTCTTTGGAGGTATCAAAAAGCATCACTGTGTGGGAATGGTTTAAGGAATGAAACATTACTTTTTCAAATTGGAATTGGCTCTATCTGTAGCTCTATCTGGAACACTGAAATGGTTTTCTGTCATTGTAGATTATGGATGAGTTACTGGATATAGAAAAGAACCCAAAGAAACCTCAATATACAATGGCTCATGGTAAGTTATGATAGCTTGCTTAGAATAGTGATTTTGAACTACATTCATTTGAGATTTCATAACTGTGGTAATTTACATGTATGCCTATTTAATCCCTTACCAGATGGCAAAATTTTAGACTGGTCTAAATTAAACAAGAGCCATGTCGGACATGGCCATCCCCGCCGTAAATGTTTGATAGTAAACTGAAGCCAGTTACATTTAGGCTTCTTGTGTACTGCATTTCTTCTCTATGAGTTTGATAATAGCTATTATACTTTCAGAGATATGCTCTGGACAAAATCTGAGTCTTAAAAACAACAAAGGGCTATAGCTCCAAAATTATGCTACCAAGAGATGTGGTCTTGTGCACTGCACTTCTGCTCAAAGAGATCTATCCACCGATGCAGTTTCAAGTTAATAGCTATTATACTTTCAGAGATATGCTCCGGACAAAATCTTATTCTTTACCACAACAAAGGGCAATAACTCCAAAATTATGCAAGCAGAGTTGTGGTTCTTGTGCACTGCACTTCTCCTCAATGAGATCTATCCACCTATGAAGTTTCAAGTTGATAGCATTTATACTTTAGGAGATATGCTCTGGACAAGCTTAGTGACGGAATGACAGATGGAGACCATTACTATATCCCCTTTGCCGAAACGGCAGGGATAAAAAGTTGCAGATTACAATTTGTAATAGATAAAATTTTGAGCCTCTTTGTCTTTGAGGTTAGAAAACATTTTGGAAAATAAAGAAATTGCTTGTAACAAGCAATTCCTTCATTTTCCTGAATGTCTTCTGATTGTCTTAAGCTTTTTTTCTTGAGAGGCATAAAAAAGGCAAGATTATTTGGGAATGAATTAATGAAATACAAAAAACAAAAAAAAAACCATGAAATATTAATTTACAGTAATTTTGAAAACATTTTGAAAGCACAAGTGAGCTATCTATTTTCACAGGTCAATTAGGTCAGGGATATATTGTTTGCTGTTGCATATTTGTCTGTAAGTCTTGGTGCCAAATCTTCTCAAAGGCTGTAATGATGCTCATCATGATAATCTTAAACTCATGGAGTCCTTGACCCCTGCCACACCAAATGTGGGACTTTTGACAAAGCTATTTGTCTCTCATGAGGGGTAAATAACTGTTAAGTAGGATGGACTGCTTGAGAACTAAATTGGTAGTGGTAGTATTTTTGTGAGAAATATCAGGTAGCCATATTTAGGAGTCCAGCCACTGCAATATGACTGATATTATGTGGAAAGTGTTATTAAACCCATGGGTGGATAATTGTAAATCTAAGTGAGATGAGAATTTGAGGCTCAGAGAGGATGTTGTGTTCTGGTGTGAGAAATACCAGGAATCCATGGTTAGGTGCTTAAGCCACTACAATATGTCTGTTAAAAGTGGCATTAACATCAATCAACCTGTCTAAATATTAACAAAAAAGACTTTCACATTCCCATGTTATTTCAAAAGTGTGCAAGGTACAATGTGACTTTTATTGATATACATTTGTGAATTTCAAGATCATGTGACAATGTCAGGGTCACTTATCCAGGCCACACTTCTGTTAAAGTAGTTTTAACAGAACCATTTGTGTTTTACAAAACTATCTTGTTTGTTTTCATCTATAAATCCAAGCAAATTCCTGTCTAATTGTTGTACCAGCATTTAGAATTAAGCTTCTTAGGAAAAAGTAGTAATTTCTTGTAATAAGACATTTCTTATGATTGTTTTTAGCTAGCAAAGCATCAGCTTCCATAGCTTAAGTTAACAGTCAAAATTTTGAGGTCTTCTCAGAGTTCAACGAGTGCAAACTGCCACTGGAGGCTTAACCACAAATCTATTGAATGTCTACACCATAAAAAGTAGTTCTTATGTATTTTCAGAATATTGCAAACTCTTTTCAAATTCTAGAGAACTCTTTAAAAAGAATGATATTTAACCCATTCCAACTCAATTCTGCTTTTTAAGCACCTCAAGAAATATGCTTTGGAAAACATTGTTGACAATGAAGAAATTGCCTGTAACAAGAAATTTCTTCATTGACCACAATGTTTTCTCCCACCAAGGGAAAGATTTTCTAAATTCAACCAACTTGAAATTGTCGTCTGCAACTTGTTTAAATTTAACCAGATTTTGTCATGATTTAATGAGGTAACTCCTGGGTTAGTCTAACACTGTTTATCATGATAACCTTTAGTAAAGAAGATTAATTAACAAAACTATGCTTTGCTAGCTTACAGTACTTTCAGTACTTTGATTTTGCTTGTTTCAGAGGTACCCTTGTGTTTGTATGATTCAGAGTTTGGTGATAACTTTGAATGGATCTATGAAGCAGGTGGGTTCTATTTTAAAATACTTGTAATTTTTAGAACCAACTGTTTTACTTCTTATTACAAGGGAAAGCAGAAAAGAGGGAAACTAAATCAAAACTGATATGCCTTCTGCTTCAATTAGTATAGGTGTCATTTTCTTTAATTTTGGCTCTTTTGTAGACAAAAAATATCTGGTGCCTTCTGTGTTCATAATTCTTCTGACTTCAAATTGTAGCATTGATGCCGTATTTCCTATTACTGAAGATGTTGAATTAAAGATAAACCTATTATAAGATCTGAATTTAGCCAAACCCAAATTGAAAATACTCAAATTGTAAGAACTTGTAACAAAAAGGGTAGAAAGGATTAATGTAAAAGGAGAAATTGCTTATTAGATAAATGCTTTAACTAAAAAAAGGCATTAACCTATTTTCAAGCAATCCTGCTTTTTAACCTGCCCCCCACCCCCCACCCCACCCCCCAAAAAACAACAACAAAAAACAAATAAACTTCGGAAAACAGCAGTTACTAGCAGTTTCTTCATTATCCACAATATTTTCTACCCAAAAAGACAAATATTTATAAAATCCTCTCGAATAAAAATTGTTGTCTGTTACTCCTTTGAATTTGGACTGGTCTTATATTTTGTTATTCGGTAATGGATTGAGGTGGATAGCTCCAAATATTCTAGGACATGCTTCTAATCCTGATATGTTTGCTGGCAGATTGCATTGAAAAGCCCAACCATCATTTACAATGTACCAGTTATTGTGAATCTGCATGACTGTTCAATCCACCACTGTCGATATTTTAATTTTCCTTGGCTGATAGTTTAGGAAATTTACATTTTGGGATAAATTGAAAAGTTAAAATATTTAGTTAGTTTATACTGATTTATTTTAGTTCAATTGCGACGAAAGCTTTTAGCTTATTGAGTCGCTCTCGAACACACAAACCAGATGTATTCACGTCCCTGAAAGAGAGGCAGCGGTTTAACCCCACTGCTACCCACTTCTACAGCTGGGTAGACTGGGGCTGGCTATTAAGTGTCTTGCCCATGAACACACCCCGGTGACAGTGGGACTCGAACCCATGACCTTCAGATAACGAGTCAAGCTCCTACACCACTAGACCATCGAAATATTAACTAAATATTTAGTTGGCAAGGTATATGCCAAAACTACAGCTTGAATAAGATTAAGTTTTGATGTTTAACCAATTACCACATAATAACGCTTTTTGACACCCCTAAGAAAAAAATGCTTTAGAAAACATTGTGAGTATGAACTATTTCTTCATCCACAATATTTTCTATAAAAAAGACAAAGAGTTTTTTCTAATTCCATGATGTATAAACTGTTCTCTGCAATTTCTTTGAATTTAGACCAGACTCAAATTTTGTCGTCTGGTAATGTGTTAAGTTATAAAGCACGAACAATGCTTCACATAAATGTTGGCAAATGTTGGAGTTCAAAGTTCACTACCATTCTAAATGAATGATTTGACTGGTCAATTGATTCTGTGATTAACAGCTGCAATCCATAAATTAACTTATTCCTACACAACAAAATTATAGACTAGTCGAAACTGAAAGAATCTGCAGACAACATTTTCAGGTTGATGGAATTTTTAAATTTATTTGTTGTTTGGGATAGAAAACATTGGGGATAGTGAAGAAATTGCATGACACAAGCAATTTCTTCATTTTCTACACAATGCTTTCCAAAGTTATTTTTCTAGAGAGGCTTGCAAAAGCGTCAGTGTGTGGAAATTGGTTAAGTGAGATTTTTGAATTAGCATGAAGTTGAGTCAGAAAGAATGCCGAATAAATACCTTCTTAACTCACTCCCACACAATGATGCGTTTGGACGTCCTTCAAGATAAGCAATCTGGAAAACATTGTGTAAAATGTAGAAATTGCTTGTGTAATTTCTTTGTTTTGCACTATGTTTTCTACAAAGAAAGTTGAAAAATATAAAATTTCATCAACTCTAAATTGTCGTCTGCATCTTCTTTCAATCTAAAAAATTCACAGTGTGGGAATGGGTTGAAAATTATACTCTTACAGTTTTTTACAAATTATCTACTATTTGTCTTCCTATAGACTGGCATGAAGATAATATAAAACAACTTCAGACTCTTTGGGCAGAACATACTGTCAAGTAAGTATTCAACTGCCAAGATTTCTAGCATTCTTTCCTTGAGCGGTTGATTTGAATTGATACAAGACAAATTCAATTTAGACTGATTGTGCCAATCGAAAGATCCTTCAGATGACAATTTAGTGTTTTCGAAGTGACAAAAATTGTGTCAAATAAAGTAGAAAACATTTTGTAAAAAGGAGAAATTGCTCTTATAATTGAAAAATTTTGGAATGGGTTTAAATCTAAGGTCAAGTTGTCATTGTCCAAAGCATAGCTTCTGCATTCAGGGAGATTTAACATATTACCTCACCATAACACATTTAGACACCCTCTAAGTAAAATACTTTGGAAAACAATGTTTTGTACCTCATATGACGTCCCGGGTTCGATCCCCGATGGCGGCACTCATCCTTTCCGACTATTGGTCTCTCACCAATGGGTCGGTAATCGTAGACCTATGTGGGATAGCAGCTGGTGGCTAGGAAAGGATGTAATGGTAGTACTGGTGTGAGAAATACCAGGATTCCATTGTTAGGTGCTCCAGCTGCCGCGGCCGCCGCTATAGCATAGTCAGTAGCGCGCCAGACTCCTAATCTTCAATCATGGGTGTCATGGGTTCGATCCCCGGCGGCGGCAAATAGTCTTTCCGACAATTGTCTCTCACCAATGGGTGGATAATCGTAAACCTAAGTGGGATAGCAGCTGGAGGCTAGGAAAGGATGTAGTGATAGTACTGGTGTGAGAAATACCAGGAATCCACTGTTAGGTGCTCCAGCCGCCGTGATATGACTGAAATACTGTTAAAAGCGGCGTTAAACCCCATTCAATCAATCAATCAATCCAGCTGCCGCGATATAACTGAAAGATTGTTGAAAGCGGCATAAAACCCCATTCAAAAAACAAAACCTCATATGATCCCCCCCCCAAAAAAAAAGGATGTTCATATATTTAAAATTTATCATCTGCAACAACTTTGATTTTGTACAAGTCTGAAATTTTTTCGTCTTGTAATGGGTAAAAACAGTAAATCTCTATCTTCAATAGATCTCTCATTTGAAACGGACTCAACCAAATCTTACTCAATGAGGCTTTTAGATGCCCGAAGAATAAAAGCTTTGGAAAACATTGTGGAAAATGAAGAAATTGCTTGCTACAAGCAATTTCTTCATTATCCACAATTTTTCAGACCCGAAAGGAAAAAAAAATCCAAAATTTCATAAGCTTAAATTGTTGTCTGCAACTCCTTTCAATTTTGGTCAGTCTGCAATTTTGTTATCTGTTAATGGGTTAATGAAGGTTTATCTTGCTACCAGATGACAAAATTTTATACTTGTCTAATCTCAAAGAAGTTGCAGATTGCAATTTGTAGTTGATGAAATTTTTAAATCTTTGTCTTTTGGAGGTGATAATATTGTGCATAATGGACAAGTCGCTGACGAAAAGCAAATTCTCCATTTTCCACAATGTTTTTCCATGCTTTTTTCTTTAGCGGCATTAAAAAAGCAATATTGTGTTGGAATTGGTTGAGGGTCATGTTTGAAGACTCCAAGGACTGTTCACAGATTAAGTAGATTTTCTTAGTTACTTTACACAGCAATAATACAATAATGTATACAAAAGATCAAAATGGTTCTATTTCATCTAGCAATCACATACCAAAGTTTCGTTTAGCATGACAATGAGCAAAGATAGGGTCTTTCAAAGAGATTTGTTTTTAGTTAAAGGTGATTTTCAACTTTTTCAGATGTGTATCAAGTAAAGATTCAGATCAGCTTTTGCATCCTCTTATTCTGATCTGATCTTCATGATGAGCATTGTGGGTTTGTTCCCTGGTTTTGGCAAATGCCCTTTCCAACATGTGCCTCTCACCAGGGAGTGGATCATAAACCTAAGTGGGATGAGGGGCTTGGGGCTCAGAAAGGATGGAGCAGTAGTACTGTAGTGAGAAATGCCAGGTATCCATTGTTAGGTGCTTCAGGCAAGGCCATATGACTGAAATACTGTTTATTGTGTTTAACCCAATTTAAAGAAACAAATCACAGGCTTGCATGGCAATTTTGGTCCCAGGCTCATACATATATAGATATAGTGATATCTATTTCTCTGTATTTCAGGGCCACCATGTTAAAGAGGATGTTAGAAGACTTAGACAAGGCTAAAGTAGAAACAGGTAATATTCGATATGTAGTGTTAAATGATTGTTGGGTTTTTAGATATCTGTTTAAACCATTACCACACAAATGACACTTCCTCAAGAAAACCAATTTGGAAACATTGTGGAAAATGAAGAAATTGCTTGCAACAAGTAATTTCTTTGTTTTCGACAATGTTTTCTAGCCAAAAAGTTGAAAAATCTAAAATTTCATTAACTTTAAATTGTTGTTTGCAACTCCTTTTAGTGACAGAGATAACTTCCTGAAGAAATTTTGATTATTTGAAAAGCATTGCTTCTATTGGTAGGACAAACTTCCATATATAAAGTATATTGTGAAAACTTTAAAATCACTATGAAAACTTCTTGGTCAATTTCAACCAAATTTCCCATGAATGATCTTTGGGTGTGTTTTGCCCAGATTGCTGGAACATAATTTGAGCAGCAGAAAAACATGTTCTTTAACAGCCGTGTTAATTCCTATATGGTATATTGTAAAATCTTTCAAATTATCTATTCAGAATCTAAAGGGTCAGTTTAAACCGATTTCACTTGAAAGATACTTAAGTGAAACTTTATTAAAAATTTTGTTGGATGTTTGATCAGCTTTTATGGGCTGGCACATTGCTAATTTCATTTTATTGTATAATGGTAAATGTTCTTAAATTATCCCTTGGAAGATACTTGGTCAGTTCCAACAATATTTCACTTGAATGGTCCTTTTGTGACCCTATTCGATATTCTGTTTCCTTTCAGAATGTGATATAGCCCCCTGGTCTGATCTCAGTCCACCTGTCTATAACCAAGTTGAATGGTTGATTCCTGGTAATAAATCAAGAGTCTATAAACCCTTGATGGATAGACCAAAATGTGGTAGGTATCTATGTCTCTGTCAATAATCCAATGGAATTGTTGATCCTTGGTCATGAATTTAAAGTCTATAACTCATTAATAGATAGACCAAAATGTGAAAGGTATCTCTGTCTCCTTGTCAATAATTGATTAGAATTATTGATACCTGATAATGAATCTTCAGTCTCTCAACTTGTTATGGATAGACCAGAATATGGTGTTTGATCCCCGGCTGCGATTAATATTTTTTCCGACATTTATCTCCAACCAATGGGTATATAGTAGTAAACCTAAGTTGTATGAACAACTGGAGGCTTGGAAAGGTTGTTGTGGTGGTATTGGTGTGAGAAATACCAGAAATCCATGGTTAGGTGCTCTAGCTGCCACGATATGACTGAAATATTATTTAAAGTGGTGTTAAACCAAATTTAATCAATCTACCAAAGTATAGTAGGTATCTCTGTCTCCCTGTCAATAATCAATTTTATCTATTATCCACTGATTTTCCTCATAAGATACATTCTTTGCAAACAGACCAAATCACATTCAACAGGAAAACAACTTTTAGGTTTATGAAAGAAGTTTGATTTTAGGCAAGTTCATCAGCCTCGTGTCATCTTTTATGGTCAAAATTATACTATGATGTAGTAGCAATACAAAACCTTTTATTACATTTTTAGCTCGGCTGTTTTCGAAGAAAACCCGAGGTATCGCTATAGCCTTGGTGTTGTTGTCGTGCGAAAATTTTGACATTTTGTGATATCTCTTGTTCAACTATAGGCATTCATTTGAAACTTGGCACACTTGTTTATTATCAAAAGAGCAACCTATACTATCAAGGGGGATAACTCTAGATGCATTTTGACCACTTCCAGCAGCCGAGCCTAGGCACCCGTAGGCGGTGCTCTTGTTTGTGTCCTTAATACACCAAAAGTGGTAGATATGTCTGTCTTTCTGTCAATAAACAATCAGTTATACTTGATTCCTTTACTTTGCTCCCCAAAGGGCAAGCATTGTCTTTCTGTCTTTCCTTTTGTCATTCTGTCATTCTGTCCACCTCCATATCTCCACAACCCTTTCGCACAATTGTTATCTATCATGAGTAGATGTACCATTTGAAAGATATTTTCAGATAGTGCCAAGGTCAAGGTAACAACTCAAGCATGTCCAGAGCATAGCTCCTTTAATTAGGAATGGTTTTCAATATAAGTTGGCACACTTGTTCTCTATCATGAGTGGATGTACCATTTGAAAGAAATATTCAGATAGGTTTAAGGTCAAAGTCACAGCTCAAGGTCAGACTTTGAAATTAAGCATGTCCAGAGCATAGCTCCTAAAATTATGGATGGGTTTTGAAATAAATTTTCACAATTGTTCTCAATCATGATTAGATGTGCCATTTGAAAAATATTTTCAGATAGCTCCAAGGTCAAGATTAGAACAAGGGCAATTGTTAAAATCAAGTATGTCCAGAGCATAGCTCCTTCCATTATGGAAAAATTTCAATATAACTTTGTACAATTGTTCTATATTATGAATAGATGTGCCATTTGAAAAAAAAGGCAAATGGCTCCAAGCTCAAGGTCACAGCCTAAGGTCAAACGCCAAAATTAAGTTTGTCTGGAGCATACTTCCTAAAATTATGGATGGATGTTGAAATAACTTTACACAGTTGATCTCTATTATGAGCAGATGTACTATTTGAAACAAATTTTCAGATAACTTCAAGTTTAAGGTCACAGCTCAAGGTTGTATGTTAAGATTTAGCATGTCTGCATTAGGTCAAGCATATAGCTGCGTCTTCTTCTACTTCCATCTTCCATAATTTAAAAGTGATTCAAGTAAAACTATCCAGTAAGATTCCTTCATGATTATTTTAAATGTTTAACCCTTTCCTGTTTTGCAAAATTTTAGACCTATCCAAATTGAAAGGATTTGCAGACAACAATTTAAAATTGATTTTATTTGAAAAATAATCATGCAACAGGGTAGAAAACATTGTGGAAAATGAAGAAATTGCTTGTCACAAGCAATTTCTTTATTTCCCACAATGTTTTCTCAAGTTTGAAAACACAGGGACGTCAAAACCAGGGTTTGTACAGGAAAGGGTAAATAAGAGGCTATTTATACTGTTTACTGTTTATTTGATATGGAATTACATCTTGACTTTCAGAGAGTTTAGAAGAAAGGATAGAACATTTAGCCAAGAAAAGAAAGTTGGACCCAGGTGCATCACAAGAAACAGAAAATATAGTCATCGATAAGGAATAATTTTACTTACATATACAGTATATCAACCCATTATTAGACAACAAAATTTTAGACTGGTCCAATTTCAAAGATTTTGCAGATAGATTTAAGTAGATGAACTTTTTGGATTTTATTTTACTTTTGTGATAGAAAACATTATGGTTTATGAAGAAATCACTTGAAGAAAAATAATTCTATATTTTTACACAATTTTGCCAAAGCCTTTGTCTTGGAGATGTCAAAAGTCTTTTGTATGGAAATGTATTAATCCTCCTCTATATTACTACAGGCATTTTGTCATAATTGACAAATCTCTGAGGCATAAATGACACTATTTTTGGAAAATGTTGTCAAGGCTATAAAACAGAAAAAGCAATTTACTGGGTGATGACTCAACCCATTCCCACATGCTGATATTTTAGACCAGTCCAAATTCAAAGAAGTTGCAGACGACAATATTTGACTTTTGGGGATAGAAAACATAGTGGGTGATGAAGAAATTGCTCTTAACAAGAAAATATCTTTATTCTCCACAATGTTTTCCAAAGCTCCAAATTGAGGGTTGTTAAAAGAGTCATTGTGTTGGAATTGGTTAACACATTCCCTCGTTACGATTTATGACACAAGAAAAAAAAAAAATGCAAAACATTGTGGAAAATGAAGAAATTGCTTGTAAAAAAATTGTCATCTGCAACTTCTTTGAATTTGGACCAGTCTAATTGTTTGTCGTTTGGTAATGGGAAAAGTATTGCAATTACAGCTTGAATAAGCTGTAGTTTCAATTGTTTACCCAATCCCAAATGATAAAATTTTAGACCAGTCCAAATTCAACAAAGTTGCAGACGACAATTTCAAGTTGATGAAATCTTTAAAATCTTTGTCTATTGTGGTAGAAAACATTGTGGATAATGAAGAAATTGCTTGTGACAAGCAATTTCTTAATTTTTGACAATGTTTACCAAAACCTTTATATTCAGAGGCGTTTAAAAGCGTCACTGTGTGGGAATGGGTTAAGTCACCAAACTAACAAAACTGCTTGACATGAATGTTTGTGGTCGGCATTCACTTACTGCCAAATTGAATTGATTGACCAGTCAATCTCTGGCCGCCGCCATAGCACAGTCGGTAGTGCGCCAGACTCCTAATCAATCATGGGTGTCATGGGTTCGATCCCCGGCGGCGGCAAATATTCTTTCCGACAATTGTCTCTCACCAATGGGTGGATAATCGTAAACCTAAGTGAGATAGCAGCTGGAGGCTAGGAAAGGATGTAGTGGTAGTACTAGTGTGAGAAATACCAGGAATCCATTGTTAGGTGCTCCAGCCGCCGCGATATGACTGAAATACTGTTAAAAGGGGTGTTAAACCCCATTCAATCAATCAATCAACCAGTCAATCTCTTATTGTTTCATAGCGAACATCAGCCTTTTCTTGAGTTACAAATTGCTTTGGGGAGGGGGGGGGGCTTATAAGTCTACTTTAGGCTAATTCTAGTTTACTGTCACTGTTATTTAACCCTTTCCTGTTTAATCCCTGGCTTTTTACGTCCCTGTGTTTTTATACTTTGGAAAACATTGTGGAAAAAGAGGAAATTGCTTGTAACAAGCAATTTCTTCTTTTCCACAATATTGTCTACCCTACTGACAAAATAAATTCAACTTTAAATTGTTGGCTGCAAAACCTTTGAATTTGGACAAGTCTAAAATTTCAAAAAACAGGAAAGGGTTAATACATTATGTATTTGTTTCATTGAGTATGTAGGAATACTGAAGTTCCAATCTAGTCATTCATTTTTGTTTATGTTGTTTTGCCCCCAAATTGTTTATATCATGGGCATTTGTTTTACTCTTGTCTGTTTGTTCATTAAAACGTAGCCACAACTGTTTTGTTTTGACCCATTGAGATGTGTAAAGGTTATATTTCAGGATTTACTATTTTGGGGGCATAAGTGTTTCAGAAACACATCATGATTTTACTATTGTACATGTATTATTATTGTCAATGAAATATGTATATGGAAAAGTTAAATCTTATGCAAGTCTTTCAAAAAGAAACAAAACAAAATTAAACAAACAAACAAAAAAAAAAACACAAAAAACCACAGACTCATTGTGACCTTCTATTAGCCATTATGACAAAATTTTAGTCTGATTCAATGGAAAGGTAATGCTTGGTGTAATTTGAAAAATAAATGCCATATAACATATACTAATTAAAAAAAAATGAAAAAATTGATTGTTACAAGACATTTTTTTCATGATATTTCCTAAACAAAAACAATGTTAGCTCTTTTTTATGGGTGAGGTTGATACTCTGGGAAATGAAAAGGAAAAGGTAATGTATTACATCAGATATGAATTTTCATATTGTCAAAGTTATTGAGTTTTAAACATAACTAATTTTGGCATTTAATTGTATATAACAAAATAAATAGATTCTAAATTACAAAGCTATGTGCTATAGATATATGTTTCAGAATTTATAAAAGTATTGTTGTTCTTTTATTTCTTTTAAATGTTTGTTAAGATTTAAAATTTTACATTCCTACTGCAGGGTTCGCGCTGCCGATCGCCATTGTCGCCAAATGCGACAAAAATAAAATTCTGGCGCAAGTTTTTTTCATTTGGCGAAAGTTCGTGGCGCCAAAAAAAAAAGGAAATTTTTTTTAGACATACATTTACTTTGACTAATCTCCGGGAATCAAATCCGAAGGCCAAGTGTATATAATTGCTCAAGGGCTTGTATATCGGGTCAATTATGTCATCGAGTCTGACACAAGACTAAAACATCACCAAATTTAATTATAGTTCTGATTGACAGCCAATCAGATGAATAAAATGCGCTCATTGGTCGACGAGTGGTATTGATAGTGTTGAGGGCGTGACTTAATTATTATTATGGATGAGCCGATGAAACTTCGATCTGAAGACCTCAATTATCACGCATAAATAGGCTTTCTATAAAGAAAGTGTAATTAAACTGGCCACCATTTGCCTTTTCCTGATGAATACAATTGCCGAATTCGGGCTTATTTTCGTATGTTTCTGCTGACAGTTTCAGTCAGTTTCTAATCTCGGCACCGCTACAGCGATTTCTTGCTAAAAGACTGAATCATCATTTATGGGTTATTAGAAGGATATTCTGACGAACTGTGGATAGAAACAGTGGTAGTTTGTCAAGATTTGACAGAAATTTCAAAAGTTATACTGTCCCAAAAGCAGACGAACCATTTCTTTTTTGTTCATTCGTACCCAAGAATGTTCACACTTAACCGATTTTTTAAAGTTACAGAAGTCAACATTATTTTATTATTAAATCAAGCATATTTTACTAGGTTTATTACTATTTCCTTCTCTCTTTTTTTCTCATCAAACTCTCGATTTTCTAATCAAAGTACTGAAAGCACTGATTAAAGATGAGTAAAAATCAATGTAGTGTATGACTAAGCTACATTCATTAAAGACAAAACAACAAACGAATGGCCATATTAAAAACCTGTTTAATATGCATATTATCTATTTAACAGCATATAAGTTAAGAAAATAACAATGCAGTTAAGAAATGCTCAAGCTTGGCCCCAACTCCTCAATTTGGCCCCAACTTTTTCCATTTGGCCCCAACTTTTTTAATTTGGCGAAAGTGATGGCGACAACTTTTTTCAAGCCAGAGCTAACCCTGCTACTGGAATTTAACATGAGGTTTAATTGCTTTTGATGGATGAATGTTTGTATGTTACTATTATTTTTGCATTTTTGTACACTTTTTTGTGCCAAACCAACAAAAATGCATGACTTGAATACCTAAAAAAAACAGTTGAAGAAAAGGAGAAATCACTTGTTACAAGAAAAATATCCTTTTCCCACAAAAGTTTTCCATGACCGTTTCTTCAGGGCACCAGAAAGTGTAATTGTGTGCTAATAGGTTAATCATTGATTGATTCATGTAACTCAAATGCATTTAGGAAAAAAAGTCAAGACACTAGAAATAGGTAGAACTTGATCATAAGTGTTCACTGAGAAAATGGTTTACCTTAACATAGGTTACAGTACATCGTTAAGTTGACAATCATTTTAGCCCATTCCCACACAGTGACGCCTTTTGAACGCCCCTCAGGGAAAACAATTGTGAAAACATTTGAAAAATGAAGAAATTGCTTGAACCAGCAATTTCTTCATTTCACACAATATTTTCTACCTAGACAAGCGAAAAAAATCTAATATTCATAACTCTTAAATTGTCGTCTGTAGCTTCTTTCAATTTGGACCAGTATAAAATTTTGCTTTGGATTAATCACATTCTGGGCGTTCAGCGTTCAATCCATATCCATTAGGAATCATGGTTTTCCAATCTGCTATCAATCAATCCTTAACCTTTGTTGTAGTGATTTGTATGAAACAAATTTTTGATTGAACAATCACATCTTGTCCAGAAAACGTTCAGCCATTCAGAACAGAAAAGCGATTAGCATTTGATCTTAATTGTTCAATCACGATTGAAGTTCAGCAGTCAATGAACTTACATTCAGATTGTCAAATTCATGATGTACTATACCTGTGTACTATGTGAAAAGTATTTTCTTTGTTGATGCCAGATTTTGATAGGAATTTATATGGAGGCATTTTTATCTTGACTTATTTTTTAGAAAACCCAATGGTGTTGCCACAGAAGAGTCCTGTTAATTGCAACACCAATTTGTCAACACTTTTGTTGAAATATTAACCAGAAGTTGCTATTAAAAGGAGCTATTTGTTCTTTAAATCTAATGCTTGTGCATAAAGTCAGTTGCAATTACGTAAACCTAAGTGGGATAGCAGCTGGGGGCTAGGAAAGGATGTAGTGGTAGTACTGGTGTGATAAATACCAGAAATCCATTGTTAGGTGCTCCAGCTGTCGCGATATGACTGAAATACTGTCAAAAGTGGCAATAAAACCCTATCAGTTGCAATTAAGTGGTGAAATTTGCTTTTATCAGGATTACAATTAAGAGGAGTACACTGTTTATCTTTGTTGTTGTCTCTTGTCGTTGTTCTTTCCATCATTGTCATGGTGCAAAAGGCTGACATTTTTTTAAAAATGGAATTAATAAAATCATTTACTTGAACTTTAACCCTTTCCTGGATAAACCTGGGATTTTACGTCACTGAGATTTTATACTTGAGAAAACATTGTGGAAAAAGGAGAAATTGCTTGTAATAAGCAATTTCTCCTTTTTCCCACAGTGTTTTCTACCACATAGGATGGTTTTATTTGGAATTGCATCCAATTTTCATTGCTGTCTGCATCCTCTTTCAATTTCGACCAGTCTTAAATTTCAAAAACCAGGAAAGGGTTGAATATATGATCACTACCAAAAGCGCTGTCGGTTGTTTAACCTATTCCCACACAATGAAGCTTTTCGTTGCCCCCAAGGAAAAAAGCTTGAGAAAACATTCCGGAAAATGAATAAATTGTTTTCTAACCCAAAAAACAAAGATTTTTAAAAATTCACCAATAAAAAATTTGTCTCTGCAACTTCTTTGAATTTGAAAGGTCTAAAGTTTTTCCATCAAGTAATGGGTTAAAGGAAAGTAACCTTTAAATGTTATGAGTCATGCCTCTGCATCTGGGCTCTTTTTAGAGAGAACCTGAGGTTTAAGTTTAGCCCTAATATAATCTAGGTCAGTGTCATTTTCTGAAAACTTCATATTGTATATCCATGGTATAATTTGACTTCTTCACCTGAAACTCAGAATATGTGTTCGCTATCAAAAGATCAATCTTTCATGGTGTATTATTTGTTAACTTTTTTTATAAGTGCTTGGTCAATGGGGTAACTTATAGTTGTAGATAATATTTAGAGTTTAGTTGTCTGTGTGAATGAAAAGAGTTGCAAAATGTGTGAAAGGTAATCAATTGATTGCAAAAATTCAAACAAATTCTTCTTTCTTAACCCTTTCCCATTATTTGAAATTTAAGACTGACCCAAATTGAAAGAGGTTGTAGGCGAAAATAAAAATGGATACAATTTTAAATCAAACCATCCTATGTGGGAGAAAAAACTGTTAGAAAAGGAGAAATTGCTTGTTACTAGCAATTTCTTCTTTTTCCACAATGTTCTCTCGAGTATAAATCACAGAAACGTAAAATTCTGGGTTTGTACAGAAAAGTGTTGATCTAACACCACTTGACTGTGACAGCATAATTTATCATGAGCTTGAAAATATCAAGGAATTATCATAGGAAAATGGGAAAAGTTCATAATTTGTCTCTTTCTTTGCTTTAAAGAAATAAATTGGTTGTTTTCATATAATTTGATTTATCTTTTATTTTTTGAATGACAAAATCTATATTTTCACTCATTGAATGATAAATTGATCTTGCAGTGAAGCAACAATTAACTATTAATTTTGTAATTCAGACTACTAAATTTGTAATTCAGAAAACATGAAAGAGCATGTGGCTAGCTTTTGGGGTATATTTTATTGAAATCTTATACATATTGAAGGAAAGTTACCCAGGTAAAAAGTTCGACAATCACAGTAATAAGATTAAAAGCATTCTGAGATTTAGAAAAATTTGATGAGCAGTCAGTAATTTTCTTGTCGTCTATTATGAACCCATTCCAACAGAATCCCTCATGTGACACCTGTCAAGAAAACAGGCCTTGGAAAAAAATTGTGAATAATGAAGAAATTGCTTGTGACAAGCAAATTCTTCATTTTCCCCTATGTTTTCTAGGCAAACAGACAAAAAGTGATAACATTTCATGAACTTTAAATTGTCGTCTGCGTTGTCTATCAATTTGGACTGGTCTTAAATTTTCGCGTCATTGATCACCGATATGGCAGTTAATCCTTTCCCGTTATTTGAAATTTTAAACTGGTCCAAATTGAAAGAGGTTGCAGATGACAGGGAAAACTGGATGTAATTTGAAATTAAACCATACAGTGTGGTTGAAAATATTGTGGAAAAAAGAAGAAATTGCATGTTTCAACCAATTTCTTCTTTTTCCATAATTTTTTCACGTGTATAAAATCACATAGATGTAAAATCCTTGGTTTGTACAAGAAAGGGATAACTCTTTCCCACACAATGATGCTTTTGGACGCCCCTCAAGAAAATAAATAGGGAAAACCTTGTGTAAAATGAAGAAAATGCTTGTTACGAGCAATTTATTTATATTCCACATTGTTTTTTACCCAGAAAATTAAAAAATCATAACCTTTAAATAGTCATTTGAAACTAATTTCAATTTGGACTGGTCTAAATTTTTGCAATAGGTTAAACTGAGATAATAAAAACAATATTATTTTGTAAAATGTATAGTCTGGGGCATATAGTTCAAGGCAGATAGTTGCTCAGTTAGCTAGATCTCATAACAACAGCTTGACAATAAAAATGCTTTACATTCATATATGAGTTCAAAATTGACTTCGAGATGTAAATGAATTCTTTTATTAGTCAGTCATTTATTCTGAATCATGTGTTAAAAAGAGTCAAAAAGGAGAACTTGCTGGTGAAGTGCTACATCTCTTTTCTGAGAAGGTTTTCGAAAACAGTAATTTAGAGGGGGGCAAACAAATTATTAATTTATTCTATTCGAAGATAAAAACACTTAAAATTTATGTGCACTTTTGCCAAAACTATCAGAAAAAAATCTTACAAAAGGGAAATAATTCACACATCTTTTTTCCAATGAGAAAGTTTTATCATATCAATTTTTAAAAAAGCATTTTGTAATAACAAGGAATCAAAGCATATCGAAAGGTTTTAATCCAACAAATTATACTTGTTATGTTACAGTTCATTTGTCTCTCACCAAAGGGTAGATAATCGGTAACCTTTGTGGGATAAGCATCTGGAGGCTCTGAAAGGATGTAATGGTAGTATTGGTGTGAGAAATACAACCCCTGGTAAGGTGCTGCAGCCACTGCGATAATGACTGAAATACTTTTTGTAGTGGCCTAAAACCCTATTCAATCTATCAATCTGTAACAGTTAGCATTTCAAATGACATGTAACTTGAAACGGAAGTATGATATGGGTAGAAACAAATAAGTAAAGGTTTTGAGTGATGGATAGATCCCTTTTACACTGCATTTTCTATCAAAACTTTATTTGTTTGGAATTGGTAAATATGGGTTTAACCCATTACCACACAAGTGAATTTTAGACTGGTCCGTATTGAAAGGAGATGCAGAAGAAATTTAAAATCTGGTGAAATGTTTTTTTTTTACTTTTGGCGTAGAAAATATTGTGGATAATAAAGAAATTGCTTGTAACAAGCAAATTCTTCATTTTCACAATGTTTTCTGAAGCCCTTTTTCTTAGGGGCCTCAAAAATCATCATTGATTGGGAATGGGTTAAATCAATTTAAGGTAGAATGTCTGTAAAGCACCTTTTGTAACATCAGAAATCTTTAGGAAAATTTGTATCTATTGATTTGCTAGCGGAAGATAATAAAATGACGTAGTAAATACATTATTATAGTAATCATAGTAGAACTGAACTGTTACAATGTTATCCGAAAGATCTCGATGTCGTGCTGATTCAAAATTGGCGCATTACAGGTATTCTACCTTAAGTAACAGTTGTGGGAGTGCTTTTAGGAATAAACAGCAATTTGACCATTATTCTTGCCACTGTACAGTGTTGTTAATTGGGCGGAATGTTTAAAATGATGTTACTACATTGCATCGGTATGCAATAATTACATTGTGGTATGTCCTTATAGAGGGTATGTCCTTTTGAAGGGTTTCTGTTTGTGAATGTGTATTGCACATAGTCGCTAATGAAATATGTGTTTGTGAGCGTCATGAATCTTAAGTGTCCTTTGAGTTTCATGTAGAGACATATTAACTCATTCCAACTCAATCTGCATTTTTTGAAAAAAAGATTTAGAAAAAATAATAAAAAAAATCTTACAAACAATTTCTTCATTATCTTCATTACCCATGTCTTCTATCCAAAAAGGCCCTCAAAATTTAAATTCTATCATCTTAAAATTTTTGAGTCTGTAACTTCTTTCAATTTGGACCAGTCTAAAGTTTTACTGTTTTGTAATGAGTTAAAGCATTTTGACTATTACTTTTGCTTTTCACTAAGAAGATTTCAAATCTGTCAGTCTTTAGATACATAAAATTTAGATATATAAGATTTGAAAAAGAAGATATTAAAAGGATGACATTAACCCTTTCTTGTTCAATCCCAGTGAATTTATAATTGAGAAAACATTATGGAAAAAGAAGAAACTGTAACAAGCAATTTCTTCTTTTCCACAATATTTTCCACCCTCCTTGATGGGGTTTTTTTTCGAATTAAATCCACTTTAAACTTTACCCGTCAAAACCTTAAAATTTGGACTGTTCTACAGGAAATGGATAAATGCTGAGAAAAATACCCTCGGGAAAATAAAAATAGATAACCCTAGAAGGCTTGGAAAATAATTTGCTTGTTTATGTTTCTTTCTTAACCCATTCCCATACAATTCTGTTTTTTTACGCCTCCTTAATAAAATGCTTTTGGAAACATTACTGATAATGATGGACATGGAGTTTTTAATTTTCATCAACTTAAAATCATCGTCTACAACTTCATTCAAAATGGATCAATCTAACATTTTGTTGTGTTGTAATGGGTTAATTCTTATTTCTCTCATAATAGTTTTGTAGATATGTGGGTATATCACTTAGTAAATATATATGAGTTTAACCCATTCCGTCACGATAACATTTTAGACCTGTCAAAATTGAAAGAAGTTGCAGACGACACTTTTAAGCTGATGAAATCCTCAAAATCTTTGTCTTTTAGGGTAAAAATCATTGTGGATAATGAAGAAATTGCTTGTCACAAGCAATTTCTTCATTCTCCACAATGTTTTTTTTTCCCAAAGCTTCCATATTAAGGGGCGTTTAAAAGCGTCATTGTGTGGGAATGGGTTAAGTCAAGTCACTGCTATACACATGTGTACATATTGATATGGTATGTTTGAGTTGGAACCCTGGAATGAATGTTGATAGGTAAGACTTAGATTGTGTATGTTTCACTCATTACCTGTTGACAAAATTTTAGACTGGTCCAAAATCAAAGAAGTTGCAGAAGACAGTTTCAAGTATATTAAATCTTTAATAGTCCATGTCTTTTGGGGTAGAAATCATTGTGGATGATGAAGAAATTGTTTGAATTAAGCGATTTCTTCATTTTACACAATGTTTACCAAGTTGTTTTCTTTGGGAGTGTAAAAAAGCATTAATGTGTGAGAATGGGATAATAGGGGAGAATTTGTTTGTGTTTATGATACTTTATGGACTATTGTAATATTGAATTGTCTTCCTCTGTAGTATTATTGTTGAAAATGTTGTTTAACTAAAGTATACATAATGAATAAAAGGAAAATTAGTATATTTGAAGTAAATGAAACGAGGTTGACCTTGATCTGAAAGGTTCAATGACATCACCAAGTGAAAATTGTTATGTGTCAGGCAAAATGGACTATCTCAGAATTACAATAAGTATTGATCCAAGTAAGACTGCTCAAATTGTGCAGGCTTACTAGGGTAGAAAATTATTGTATTTAGTAGATTAATTTGAATGAGTACATATTAAATGAAATATCAAGCTGGAATACCCTCTGCTAGATTTTATCTCTTTTTCAAATATTTATCCATTTTCCCATGGTTCTTTTTAGAAAATGAATGTAGCAAACAATTCTTCGTTTCTAGTAATGCTTTACCTTGAATGACACTCAATTTTCAATTAAGATGCTCTCAAAAATTTTGTGTGCTACTTTAAAACGAAAAAAAAAAAAAAAAAAAAGTAGGCTAAAACTTTGCGAGTAAACTGATTGCAAGTTTTATTCCGAAAGTTGAAAACTTGAAGAATTATTAAATGATATTATGTAAAAAGAAAAAAGAACGAATAAATTTCAATTATATTCAAATGTTTTTGTTAATTTTCTCACTTTATATCCAGACTAATTCCATATGAATTTGAGTCCATAGCATTACTTGTTTCAAGACCAATTACATTTATCAACCAATATATACTTGAACAAACATTCCTCCTTTAACCATTCAAATAATCTATGAATAACAAAAACGTTGCTCAGTAAATATGAAGCACATTGATTGTATATACCCAGAACATAGATCGAAATATATCAAGACCATTGATCAATGTATACCCGCACCTTTGATTAATATAAGATTGATTGATCAATTGATTTGGGTTTTACGCCACTTCTACCTTGAATAGGATTTCTATGCACTACCAATTGCGCTGTGACCATGGCCTGATCAATATCCGAGGGATGGTCAGAAAATATCCGGACTTTTGACACGTTCTCGAGAAACATTCAACATATGCTAAATTTGTTGGCTGTCTCTTTCGAAGTAACTCGACGATTTTTGTTGACAAAAGCTTTAACATTTGCTACCATTGTTTGGGATCACCGCCTCAGTTGGCCGCCCAGTCCTAGGCCTGTCACAAACCCTTGTTCTGTCTTCACGAAACTGAGAAACCAAGTTGTAGAAGGTTGAGCGTGATACACATTTATCAGAAAATCTTCAAGCCTCTGAATGATGTGACAGGGCTTTTCACATTCTGCAACCAGAAACTTACTTACAGAGCGTTCTTCCTCTTACAAAGAGTCCGTGAAAGACGAAACACTTATCATATGTCAGAGTGCATAATAGTGAGTAAATACAACTATCATTGAAAATATTCTAACCACATTTGTGGCCAATGAATTTAGTTTTCCCCAATATCTAAATGTGTGTACATAGCTGCACGTGGAAAGAGAGATAGTGAGGGCCATTCTTGGGTTATCTTTTCTTAATACTCTCAAGAAACACATTGGGTGCCAGTCTACAGTTTTGGTGGAAATATTCGAATTGGCCATGCCATGGTCAATTTCTCAAATAGAAGGAAAATGCCATTTTTGACTGCTGATTTATAGGCAATAGTGGAAACTGACGTTCTAAAAGATTCTAAAACAAAAGAAAGAGACTTTTTGCAAATGTGAACCTAAAGGTTCATGACTTTTCGAGAGTGCACATGTGTTCGGCTGAACCGGAAGTGCAAGGTCGAAGTTTTGGATGTCATTGCAGGCATTTTTTAATGGTAGGAATAGGCATTGAGATAGTGAAAAAAGTAGCTGGAATCGTAGTATTTTTGACTGCATTGGCCAGCTTTATATTGTTTTTACTGTCCAGGAATCAAGTAGTTTGTGGGCCATCATTTCCAATTTGGCCTGTGCAGCAAATTGCGCTAGGCCGAAATTGCGCATTTACGCTCGGTTTTGTTGACCAGGCCAGATGTTGAAGAGCCTTGAGTTTTGTCCCTTTTATAGGGTATCTGTATGGTATTATGTAATTTTTTTCTAGTATTACATCCTATTCTGACAAAGAACATGTTTGTTCTATTGCAGATTGTTGTTTGATAGAATAGTTTAGAGCAACATTCGAATATCAGGATTGACGACAAAGGAAAAAGACGTAAACTATGGACTGAGACCTTGGTCTTACCAGTGTTTCACTTGGACTTTATCCTTAATTTCTTTGCTCTGCTTAGGTTTATGATCAGCTGTGTAATGGAAACATAAGAGCTGAAAATATCGTTTCATCTTAAAAATATATTTCTATATTATTCTCAGGCACTTACTTATGCAATCGAGATATTTTTATTTATAATCAAAGTTTAAAATGCAATTGAAAAATCGCAACTTCCCCATACTGAACAAGGATAAAAACAAATTTAATGCAGTGAAAGGACTTATGTACAATATGGCACACCTCTGAATTAATGGTTACAGAACAAATGGAAGATAAAAAAGGTGGTCATCATTATACACAGACTTTTGATCATTATATACCCAGACCATTGATAAATATATACCCAGACCATATTTCAATATATACCAAGAAAATTGATCAATATATACCAAGACAAATGATCAGTTTTTACCCATATCATTGATCAACGTATATACATACCATTGATGAATATAAATACCTTGATCATCGATCAAATATACCGAGACTTTTAATAAATATCGAGACTTTTAATAAATGTAAACCCAGACAATTGATCAATGTACATGTATATATATACAGAACATTTATCAATTTTATACCCAAACTATTGATCAATATATACCTTGACCATTGATAAATTTTACCGAGACTTTTGATAAATATATACCCATACCTTTGATAAAATAATTGATATTCTAGACTAAGTGTATTAATGACGGTACATCTGATAATTCACGTAGTCAGTTTGAAAAAAACTGTAGTTGCGTGTTTTTGCTCGCCCACAGCATAGAGAAATAAATCATGAAGATAAGTAATCTCCCCTGTATCTTTATTTCAATAGTTGAACTAGGCATTTTACGTAATTGAGAGAGGACGAGGAACTGTCGTTATTGAGACAGTGCTGGTCTTCGTTTTATGAATTACTCAACACATTTTATTGAAACGGATATTTTCTAAAAATCTAAAGCTAAGTATCGACTTGAAGAGGAATAAACAATATTTACAACGGATTAGTGAATTATCATCTGCACTTTATTTTACCTTTTAGTCTCAAGAAACCTTCTCTCGTAAAGATTTCGAAAAAAAAAGGTAAAGTGAGATGAACTTATATCTTTAAAATTATCCACTTTTGACAACGATTTCTTGAAACCTAATCATGTATGTGGTGTGATAGACAAACCTGCCTTTATTTCCTGAATAAACTTGTACAATATATACAGACGATTGATCAATATATATACCCAGAACATTGATCAATATATACCTAGAACATTGATCAAAATATACCAACGCCATTGATCAATATTCACCAAGACCATTGATCGATTGAAACCCAGACCACTGATCAGAATATTTCAAGACCATTTATCTTTACATACCTGGACCATTGATTAATTATACCCATACCACTGATCATTACGTACCAAGACAATTGATCATTACATACCCAGACAACTGATCATTATATACCAAGACAACTGATCATTACATACCCAGACATCTGATCATTATATACCCAGACCATTGCTCAATATGTTCCCAGACTATCGATCATTACATACCCAGACCATTGATCCTTACATACCTAGACCACTGATCAGTGTATACCCAGACCATTGATCATTATATATGTCATTGTTAAATATCTAAAGGACATTGATTGTATAGTGAGATTCAGATTGAAATCCGTTGTGAATAATCATCTAGAAAGCATAATTCATGTTCCTTAAATCATTACCACATAATCACGCATTTTCAAACACCGACAAACAATAACATCTTTTCTTTTTTGTACCAAATCGAACACTTATTTTCAAATTCAAACCAACCGTGGCCGTTGCGCAGTTGGTAGGACTCCTAATCAATGGGTCCCGGGTATGATCCTGTCCGCGGCGAAAATCCTCTCCGACATTTGTCTCCTACCAATAGACGGGTAATGGTAAATCTAACTTCGATGAGCAGTTTGAGGCTCGGAAAGGATGGTTGTACTTGTGTGCGGAATCCATGGTAAGGACCTCGTGCTCAAGCCGCCGCGACATGACTGAAATATTGTTAAAAGTAGCGTTAAACCTAATTCATTCATTCAATCAAACAATCGGTCAACTCGGACCAGTTATAAGATTTTGTCGTATTGTGGTTAGTTAAGTAGGAAACGGGCGTGTAAGTATCCTTATTTTAGAATAACTTGAATGTTTGATTATCATTCTATATATCCACATAATTGACGAATTGCGGCTGTCAATCAAAGAATCTATTGACTAATCAAGTTATTCATTAGACCGGAAGTGAACTTTGAACTCCGACAATGGCCAATATTTTAATGAAGCATTTTTGATGGTTTTCCGAATTAACGTCCTGGCTACTGCTTATTCGGGCTGTACTTAAAACATTAAACTCGCCAATTAACGATTTTACTTTATTTACATGTGAAAGGCAATAAATTTTTCAAACTAACGCCGTTTGATATCGAAGTGGAGCTTCCTGGTGGCATCATCGCTTAGCGTTTAACCAGGCAATTTTTACCAAGACCATTTACCAATATATACATAGACCATAACTATCTTCGCAGACAAATGATGAATACATGACCCAGTCAAAGTGCGGGGTCACTAAGAGTGGACAGGTATCCGTTAAATTCATAATAATTTAAGTTTTAGCTCCACTAGGTGAAAGCCAATCAGATATTGTCATGGCGTGGTGTCCGTCGTGCGTCCGTCCGTCCGTCCGTCCGTTCGTAAACTTTTCCTTTGAAAATCTTCTCAGAAAGTACAGAGCGGGTTTCAACCAAAATTCACAGAAATGATCCTTGGGTGACCCTTTATCAGATTCCTTCAAAGAATTTTGATTGGTTGAAAAACATGGCTTTAATGGGCGGGGCTAATTTCCATACAAGGTGAAAGCTTTGAAAATCTTCTCATAAACCGTTGGGTGGATTTCAACCAAATTTCACAGATATGATCCTTCGGTGATCCTCTATCAAATTCCTTCAAAGAATTTTGATTTGATGAAAAATATGGCTTTAATGGGCGGGGCTAATTTCCATATATACATTTAGTAAAAGCTTTGAAGATCTTCTTAGAACCTAGTGGATGGGTTTCAATCAATTTACACACAAATGATCCTGTGGTAAACCTCTATCGGATTCCTTAAAAGTATTTTAATCGGATGAAAAACATGGCCTTAATGGGCGGGGGTAATTTCCTATTATGGTGAAAATTTTGAAAATCTTCTTCAAAATGGAATGATTTCAACCTCATTTCACAGAAATGATTCTTGTGTGAACATTTATGAAATTGCTTCAAATTATTTTGATGGGATGAAAGATGTGGCTTTAATGGGCGGGCTAATTTCCATATATGGTTAAAGCTTTGAAAGCTCTCTTCTCAGAAACCAGTCGATGGATTTCAACCAAATTTGACCGGATCGATCCTTGGTGACCTTTTATCAGATTATAAAAAATTTTTTTGTTTGGATGAAAAATATGACTTTTTTTGGCGGGTCTAGATTCCAATTTGGTAAAAACCTAAAACTTTGTAAAATTCTCAGAAACCTGTTGATGGATTTCAACAAAGTTTCACAGGAACGGCTCTCAGGTGACTGTCAGATTCCTTTTTATTATTTTGATTGGCTATTACGTTGTTGGGTTATTTTTCATAATGAATTTTACGTAACTTGACTTTTATAAATAACTATGAAAAAAGATTTCAATGACTTAGATTTATTTCTTTATACAGTTTTTCAGCCGCCGTCATAGCGAAGTTGGTAGCGCGTGAAACTCCTAATCTTCAATCATGGGATGTCATGGGTTCAATTCCCCGCGGGGGCACATATTTTTTTCGACATTTGTCCCTCACCAATGGATGGATAAAGGTAAACCTAAGCGGGATAGCAGCTGGAGGCTAGGAAAGGATGTAGTGGTAGTACTGGTGTGAGAAATACCGGGAATCAATCGTTAGGTGCTCCATCCGCCGCGATATGACTGAAATACTGTTAAAAGAGGCGTTTAACCCCATTCAAATAATTATATTCAGTTTATATTGAATTAATGCAAAAATTTGCTTAATCAGTACATTAATGCTTCAAGCGCCTCTAGTTAGCTTCTTCTATCAAAATCGAGCGTTTTTATTAGCCGAAAAAACAAAACAAAAACTTTTTACCTCTCGGCTAGTTTTTTGCCTGCGCACAAAATAGTTCCATAAAATATGGACCAAATTTTGTAAAATATTTGCTCTTTTCGCTAAATGTCACTAGAGTATTCAAATTTAATAGAATATTTTTTTTTGTTTTTATGGAGGTATGAAACGAAAAAACCGATTCAGACTATATATATATCCGCGTCGAGTATTCATACAGTTAGATTAGACATTTCGTTCCATACCTCCATCAAAACAAAAAAAATTATTTGATTCATCTCTTAAACTTTTCCCGTATAATCAGTGATTTTTGCGTCCATGTGAATTATACTTGTGAAAATATTGATGAAAAAGAAAAAAATGCTTTTAACAAACAGTTTCTCCTTTTCCCACACTATTTTCTACCACATAGGATAATTTCATTTCAAATTGCATCAAATTTTCATTGTTGTCTGCAAACTTTCTCAGTATGGACCAATCTAAAATTTTGAAGAAAAAAAAAACAGTAAAGGGTAAAATATCCTTAGCTTGTAGACATAGTTTAGGTCATTTTGCTTCCTTGAAAAATTTATACCAAATGTATTTTAGCCACTTAGTAAATCGTGGTTAAACTTCAAACAAGTTGTTGAACCCGGAAGAGCCACGCCAAACGTTTTAAAGTACATTTTACTGTTGAATAAGGTATCTCTCACTTTGTGTAAATTGAACCCATTCACCGAAAAGGGCGGGGCGCTGTCGGAAAGCTCGTGTTATCTGCACCTGTGAGTGAGTTTTTCAACCATTTCACGTCCGCGACCATTGCACAGTGGTAACGCGTAGGTAGTCAAGGGGTCCCGGGTTCGATCGCCGGACGTTAAATATCCTTTCCTATATTTGTTTCTTACCAATAGGTGAATATTCGTAAACCTAGGTGGGATTAGCAGAAGGAGGCTCGGAAAAGATGTCACAGTGATCGTACTGGTGTGAGAAATACCAAGAATTCATGGTTAGGTGCTCCAATTGCTCGTATTGAAATACTGATAAAATGGCATTGAACCCTATTAAATCAATCAATCAATCAATCGATCGATCAATTCACATGCACTCAAAGTAAAGACTCATACATCCACCAAGTCTGATCTGAACCTACAGGATCAACGTTTCTTCGAAATAAATACCGTTTGTGATTCTCCAAATGGCCAATGGTCTAATCGCTGGCCCCACCCACTTCGTTAATCCCGCCCATTGACTTCAACAGGAGGTTCCAATTAGATATTAAGCACAGTGATCATTTTTGGTTGAGATATTGAGAGATTCTCTTATTTTCCTGCCAGAAGCCTCATTGAAACTGTCTTAATGAGAGAACACACAAAATTCAAAGCAAAAAAAGAAATTTTGTGAGGAATTTGGTAAAATTTCTCACCAAAAAATCTTAATTTCTCATTAGATTTGGCTAAATGAGTTTTTTTGGACATGCTATTCTAAGCCAGTTTTATCCCTGTAAGTGGTCTTATGAAAATTCATGGATAGAATCAAGTAAAAAAATAGCAGAGTAGTTGGTTGGCGATTTAAACGTCGTTACAAACGCTTGAGTAAGCGGTAGTTACGACGTTTAAGTCGTCATACCAACAAAGGTGCTTCACTTAAATGGCGGCAAATGTCGGAGTTCAAAACTCATTCTTTCTGTAGATGAAAGATTTCATTGGTAGACTGATTATTCGATTGACAATCGTAATTGGCCAATTGTCCTAGCTTTACACGCAGTTTGAAATGGCAGATCGCACCTCTCAATCAGAAAATTCATTTAAGAGATGAAGAGAATATTTTTTGTTTTCATGGAGGTATGAACCGAAAAACCTAATCACACTGTATGAATACGCGAAGCGGATTCATACATAGTGTGATAAGGTTTTGCGGTTCATACCTCCATGAAAACAAAAAATATTCTCCTCAATTCTTATAATTTAATAGTATCGAGCGAAAAAAGCCAAAACTCTACATCTTTTGATATCTTTTTGTATCGGACTATTTTGTGCGGAAGCATACAAAATAGCTGCGAGCTCAAAATTTTGTTCATGGAGTTATGAATATTTTTTTCGACCAATCAGAACACCCGATTTTGATAGACTAAACTAAAAATTAAATATATTGATCAATCAAATAGTTCAATAAGAACGGAAGTGATATTTGAGCTCCGTCAAATTGTTTCCGAAGCAGTTTGTCGGTTTGGTGACTTAAACGTGGTAGCTATAACTTACGCCATGTCATTTATAATTTAATTAATAGTTTCGTCTATCTAAAACGGGCGCTCTGATTGGTGGGAAAAAAGTTTTTCATAACTCCATGAACAAAATTTTGAGTACGCAGCGATTTTGTATGCTTCCGCACAAAATAGTCCCATACAAAAAGGTATCGAAATTTGTGAATTTTCTGCTTTTTCCGCTTGATGCTATTAAATCATAATAAATGGAGATAATATGTTTTGTTTTAATGGAGGTATGAACCGAAAAACCTAATCACACTTATGTGTGATTAGTTTTTCGGTTCATATTTCCATGAAAACAAAAAATATTCTCTTCATCTCTTAAATGATCTCGGTCGAAATACACGTCGGAGGTTGTGGCAGACAATCCGTAAGTTGTTCGAAATACTACGCAAAGGTTCATCTGATAATCACAAAAGCGACCGAGGCCAAAGTCTTGGTATCAAATCAGGTTGGTGTTCGTAGAATTGACCGATAGGGTCTCATTCAGAGACACAATATAGCACTTAGATAATTCATCTAGACCGACATTAGATTTTAAATTCCGGACATTTATATGAAGCATTTTTTTGTTGGTTTGGCGTCTCAGACGTCGTAACTACACCGTCTTCAACCTGTTGTTACGCAAGCTGTAGTTACGCCGATTAGGTCACCAACCAACCGTTTTACTTTCTTTTTACATTCTACTGGCCATGAATGTTCGAAAAAGAACGCTGTATAAAATCAAGGAGGAACTTTCTGTCGGAGTCAGGGGGAATGGCTAGCGGTGTAAGTAGGTAGAACAAGCGATCTACCTGGTCGCTATATCGCACGATTTTGATACAAGATTAACCTGACACATAAACATGGGCGACCTATAGGTTAAATAAGCTTGAGTTACGAAGTTAAGGTCGCCGATCGACTACATTCAATGAATATCGGCGGTGTTTTATAAAACTTCAACAAACGTAGACTAATCTCGGGTTTATTACAATGAACAATGGAAGCATGCGTAGATCCGCGAGTCCTTTGTTTTGAACGAGTTTTTCAGTCAGTCAAGATTAACCTGAGACATCCGCATGATCCTCACTTGACGATCTAAACCTCGTAGCTACAGCTTTAACCCTTTCCAGTTCAACCCCTGGTTTTTATGTCCCTGTAAATCTATAATTGAGAAAATATTGTAGAAAAAGAAGAAATTGCTCATAACAAAAATAACCATTCAGTAGGGTGGAAAATATTGATGAAAAGAAGAAATTGCTTGTAATAAACATTTTTTCTTTTTCCGAAATATTTTTTCCACCCTACTGAATGGTTATTTTTCAAATTAAATCCACCTTCAATGTTCGTCTGCAATATCTTTGAATTTGGACAGGTCTAAAATTTAGCAAACAGGAAGGGTTAATAATATGGAGTTACAAAGGTTAGATCACAACCGACGTTATACAATGACACACCTTTAGTGATGTTTTCATCGGATGCTGCAACTAGCGGAGACGGCCGACGAACGTTAATCTGATGTTAATCTGAATGGTCTATAGAATAATGTATATGATTTGCCACGCAACTAAACCATTTTATGAACATAGACATTAAGGGCCGGTAGTTTAATTTAGTCGAGAACAAAGCGGCCGATTTGATGAAAAAAAAAAAAAAAAAAATTCACTCGTCGAAACGAACCTGTATTCCACTTTCCAACCGAAGCTGATCGTCGTTTTGCGGACGAAAAGACGGCAAGTACTGTAGTTTCCATATTTTTGATCGTCCTATGATGCTTCAGTTTGTTTTGTCATTGTTGCATTTTATAACTGCAATGTGGTTTACTTTTTAAGAACGGTAAGCAAGTAGTCGTTTAATGTTCATTATAAAGGCCCCCACCTCTTTATATGAACGGGAATTAACGAATCGCGGCTGTCAATCAAATAATCAGTCGACCAATGAAATCATTGATTTACACTGTAAGTTCAGTTTGAACTCGGACTTTGACCCCCATTTCGATGATTTTTTTTTTGTTGGTTCGGCGACTTAAACGTCGTAACTACAGCTTATTCAAGCTGTAGTTACGACGATTAGGTCACCAACCAACCATTCTACTTATTTGTAACATGCTACTTGCCATCCATTTTTTAAAATAACGCCTTTAGAAATTGAAGCGGAGCTTCCTGTTTGAGTCAATGGGCGGGGCGGTGCCAGCGATTGGTCATCGTATTGTATAATTATTTTAAACCAGTCAGACGTTCTTGTCCTCCGTTTCTCTGTTTTTAGAGAAGAAATGTTAATAAAATATCTAGTGTTGTTTTACCATGAAACCTGTTAATATATCAAAAGACTGAGAATAATCTTATTTTGAGAATTTCATTTTCTGTTTTGTGTAAAGTCTCGTTTTGGAGGGCCGATGCCATAGCGCAGTGGTAGTGCGTAGGACCCCTAGTCAAGGGGTTCATGGTTCGATTACCGCCCGCGGCGAATATCCTTTCCGACATTAGTCTCCCACCTATCGGTGGTAAACCTCACTGGGATGGGCAGCTGGCGGCTCGGAAAGGATGTAGAGGTAGTACTGGTGTGAGAAATACCAGGAATCAATTTTTAGGTGATCAAGCCGCCGCGATATGACTGAAATACTGTTAAAAGTGGCGTTAAACCCTTTTTCAACAATTAATCTTGTTTTGTAGATCAGACTTTCACTTTCATACCATTGATTCTGTAATCTTTATACATGCAGTAATTGAACAATCCGTTGCTCCGCCCACTTACTCTTCTGGTCACACCCATTGACTCCGACAGGAAGATCCGCTTCGATTTTTAACGGCGTTATTTCACAAAATGGATGGCATGTAGCATGTTACAAATAAGTAGAATGGTTTGTTGGCTCAAATAAGCTGTAGTTACGACGTTTAGGTCGCCAAACCAATAAAAAAAGTTGGCCGCCTAAGTTGGAGTTGAAAGCTAAGGTCCGGGCAGAATGAATGATTTGATTGGTCCATTGATTCCTTGATTGCCATCGCGATTTGTCTATTGACATTGCTAGAAGTAGTAGCCTAAGATCGGGATATATTGTCTCTCCGTCGTTACTTTTATACTTTACCATGAATCATTTACCCTTTCCCACACTATTAATTAGGCAGGTCAAAAGTGAAAGAAGCTACAGACGACAATTTTAAAGTTGATGGAATTTTATACTTTTTTGTCTTTTTTTTTATAGAAAACATTGTGGAAAATGAAGAAATTGCTTGTATTAAGCAATTTCTTCATTTTCCTCAATGTTTTCCAAAGCTTTTTTTTGAGGGGCGTAAAAAGAAGGGATTGAGTGGGAATGGGTTAAAATCGATTTTTGTTAAACCTGTATCTGCTTCTTAGGCCGAAAATATCCAAAACGAGAAACCTTTTGTATAATTGCTTCGCGAAAGATTGGATCGGATTTAAGGCCACTTGACACAAAGTTTCAGTTACATCGCGGCGGCTGGTGCACCTACCAATTGCCCTGGGTCCTGTCCTTCCTCACATCAGTACAACCACAATATCAATCCAAGCCACCAGCTGCTCATTCCACTCCGTTTAATTCATTCCCAATCAGTGACGCTTTTAGACGTCCTAAGGAATAAGGATTTGGACAACACTGTGGAAAATGGCTTCATTTTTGACAGTGTTTTCTACCTAGAAAGTTGATAAAAAAGATAAAAAAAAATCATAAAATTTGAATTATTGTCTGCAACTTCATTCAATTAGGGCCAATCCAAAATTTTGCCGCCTGGTAATTGGTTAAGCGCACCATTTATTATTACACCATTGACGAGAGACAAATTGTCCAGATTTGCTGAGCTAGGGTTTTAACTCGCAGCCCAGGCTTGCGAACATAGCGCGTTACCGAATGGGCTAACAATGGTAAGCCAAAAGGTAATAAAAACGTCTCAGACTGATTCCAGATCGTAATAAATGCTTAAACATTTACGCCCAATATCTACTATACAAATAACACGAATTGCTTTTTTTTTCTTGTAGGTTTGTACAAACATTTTACTTCAATATGATAATGTGATCGCTCTCTGTCTGTCGTCTGTCCGTAATCCTTTACTTTACTATCTTCTGGATTTCACTGACACTTCATAGAAATTGTCCTCGGATGTTCTCTTCGAAAATAATTCACAGAAATGAAAACCATTCACAACTCTGATTGCAACTGGAAGAAATAATATGTAAACAAATAATGTCTCCTTCGAAAATATGAAGCCTGGAGGTTCCTATATTTTACAGAATAGAAATTCATAATAAAAGACAAACTTTGGTTGTTCTGTTGCGAAGAAAAATTAAAAAAGGCCAAATTTTCTATGATTCACTCATATAAGAATGATTTCATGATTTCTCTTTAGTCTAATTAGCCAAGTCCTGCCACATCCATATTTTTTCGCCAATTGGTTTAGCAAAAAATAGATGAGAATTTAAAGTTTATGGAGCTTTATGGTAGAAATGATTGTATTAATGAAGTAATTGCTTGTTGCATGCAATAACTTCATTTTACACAATGTTTTCACAACTATTTTTCTGGAGGGGAGGAGCTTTATGATAGAAATGATTGTATTAATGAAGTAATTGCTTGTTGCATGCAATAACTTCATTTTACACAATGTTTTCACAACTATTTTTCTAGAGGGGAGGAGCTTTATGGTAGAAATGATTGTATTAATGAAGTAATTGCTTGTTGTATGCAATAACTTCATTTTACACAATGTTTTCACAACTATTTTTCTGGAGGGGAGGAGCTTTATGATAGAAATGATTGTATTAATGAAGTAATTGCTTGTTGTATGCAATAACTTCATTTTACACAATGTTTTCACAACTATTTTTCTGGAGGGGAGGAGCTTTATGATAGAAATGATTGTATTAATGAAGTAATTGCTTGTTGCATGCAATAACTTCATTTTACACAATGTTTTCACAACTATTTTTCTGGAGGGGAGGAGCTTTATGATAGAAATGATTGTATTAATGAAGTAATTGCTTGTTGCATGCAATAACTTCATTTTACACAATGTTTTCACAACTATTTTTCTGGAGGGGAGGGGGCGTCTGAAAGTGTAATTTTTGGGAATGAGTTAAAAGAATACTAAACCTGCCTGCACTCGGGTATAAAACACTGTTTTTAGATAAATAATCCCGGTGTCTTACAATATTTTGTTAATGCAAATATACAGGTTTCTACAGACTATCTTAACATTTTTTTATAGATTCGATTTTCGGTAAACTCAAGTTTAGATCAAAGCTTAGGTTGGAATTAGAATCATGCAGCCTGCCCCAGTTAAGGGTTCTAGTTGAATATGACATGACCGGCATGCAAGTAAAGGAACAAGCTACTGAAGTTCGAAACCTCGCCAGGCTGCGTGCACTGTGTATGTTGACCAAGTCAGATATTTTCGTACAACGTTAATAGCAAAAATATTTTTTGTCTCCGTCAACCATGACTGGCTTGGTCTGAATCCATTTACATTTTTCTTATTACAAACGACGATTTATTGATCCATTCCTGTTTTCTCACACTAGTACTACCATGATATCCTTTCCGAGCCCCCAACTGCTTATCCCACTAGGGGCTTTCGATTATCCACCAATTGATTGGAGACAAATGTTAGAAAGGATATTCACCGCATTTGATGATCTAACGATCCTAATGATAGGGTCCCTGGTTAGATCCTCGGCCGCAGCGAATATCCGACAGTTGTCTTCAATAAATCGGTGGATAATCGTAAACCTATGTGGGATAAGCAGCTGGAAGCTCTGAAAGGATATGGTGGTAGTACTGTTGTGAGAAATACCAGGAAAGCATGGTTAGGTGCTCCAGCCGCCGCGATTCGACTGAATACTCTTAAAAGTTGCGTTAACCTCCATTCAATAAACCCATCAAATGACGCAACACGCTATCAGTAGAGAGGACTTTAAAACATAACGCAGTTTTTTTTTTTTATTTTTTCGGTCAAGTTTGAAATGTCTCGTTGAAAATACTTTTGAACGTATTTTACTGGAGTTTCTACCTCTAAAATGTCTTGTTGGATAAACGAAATTCAACGCCGTTGATAATTTATGTATTACTCAAAATCTAAAGGAGTCCACGAGCAAATACCGTGCTCGAATGTCAAGGTCACTTGTAAAATTATCTCACGTGAAAACTTATTCAAGTTCGTCAAATGCATTCGGAACACAATCCGGTTTAGATAAAACACCTTTCTGTAAGGTATGTCTCCTATTTTAGTTTGTGGTTTTGTTGATAAGTACTATATGTTTTATTAATACTAAATTTATGATATTTGAGTCCCTTACCTATATTAAGGTTTATAACCCATTTGCCAAACTACACAATATTTCAAAATTCAAAGAAGTTGCAGACGACATTTTCAAGTGGGTAGAATTTTAAATATGCAAGTTTTTCTAGGTTGAAATACAATGTAGAAAATGCAGAAATTGCTTGTAACAAGCAATTTCTGCATTTTCTACAATGTTTTCCTAAACGTTTTTCTTTAGCGGCGTAAAAAAGCGGGGTTATGTGGAAATAGGTACAGATTGTATTTATACAGTGCTAAGGCTTTAAAAGACGATTCAGCATCTTTATTTTTTCTTCTTAAGCCATTACCAGACAACAACGATTTGGACTTGTCTAATTTGATTAAAGTTGAAGGTAACGATTTAGAGTTTTGAAATTACAGGAAAATGAAGAATTACTTCAAACAAGTAGTTAATTTTCATTTTCGTCAAAGTTTTCTAAATCTAAGATTATTTGGGATCGGGGAAAAACGGGGATTTGGTAGAATGGCTTACTATCCCAATGTTCCATGATTCTTTCTCCCCTATTTATTTTTTGTATACAGATTTAGAATGAAAAAATATGACGTAAAGATTCAATAAAAAAGGAAAACGTTTTAATCATTTTTAGCTCCACTAGCTGAACGCCAGCGAGCTGTTATCATGGCGTTGTGTCCGTCATGCGTCCGTGCGTGCGTCAGTCCTTCATTCGTTCATCCTTAAACTTTTACTTTAAAAATCTTTTCCTCAGAAAGCACTGTCCAAATTACAGAAAAACGATCCTTTGATGACTCTTTATCATGTTCATTTTGGTCGGATGAAAAAAACATGGTTTAATGGGCTGGACTAATTTCCATATATGGTGCAAACGTTGAAAATCACAAATGGATGGACTTCAATCAAACTTCTAAAGAAAGATCCTTTGGTGACCCTGTATCAGATTCCTTCAGAAAAAAAATAACCAGATGAAAAACGTGGCTTTAATGGGCGAAGCTTAATTCCATATATGGTGATTTTTTTTAAAAAAAAATCTTCTCCTCAGAGACTAGTGGATGTATCTCTACAAAATTTCACAGAAATGATCTTTGGGTGACCCTTTGTCATATTCCATGGCTTTAATGAGCAGGGTATTTCCATATATGTAAAAGCTTTGAAAATCTTCTTTTCAAAATCCAGTAAGTGGATTTCAACCAAATTTTTATGATACGGTGTCCCGTCTAACACTAGTTGTAGGGAAAGAAATGTTGTGTATGCGATTAGTTGCAGGCGGTGTGAAAAGGTTGTTTATGTGGGTGAGACGGAAAGACAGTTGAATGAAAGAATGAAGGAGCATCTTCGGGATGTCCGATTGAAACATGAAAAACCAATCAATTTCCATTTCAAAATGGAAACACACATGTATACGGATATAAGGTTCACTGTTTTAAAAAAGATGTACTCTGCAGACAAAATAGAGCGCCAGGTTCATGAATCAGCATGGATCAAAAAATTGCAGACGGTACAGCCATTTGGTTGCAACGTAAAGGACGCGCAATTCCATTTAACGTTACTTGACGTCTGATTAAGCGCGGGAACGTCAACGTCGCGCAAACGTTACTATACGACGTTGACGTCATATCCTCTATTAGATAAAACAAAATGGCTATAAAGTGTGATCGTGAAATTATGTTCTAGATATAAGGTTTATTTTCTTTTTCTTGATAAAGCATTTTTGCCGAAATATTGAAAATTAGAGTGATTTTGTATAGTGTTTAAGCAGTTCCCTGAGGAACATTATTGTGATACGTTGTACCTTTAGTTTTAATAAAACTTTTAATACGACGTTTTTGTAACCACAAACGATATAGTATATTTAAAGCCATCTTTGGAGATTATAAAATCGCTCGAGAAAGCGACCTCAAATAGTTTAGAAAATTTGATTGCAGAATTATGTATATAGTCAACCGCAGATAATTTATGTCGGACGTGTCCGTAAGTTGCTCGTGTCATGAATATATCGCCAATACATACTATTTTGTTTAATGGAGTTTAACGTTACTTTTAATACTTTTAATAGTATTTCAGTCAAATAATAATAATGATGATAATAATGATTATAATAATTATGTCCTTATTTTATGAAAGTAAAACAATAAGACAATCATTTCAAACAAAACAATTTGAAAATAAATTTTTTTTACAATGTTGCCTTCACTGAATGAAAATTAAGTGAATGTGATGATTTAATAAAAAATGATACCGCGCCATAACCATTCTGAAAGAGTTACAATATACGATTACGTAAAAATGATGACATATTATGAAATTGCGATAGATGGGTTGATGGGAACAAATGAAAAGAATACATGCATTATTAAATTCTTGGACAGTCACACCCTGTACTTAAATGGTCTAAATAATTGAACTTCTAATTGAAATAGGGATTTTATTCCACACACTCATGCTACAGTATGAGAAAGATCGTTTCTTGTACAAAGTCTTACATTTCAAGTGTGTGATGTCACTATGTGCAGCTGATCTTAAGCTATAGTAAGTGTTGTTACAAAATGAAATGACCTCATTGATATATTCTGGTGATAGGTTGTTATAACACTTGAAAATTAAAACACCAGTGTGATAATTACATTGTTTTTCAAAAGTCAACCAATTTAGTTTAGTAAAAAGTTCAATAGATGGTGTTCTTGGCACAGAGCCCAAAATAACGCGAGCTGTTCTTTTTTGGAGTAAAGATATTTTAGAGGTCCTATATTTAGCACTTTTCCACCATAGTCATAGAGAGGAAGTATATACGAATAGTAAAATAGTTGCCTGATTTCTAGAATGAGATAGTTCGAAATTCGTTTGAGCAAACTTATTTTACTGTTAATTTTATAGGTAGTTTTGTATGAATCTGCTTCACGTATCCGTACAGTGTGATTAGTTTTTTCGTTTCATGCCACCTTGAAAACAAAAAATATTCTCTACATCCCTAAAATTAATAGTACAAAATATTTATTGACGAAACTTTCGAGATAACGAAATCTATGGAGATCGCAGAAGGAGTTTAATACCGTACTGTTACCAATAGCTTTCACTGGTGCTTATTGTTCAAAATACGTATGTGTAGAAGGGGGTGGGGGTTAAGGGGGTTTAACTCATTACCAGACGGCAAATTTTATTATTCTTCGAGTTGAAAACAGCTGCATACGACAATTTCAGTGTGATAGAGTTTTAAACTCTTTTGTCTACTTTGGTAGAAAACATTGTTGATAATGAAGAAATTGCTTGAAACAAGCAATTTCTTCATTTTCCACAATGTTTTCAACAGCTTTTCTCTTGAGGGGCGTAAAAAGGAGGGATTGTGTTTGATTGGTTTAAGGGGTGTTTAACTAATTTCCAGGGGGATTTTTTTAGACTTGTCTAAAATTTAAAGGAGTTGCAGCAACAATTTACACTTTATAAACTTTTAGAAAGTTGAAAAAAACCTAAAATTACATAAAGTTTAAATTGTCGTCTGCAACTCTTGAGAATTGGTTAAAAGGGTTTAACGCGGCATTAAGGAGGGAGGGGGGAGGGGTATTTGGGCGTATCGGCGCTGATACAAACTGGTCAACGTTTCCCGGTTACATGATTTTACTGTAAAAATATCTTTTCTCAGAAAACAGTTTCTCAAAAATTTAGCAGTGCTTTTATTTAAGAAGACTTCCTTATAGCTGTAAGGGAATATTTTGGTTCGATAATAAAAGCTCCACTTATTTGGCGGGGGTTACAGGTATCAGCAGGTATATTTCAGTTGTTTTTTCAGTTTTAATGACATTTTAAGATTATTTTTTAGGCCAAAATAGTTGATGCGTTCCTGTCATTCGGAAATAGATCACGCGATCTTTTCGTGTTTTATAATGAAAAGTGAATTTTCTTATATTTTGATTAATTATACGGAAAACGACCAAATTATATAGCGCCAATAACAATAACTATAGAAGACGGAAATACCTTCGCGGAATTATTTTGTGTGTTTTTTTTTTTTTTTAGATAGAAACTGAAATAAATAGACCTAGGTACAAGTGAAATTAAACAAGTAGTTTTTATTCTTCGGGTATTGCCCGATTCGCTTTTCTGAAAATGTACCCATGAATTCCAATCACGCGAAAAGGGATCTACTAGGAACTCCATTAAATAATTGTCTGAAAAAAATAGAATAGATTGTGCAGAGGTCAATAAGGATTGTCATTCCAAAATTATATTACGTTTAGTCTGATGACTATTATATATGCAGAAAATCTCCTAAAATCGAAAACTTTCCGCGCAGTCTGACCAGGGTAGAGACCTTTAGTTCTACTCAGTTTGTCCCTTTTCACGCGATGGGTCTCATACGGTCTGCACACTTTTTGATAATATAAAATTAACAACAACAACAACCTCCAGTCACCTCCCCCTGACACCCCCCCCCCCAAAAAAAAGCTCGACGTCCTAGAAACTTGGAAAAGTATCGGCTCCGATCAGGTTGTGGGGATTGCTTTTCCCTCACCAGAGACTTCCCGGGATGAGATCGATCACATTGATCTATGTTATGGAAGTGTTAACCCTTGTCATGCTGAATCAGTCATTTTTAGAAAAGCATCGAAGTCTCAGGGGCACTAGTTGCAGGTCCATTTTTCCTTTAAAACTAATTTAATAACCAATTCTGGCTTGGGGTGACAAGCAGGAGATGTAGACAAAGATCAGACTGCACGTATGTGCAGTCTGATCTTTGTCTATACCTCTTGCTCAAACAGGAATATTCAGGGTTCAGCATGACTAGGGTTAATTTTGGAATGCGACCTCTTGTTGAATTCTGATGGATCAAGTAATCCAAGTACTTGTTTGACGACTAAAAGGACCTCGTTGAACATGGGAAAAGTATCGATCCTGTTCCAAATAAACAGATTGACCAGGGTTGAAACTTTCCGCTAGGTGACGATTTCCTGGGCATAGAGTGACGTTTCTACCTTACTGTATAATTGATTTTTTCAAGAAAAATTATACCTCAATTGGATCTAATCCTTTTTCAAGGACTAATGTAATAGGAAAGGGGACCGCCTTGGACGATCGAAATGTATCGATACTGGTAAAGATTGTGCTGACTCTGTTGACTGGAACGGGTCGAATTTTGACGATTTCGTGAGTCTAGAACGACCATTCTACTGTACTATTTAATCATTCTCGGAATGCGACCTCTGGTTGACCTCTGCTGGATCTTTTTGTTTTTCAAATCCTTATTTTTATTACGGAATCTCCAGGGACCCCCTTTATCTGACAGGTCATTGGTTTTTTTAAAACATACCTAACAAATATTGAATTCTGTATAAAGATATACAATAAACCCTCACCAAAAATACATTTAAAACTTGTCACAATAGAAAAAAATATGAAATGATTATTTTTTAAAATAACTAATTGCGGCAAAATAAGAAAGAGATTGGGTTTTCGATGTTTTTGGAATTTTTAAAAAATGTCTTGTTTCCATACAAGAAATGACAGATCGCTAGCCCCGCCCACTGATTCCGCTGGCCACGCCAACTGGCTCCGAAAAATCAGCATCATTTTGCGAAATATATGGCGAGTAACAAGTTACAAAAAGTTAAATTGTTGGTTGGCGACCTAAACGTCGTTACTACAGCTTGAATAATCTGTAGTGGCGACGTTTAACTCGCCAAACCGACAAAATCCTTCACATAAATTGTCCAAAGTTAGAATTCAAAGTTGACTTCCTGTCTAAATGAAGAATTTAATAGGACGATTTATTCCTTGATTGGTGATCGCGTTGTTCAATTGTTCAGGGTACGATCCCTCAGGGTACAGACTATTTTGATTTTAGCTCACCTGACGAAAACGTGCTATAGGTGGGCCATTTCGATAAGGCTGTGTCCGTCGTCTGGTTTCCTTCGTCCGTCGGAATGTTTGCCTTCATATTATCTCGGTGAATTTTTGAATTTGGGTCACTTTGATTAAAACACTAGATCTCTAGGTCAAATCTTAGAAATACACTATTTGCACTCTAGTTTGAATGGGGTTTTAGGCCGCTTTCAACAATCTTTCAGTTATATCGCGGCGGCTGGAGCACCTAACAATGGATTCCTGGTATTTCTCACACCAGTACTACCATTACATCCTTTCCTAGCCTCCAGCTACTATCCCACATAGGTCTACGATTATCGACCTATTGGTGAAAGACAAATAGTCGGAAAGAATGAGTGCCGCCGCCGGGGATCGAACCCGGGACCTCTAGATTGACAGTCCGACGCGCTACCATCTGCGCTATGACGGCGGCTGTGCACTCTAGAGGCCGCATTATTCGCTCAACTTACTTGGTATTTGGTCAGAATGTCCATCTTCATAAATTCTAATTTGGATCACTTAGGGTAAAAGTCAGGTCACTAGGTCAAATTATAGACATACATCTTCGGTACTCTAGAGGTCGCGCTCTGGCTCAATTGATTGGATATTTTGTCAGAATGTTTGTGTCCATAATACATCGCCCAAGTTCGAATTTTTGTCCATTCGGATAAAAATTAATTCACTATGTCAAATAATTAGAAATACCTTATTTTCACGCTAGAGCGCAATCTGTTTGGCTCAAATGTCTTGATACTTAGCAAAAATATTTGTCAGTTATGCATCGCAACCATGCTAGAATTTGGGTCGCTTCGGGAAAAAATAGGTCACTAGGTAAAATCATATAAATGCCTTGTATATACTCCAACGGTCTCGTTGTTGGCTTAATTGACTTAATATTTGGTCGTAATGTTTGACAAATTTAGTTTTTGGTCATGTTGGTCAAGAATAAGGTCACTAGGGCAAAACTTGTGCGCTATTTAGATCTCTCGTTATGGCCTCGTTTATGGCTCAAATGGCTTGATATTTTGTCAGAATGTTTGTTTCGATTGAATCTCAGTCAAGTTTGATATACTGTCATATGGGGTTCAAAAACTTGCTCATTAGGTCTAATCTAGGAATATCTTCCATGTAATGCACATGCTACTTTCCCTGCACAACGACTTGAAACTTTGTAAGAATGTTTCTCATTGATTTCCTTAACAAGATTTGATAGCAGGTTATAAGTCACTTGAGCTTAAAAAAAAAAAAAAAAAAAAAAACTTCTGCAGTCATCGACTCAGGTGAGTGCTTTAGGACCAACGGCCCTCTTGTTTCCTTATGGTATTTTATCTAGACAAAGCTGCAATGCGCATCGTATTCTTCAACCCATTCCCACACAATAACGTTCTTTGGTGCCGAATAGGAAAACAATTGGACAAACATTATGTAAAATGAAGAAATTGCTTGCAACAAGCAATTTCTTTATTTTACATAATGTTTTTCTACGGAGAAAGTTAATAAAATGTAAAATTTAATAAACTGTTAAAATGTTGTCTGCAACTCCTTTCAATTTCGACCAGTGTACAATTTTGTGGTCAGGTAATGAATTATTGAAGATAGTTATCTTTCAAGGTTATACTGCACTTTCAAGTGGAAATTGAACCCGGATATTCTCAAACGCTCGGGGCATCCAGTTGTGACTCTTTTTTGCATACTTAAATATACACACCCCCTTTGTTCACAAAGGTGTATTCATCCAAATGTCAGAGTTCAATTCTGAAAAGTGTTTTATTGTGTATTAATCCATTCTCACAAGGCAAAATCATAGACTGTTCCAAATTCAGGGATGTTGTAGATGACAATTTCAAGCTAATTTTAATTCTCCTTGCTTTTTTTGTAAAAATGTTTAAAAAAACATTGTGGATATTGCAAAAGAAAAATTACTTGTTATCCGAAATTTCCTTTCTTTCTCCACTGTGATTACCAAAGTTTTTTTTCAATAGGGGCGTTAAGCAGCGGGGTTGTATTGGGACAGGTTAATTGACCAATAGCGAATGTCAATAAAATAACGAGTCGACTAATGAAATCATTCGTTAAGACCAAGGAGTTTTGAACTCCAACATTGGCCGCGAATTTTGTTAACCTATTCTGTTCGTTGGCGACCTAAACGTCGTAACTACAGCTTGAATAAGCTGTAGCAACGACGTTAAGGACGCCAACCTATCATTTAACTTTTTAGTTACATGCTACTAGCTATCAATTTTGAAAAATAGCGCCGTTAAAAATCAAAGCGGAACTTCCTGTTGGAGTCAATGGGCGGGACTTACGAAGCAAGTGGGCGGGGCCAGCGATTGGTCAGTTAGTTAGAGGACAGATCGCTTAAGTAGGTTGAGTACATAGTGCTGTTCGTGTTTTACTATATATATTTCCCAAATAATTCCTCTGTTTACGCCCCGTCAAGGACGAATCTTTGTAAAACATTGTGAACAAAGGAGAAATTACTATCAGCAAGCAATTTCTTTATTGACCACGATGCTTACTTTATCAAGAGACATAGATTTTTGTTTTCAATTATCTACATACGCATTTTCTTTAACAACATTAAAAAACAACATTAAAAAAGGTCTATTTTTTCGTTTGATAATTGGAAGAGATATTTTCTAGATATATTCCCTCGATGCACTTAATTTTGTTTTATTTCTTTTTTCATTTTTCGCTGAATATAATAATGTTTGGTATCAAATTGTAGTGTAAAGTTTAAAGAAAACATCCAACTTATCAGATTTTGACAAAAAGAGAGTTAAGAGAGTTTTTTTCCCCAAATTTAAAAGGAGATAATATGAAAATCAAATTTGCTTAAGTACAAACAAACTTGGGTCATATTAAAAAAAATTGTTTAACTTAGGTTATTGAAGTTGTTAAGGCAATATCTTGTATGGCCACCTCTGCTGTCGATGCTATTTATGGAACTAATTTGAGGGGGCGGTATTTTAAGAAATTCGAAGGTGTTAGAAACAAACAATGTTTGTAGAAAACTGATATTAACGACATGTTCACATTCAGCTGAGGTAGGGTCTATTAACGGATCGCAGAGCCACGCCCACTGACCTCCCACATGGTAGTCCCACTGAAGTATCAAACGGTATTATGATCAGAAACACTGAATAAATGACAAATGGTTGGTTTGGGATGTAAACGTCGTAGCTATAGATTGAATAAAGTCATCAATGTCATATTTGAAAGTTCACATATGGTCTAAATGAATAATTTGATGACTCAATCGAATTTTTGATTGATAACCGTAATGCATCAATTGACGGATTATAAGCCCCACCCACTGAGCTCCGATAGAAAGTTCGACCAACATATAAAACTGAGGTATTTTCCAAACTATTGGTCAGTATAACTTGTTCAAAAAAAGAATGATTTGTTATTGACCTAGACACTACCTGAATTGGGTGTAGTAACGAGATTTAAGTCGACGGCTACAAAAATTCTTAATTAACCCTTGTCATGCTATACCAGGAATATTCCGGTTTTGGCAGGAGGTGTAGACTAAGAACAGCCTGCACATAAGTGCAGTCTGATCTTGATCTACACCTCCTGCTTGTACTTTTCCTGCCGGAGTTGTTTATGAAATTGATTTCCTAAAGAAATATTGATTTTTTAATAAGTTCTACCAGTGCTTTCAGTCCTTTGATTTTACAGCAATTCAGTAAGGTAATTTATACAGCATGACAAGGGTTATCATTGGTGTTGAATGATGTCGAGTTCCGCTTTAGATTTATAATTCGAAGGGTATATCGTTATTCTTTTTAATAACAACCGCCATTCGCAAATTGACTTAAACAAGTAGAGCTTGTCAATGCGATTAAATAAAAGATGTTCGTCCTATCTTTTAGTTCGTCATACCTTTTAGTGAGTTTAAATCATTTCAACATAATGACGCTTTTTTACGCCCCCACCCCCGAAAAGCAATTGGGAAACATTCAGTAAAATGAATAAATTGCTTGAAACTGCAATTTCTCCATTTTCCACAATGTTTTCTACCCAGAAATATGAGAAAATCTAAAATTCCATAAAATTTAAATTGTTGTATGCAACTTCTTTTAATTCGGACCAGTCTAAAATATTGTTGTAATAGGTTAAAGACGATAACAAACAACTATCGGTCACAACATCGTATGATGACATCAATAAATGATTACTTCACGAAACAATTTGTAAGAGAATTCACTACCACCAGCTCTTATTTCACAAGGTCCGTAAATTTATGGTGACTAACTTGTAACTTTTTAAGATTGGGGAGGCTAATTTGGGAATTCATAAACTTTCCACACGAGTGTTTGCAAATCAGTACAAAAAAGGTGTCGTTTTCCTTTGTTGTGAAAATATTTTGTATGCCCCCCCCCCCCCCCCGCACGCTCCCTTTTCCTATGGACCTATAAAATTCATGTAATACTTTCCTTTTCTGTTCTAATTCCATATTCCGTCCACCTTTGTGTTTTTTCGAACTTATTCAATAATAGTAGTTAGATTATAAAGTGTCTTAGTAGAATGTGCATAACTTACAGGTATGAGAAACGGTGGTATGTCCTAACTGACTAATATCAGGAAAACAGTTTGGCAAACAAACTCTTTGACCATATGACTTACCCCGTAATTGATCAATCGCGGCTGTCAATCAAATGACCAGTCGACCAAACAAATCATTGGTTTAGACCAGAAAATAATTTGAAAATCCAACATTGGCAGCCATTTTTGTTAATCATTTTTATTGATTTGACTACTTAAGCGACGTAACTACAGCTTATTCAAGCTGTAGTTACGACGTTTAGGTCGCCAACCAAGTATACCACTTATTTGTTACATGCTACTGGCCATATTTTTTTTCAAAATCGAAGCGAGACTTCCTGTCGCAGTCAATGGGCGGGGCCAGCGATTGGTCATTTGCAAATATCATATTTTAAAACATGATCAAGTCCAAGCTTCTTACGATAAAACACATATTCTGTCAATGAATGATTGTTTGAAAGATATTTAACGCCGCATTTTTATGACTTTTCAGTCATATCGCGGTGGCTAGAGCACCTAACAATGGATTCGTGGTATATCTCGCACCAGTACGACCATTACATCTTTTCCAAGCCTTTCCTAGCCTCCAGGTGCTATCCCACTTAGGCTTACGATTATCCACCCATTGGTGAAAGACAAATAAGTATATGTGCGGCCGCCGGGTATCGAACCCATAACACTCCATGATTGAAGATTGGAAGTCTGATGCGCTACCAACAGCGCAAATGAATCATTCATGATACATGTCCTCATTCGGACTTTATGGGAATACCCAATTACAAAACCAAAATTAATTACTCGCTCGTTTTCATCACGAATATTTTACTGGCACATTAATCAGGGTTTGTCATCTCACCATTAAATGTACCTTATCTCATACATTCCTTCAAAATTTTACCCATTCCAACTCAACAAAATATAAGCCTTGTCAAAATTGAAAGAACATGCAGACGACAATTTTTAAATGATGGACTACAGAACTTAATTGTCTTTTGGGGAAATTAAACATTATGGGTAATGAAGAAATTGCTTGTTGCAAATTTTCCACAAACTCTTTAAAAACTCTTTCCTTTGGTGCGTAAAAGTGGGATTGTGTGGGAATGGATTAAAGAAGGTAAACCATACCTTCCTGCCAAAAACAAAATAAAACACCCCTCTAACCCCCCCCCCCAAAAAAAAAAAGAACCCCACAGAGTTCAAAGTATTAATTAAAATATCTGACAAAATACATATACATGTATAGGGAAAACTTATCTAGCGCACGAATGTGACACGTTCAACACCACACCCGCGAAATTCCCCATTAATCCAATCCTACACTGACGCTTTCTGACGCCCCCTAGAAGAAAAGGATGGCAAGTGATGGGCACGAGGGTGAATAAATCTAACACCCAACATGATCTCAAGGTCAATACAGATGAAATTACATGTCTTCCTAGAAAACAACAACAAACAACAAAAAACAATCGTGTTTCAAAATTTGTGCCAGGCATTGCGTAAAAAAAGTAGCCAAATGCCATTTTTCTAAAAAGAACAGAACTAGTTTTGTTTAACATTGACACTAATTCAATTTTTAAGCAATTCATAACCGACTTCAAACAAACACAATTTGACAGATTAATTTTTTTCCAAGTTCCAGTTAAACAAAATACGTCAGTGCTATTGAAACCATCAAAACCTGACTAAGAAATACGACCTCAAAACTAATAATCATAATTAAACGGAGCAAAGCTCACATTTGATCATAACAGTGAAAGAAAGTAAATTTTGTACTGCCAAGCATTTTCACAAAATACAATGAAGAAAAGACAACTTACAGCACGACCAGCAGGTCTGTGTTCAGCAGTTCAGTGCTTTATATGACCAAAAGTCGCCGCGGCCGAAACGCGTGGGACTCCTAGTCATTTGGTCCCGGGTACGATCCCCGGCCGCAGCAAATATCATTTCCGAAATTTGGAACAATGGATGGATAATCTTAAACCTATGTGGGATGAGCAGATAGAGGCTCGGAAAGGATGCAGGTGGATGTAGAGGTAGTACTGGTGTGAGAATATCAGTGAGAAACTCCATGGTTGCCGCGGTATGACTGAAATACTGTTAAAAGTGGAGTTAAACACAATCAATCAATCAATCAATCAATCAAAAGTCGCAGTAACTCAGAACAGCCAACCTTGTGTTTGTTCTATTGGTCCACGACAATACAGGTTCTTTTTGTGATTGAAATTAGTTAAAATTTCAACATATCCTAGTCAAAGCACAAAGAATAATGATCATCAACTTTATGTGGCACAACTTGTGACACGGTCGGTAAAATTGAATGAAGTCAGATGATTCATTTTGATGCACAAATTCTACACATTCTTGTCTACAATAATAGTACTAAAAAGTTCACATCACAAGTAACTTCTCTGACCAAGTCTACTGACGTCCTTCGCAACCGCACGTACTCTACAAGCCGTGCGTTTGGAACTTGATCACGATCACACACAAGATTAGCTCAGATGGGAGAACACTTGAATTCACGTGTTTTAGCCCTGGCCTGATCAAATCAACTAACAAATTAGTTTTCTTTCGGATTAGACGTTAATCAAGGTGCTATCCATCAAGCACGAACCAGGTTGGACTCTGAGCATTTTCGTGCTGAATCCTTCCACTAACCCCTGTAGTAACTGGCCTCCTTCTAGGTGCATCGCTCATATGGGCACGCGCTTGGGTAGCGACGATAAATAAACGAAACTACACACATTCGCTCCAAATGTCAGGTCACCATGACCGTCTGTTTTAGGATTAATGTCCAGGTTATAAAAATAATCAAATTTTATTATCGAATTATTGGGTGTTTCCTTAGATTGTCGATAGAGAGATGGTACATTTATTTCTTTAATACTACTTAGGGAAGTATTGTTCACATGCCATTGTTTCACAGCATACTAACGATATCAACCAATCGTTATGTCTGGGACCTGTCGACTATCCGATTACGGAATATTTCATGTTGCCAATTTGAATTTCATTTTCTTTTTCTGTTTGACAAAGCTGTTCATAGCGGCCATTTCTGAAATCATTGATAGATGGATCTTAACACAATTTTAACGAAGGTTTTAGGATTCCTTTTGTGAGAAAAACACTTTAAATAACATTTCAGATTGCCATTCCACAATGCATGTGTATTTAAGTAAATAGACTGAAATTGTTATAGTGAAAAGCGCTCGCATTTCAAAACCAATTTGAATATATTGTGCTATCCTTCTCCTCCGCACAATGATATGCAAATAACGCTGAATTGAATTATTAGACGACAGATTTTAGACTAGTCTCAATCGAAAAGAGATTGCAGACAACAAAATATAAGTTTGCGAAATTTAAAAAAGAAATCTTGTGTCTTTTGGAGAATATTGGAGGATATGAGGAAATTACTTGCTAAACTAAACTATCAGACGACAGATTTTAGACTAATCCCAATAGAAAGAGGTTTTAAGTTGGTGAAATTTAAAAAGAAATCTTGGGTGGAGAATGTGGAAGGATATAATGAAATTGCTTGCTATACTAAAATGGAACCATTGTAGTTTGGTGTCCTATACCTCGTAACTTCAGCTGAAATAACCCATTTCCATACAACCTCGCTTTTATGCCTCCGAGTCAAGAGAAAAGCTCTCGAAAAAATAGTGGATAGTAAAAGAAATACACACATATTTTATCCAAATTCAAATAACCTAGACGTTAAAGCTATGACGTGGATTGGTATCTTATCGCTATTATATCCAAATAGATGTTGATTATGCGTCAAAGGCTAAGGATAAAAAAAAAAAAAAAAAAAAAAAAAAACTACGTGAAATGTGAAACCTCCCACATCTACATAATTTATGCACATTGGCAGTCACGTTTAATTAACGCCTCCCACGGTTTTTTTCGCTTACAACTACATATCATGCCAAGAAAAGTAAGTACCAAAAGTCCACTTTAAGAAACTGCAGCCAAAAGATCCTATCTAGCTATTTGTCCGTTAACATCTCATTAAAAATCGGCAGCGAATAGCTAATTGCCTTCTCGAAATAATTGATTCAATTTTAATTACCTGCGGGGTCGTAAAAGGGCCGTTAACCGAAGTCTGGTTCTAAGTCAGGTATGTAGCACTTTCGACTAAGATAATTTCTCTACCATAACCCATTTCAATCCAGGTCTAGCGCGATAAACATTATTATAATGATTGTTACAATATTTGCCTTATCATTACTATTATTATTAGTTTATTTTGATTATCGATGTGGTCTGTATACTATAAGCTCAAACAAAAAATATGATAGAGACAGACAGACAGGGATTAGAACTGAGACGAGATTATTATCAGACTGCACTAATTATGAACCTAATTGACCTCTGCTGAATATGACATATCTTAAAAATTTGTCTCATAGGGCTTTCGGGTGTCCTTTTCTACAGAACTGTCACAAGAAGTTTTAAATCTGGCCACCCTGCACATTCTGTGTCAATCGTAAGATTTCTTGTGAAATCTTCAAACCAAGGTTGGTTGACTATTTTCACCAAAATACTCATTTGAAAGCTATTGAAATGGTCTACTATACTTCTATTAAAATGTTCAGAGTTTCGTAACATTTTGTCGAATTAAATCAGGGAGACATAAAAATAATAGGACAAAAATGATCAAAGAACTTATGATACTTAATACACACGCAATCAAAGATGAATTTCATAATCTATCTATTTATGATACATATTCAAATATCCGGAAAAAAACCCGACCCCTAAAAGAAATATTTCATTAGAACTAGTTCAATGAATGCATTAACTTATTCCTATGCTTAGAATTGATTGAAAGATCAATTTAGTGAAGAATACATAAAAGAAGTTTTCATACTGAGGACAAATATAGTACAAGATGGATATTTTAATAGGTTAAGGTGAAATGTGAGTTGCTCAAGTTGATAGTTAATGATGAAAAGCTTCATTTGTTATAAATAATAACGACAGTCCTTCTGTTTCGTCGTTTGGCAACCAAAACCTCGTATCCACAGCTTGATCATTGATCGCCCAACGACGATATATGAAAGTGTTGAAAGCAAAGAAATCACGATTGGGCCCGTGTATACAATAGACGAGATATATCTTCTATTATAATATCTATCTTAACCATCATACCAAAGAAGTTTTTTTTATTCAAATGTAGTTCTGTAGGAATACACGGGTTTAAGATAGAAAATCTAGGGCCATTAGGTTTTGCAAACAATTCTCTTGACATTTTTCATCCCTCGGGCTAAAAACAAGTAAGTGTCGTAAGTCTGGTACCTGCTTATATAACCCACAATCTTGTCGTACAAAGGGCAGCGAACGTTCTACTTATCTATATTAGAGAAAAAGGTGATCTCGATATCCCTTCACTCGTAAGGATGATAATCCACCGACAATCATGAGTTTTATTGACCGTTCAGTGGGGCATCGAATATCAGCTCTAATTTCCTAAATCAATTTGTCGTATATAGTTTATGCGAGTCTGCGCGTTGCCTTTCCACCCATTTCCCATGAACGCCAAATAAAGGCTCAGATAATCATGTGCATCCACACCGTCATCCTCATTAGTGAAGGGATATCGAAATCACCTTTTCCTCTAATATTTTAGATATCTTTTAGAAAAGTAGAACGTTCGACGCTATTGGTACGATAAGATGCCGCACCGTCTGACCAGAGCCCTCACTATTCGCTTTGTAGATAGCTAATGATTTAAGTTCCTTTAGAAAACCAGCAGTTTTATTCAAGTTACTCAACATTACATCATGTGCCACGAAGAAACTATCTTGTATCATGGGGTGAATTGAGGGCAAGTTTGTATAAATGAACATAGAAAATTCATTTACAGCTACTTTCTTCGGGAAATTCCTGGTTGGAAGTGACTGATATGAAAATAGCCAAACTATTTTAAAAGAAAGACATTTCCCGTTTTTTTAATACGATTCAATATACAAGGGTAGTTTACTGAGTAATAGCCAGAAAACAGGGATTGTTCATAGATGAACAAAGAAATTTCATTTACAATTACTTTCTTCGTGAAATTTCTGGTTGGAAGTGACTTGTATGAAAATAGCCGAAATATTTTCTTTGAACGAGCACACTTTAAAGAAAAATATTTCCGATTTTTTTCTTTTCCTTTTTTATATATTAATATTTTCTAATAGGATTCAATAACAAAGGTAAATAAATGAGAAATTGCCAGAAAACATAGATTGGTCTATCGCATAAATCAGTTTTGAGAAAATGCATTTAGTTTTCGTCATGTTGGTCAAAGAGGATATGTGCTAGCTACAAACTAGCCTGTTTTCCAGACTGTCAGTAAGTGCTTAGGTTTGAAAGTAACTAAGATACATCAATCATGCAAATCAATTCATTCCTTTAAATTACCGCCTTACGTCTCACAAACTGATCAGCAAAACAGAAAAAGATAACAGCTAGAGAAAAGAAACTTTTCAACTAAAATATAAGTATCAGTGAGACGGGGAGCGGGTCTAGCTACAATCCTTCATCATCATTTCTATGTATTGACTTTTCCCAAAATAAATGCTAACACTTTCTTATAAATCCTTTGATAAATCACTAAAGATGGTAAGACAAAGTATTGTAATTGTCATTTTATTTAAATTTATTACGCTTTGTAATGTATTACATGTTATTGAACTAATTTGTACAGTTGTTTGTCTGCAGATCAATTCTAAAATATAAAGAACGCAATAAAGGTGGAACAAATCCAAGTTATTCGTTCCCACGAGAGAGAGAGAATGAGAGAGAGAGAGAGAGAGAGAGAGAGAGAGAGAGAGAGAGAGAGAGGGAGAGAGAGAGAGAGAGAGAGAGAGAGAGAGAGAAAGAGGGTATTTTGTGACATTTATTTAAGTGGTATGTTGTATTTCTATAAAGAATATATAATTCAATGGCAAGTATCTTGATTTTTCTGTTAAGACAGATAAACATACAGATAGACAGACTAAAAAGGTTAATATATTAGAGAAAACGAGAATATTTAGTTTTGCGATCAAGGAATGTTACCATAGAAACTCATCTTTGACTGGCACCTTACACTGATATACACAAAAATAATGACCATTAACTACCAATTTTCCAGGCAGCTGGAAGTTGGAGCATTCACAGAGAATGACTTGGGTATGGGGATATAGTCGAACCTAGAGAAAATGTGTTTGGGTTTCAAGCTCTTATTTCAGTCATGAACAAGTACGACACATATTGTGAATTTTGCGATATTGCGAATGTATCATTCATAAATATAGTACTTCAAACTATAACCATCCGGGGTGCAATTCTTTTACTAAATAGTTTTTATCCTACCTTTGAAAGATGAGGGGACATATGATAAATCAGGGTTAAAGAAGACAACCATCAGCCGTCATAGTTTGCTCAGTCTGACCAGATCGTAAACTTTCGCAACTTCTTTTCTCCCGTGACGGTTCAGACATCTCTATATTTTCTTATAATGAAGTCCAAATGTAAAATGAGTTCGTGAGGTTTAACAACAACAACAACAACAACAGCAATTAAAGAAAACACGGCGAAAGTTAAATGTTTTCACCTCCGGTCAGTCTGCACAGGGAGACCATACACGAAACTTCAAATTCGTCGTGAGTCCTGAGATCCGCCGCCGGCAAATTTATGCTGGTTGGATGAATTTTGAAGACAAAAATGGATAATCTCGCAAACAGTTTCCATCGCATTAAGAGGTACTGTGCGGAGTGAGCAGGCTTACCAGGATCGAGACTTCTCCCTATCGCCTAATTACAATTGTAGATTGGTTATTCTACCTTGATATGCGCTCAATTTTGAAATACCACCTATGTGGATGGTTTGTTCAGGATCCGATCTATTTTTCTAACCGTCTGTCTGTCTCTCTCACTGTGTCTCAGAGCAGCTGTAGTTACATTGTTAAGTTGGCTGAAGAGGATATATGCTAGTTACGATTTAAACTTGGTCAAAGAGGATACATGCTAGTTAAAATGCAAATCAAACAGATTCAAGGACATCCATGCGGAAAAAGTTATGCTTTTACATGGTTAGGAAAAAAAATGTGTAAATATCTCCACTAGCTTGGTAATCAAAAAATGCTACCATAGAGCCCCGTTACCATGGAAACACCTCTAAGACTGTCCCATTGCACTGGCATACGCTAAACTAATGAGTGTCTGACCATTAAATACCCATTTTCTAGGCACCTGGAAGTTGGGGCAATGTACATTGATAATCAAACTGAGTAAAATTTGAAAAAAAAATGTGTTTCGTTTTCACGCTCTTATGTATATCATGAACGAGTATAACATAAATTACTTCCAATCATAACAACCCGGTTGGTATATAGTACAAGTAACTTTTAGTCTGGCCCGAATATTTAATGCCTATTTGCCGTTCAGCATATTTCATGTTATATTTCAAAGTTTTTGAATTCAAAATTAAACTTGTAGATACTTTTTTTATCTAATGCTGGGATAAGACGTAAAGATATGAAGCATTTTTCAAGTTATTCCGTTCGAGCTATAATGTCACCGGGGCTTTAAAAGATTGGGGGACGAAAAAAAAGCATGAATAAAATGACAATTATTTTTCTTAGATAAAACTTACACTGCTTCGAAAATTTCCCGCTGCATCTAGGATCGAACCAGAACAAAGTTTGGTCGTCCTCAAACGATTAATATTATAAGTTTATTTCTTTGCTTTTTTCTATGTCTGCCTCTTTCTCTCTCTCTCTCTCTCTCACTCTCACTCTCTCTCTCTCTCTCTCTCTCCCTCTCTCTATCTCTGATTTGGAAGTGAGTTTCCCTACGATAGTTCAAAGCTATATCAAGCCCCCTCACAAACACATACTCTCAGCCTTCTCTCTCTTACACCACATCCGCTTCTTCTTTTTTGACCACGTCCATAGGGCAGTGTTAGCGCGTATGACTCCTAGTCAAGGGGTCCCGGGTTCGATCCCTGGTCGCGGCGAATATCCTTGTCGACATTAGTCTCCCACCAATGGTTGATTGATCGTAAACCTAAATGGGATGATCAGCTGGAGGCTCAGAAAGGATTTAGTATTAGTACTGGTGTGAGAAATATCAGGAATTTATGGTTAGGTGCTTCAGCCGCCTCGACATGGCTGAAATACTATCAAAATTGGCGTAACCCCCCCCCCCCCCAACAATAATAATAACTTTCTCTGAGGCATTTCATCTCTCATGGCCGATATTCATCATTAAATGACTGGACGATTACACCAAAGAACTACAATCGGAAATTGTTGGAAATAGTTTTTTAATTCAAAGGATTTTAGTTTGAGATTAAAATAAGAACGCGAAATGAACGACTTCGCCAAGTAACATGCATAAAACTATCTCTGCACTCTTTGCAAACAAAACCAGATGCTTTAGACATTAGAATTTAATGATCGTACAAACATACATCACTATCAAAATGACAGTCGTATTTGAGTTACCATGGGAACCAACTATGCTGTCCGAAATAACTTGGTCCCTTCTCGATTCTTTCTCAATGTTTAACATCTTCAAGTGTTCGCCTGTCTTAGTCGACATATCGAAATGGTTATTCTTACATGATATATTCATGTACTGCCTACAACTTCTTTCAATGACATCTGGTAAGGGGTTTAAAGAGGCAAGGAAAACCAATTCAGTACAAGGAGGGTTGTAAAGTGACGGACCACGTCTGACAATCAAATATGGATTACCGATAAAATCGTCCATTTATGCCGGGTGTGAACTTTGCTTTTTTGTTTGTTTGACGACCTAAACTTTTTAACTACAGTACGTTCAACCCGCAGATACGACTTTAAGATCTTCATCCAAAATGTTGCCTGTTCATAATTCATGTCCAAGACAACATAATCTTACAAAGTAACGCACTTAAAATAACCTTCCTTGCATTATGACTACGATTTAAATTATATGTAGGCCCTACATGTTCACAAGCTATTATTCTTTAGCTATTATCTCTCTGTTTTGTCTGATTTTGTCAATTCGCTCATCTACCTAACTGCGAAGATAATCAAACAATATTGATTTCAGTTAAAAGTAAGGTGATTTTGAATCACAATTAGGAAGTAGATATACATATATAGCTTGCCCGTGAACTATAACTTGGCCTCGAAACCTTCCACAAGCCAACCATAATTGTTTCCTTTTCAAAATTGAATGTATATCAAGGTAGAATGCCCTTTCTATGACTGAAATATTGAAAAGAGAAAAGTCTGCACTGTGGTCAGCCTGCGTACCCAGAATAGTAGGTCAGAAAATGAACGAAACTTTTTGCTCTCCCGAGATGATCCGTTTTTGTGATCCGCAAAACTGACATATCGGGACTTCGCCCTTTAAACGTCGTCCATGGACACACTGCGCGGGCTTTCCGGCATCAAAAATTTATATTTTTTACCAAGTTTTTCCACCTACCTGACTATGCAGACTATGCTTTCAGTTTGGATTCCAATTCTTCTTTCACGTGCGCAAGACCAAACTTTTTTCTTCTTATTGTTATTATCTTTATTTTCAAAATAGAATAAATAAAGTGCAAAGTGTTCAGTTGTCCCGTAATTTCAGATAATATGGATAAATGTGAATCGTTCCGGAAAAAAAAGATACAAGAAATAAGTTGCTAAATGTTCCGATCTGATCAGACTGTGCGAACTATAAAGATTGACCGTGATCGAATCTTTGTTCTTTTTTCAGTTTCTATGTTGATCGCTAATCCTACCTCTATTTAAGATCTGGATCTCGGAGCTTATGCAGCCCATTTCATCTCCAATGAGTTCTTTTCTTTATGCACAAGTAAATAGTTACTTTTTTGTCAAGGAGGATATGATATTGTCAGAATGCGACCAAAATATAGTAAACACAGGTTGACATTTTGGTTGCACAACTGCGATATTTGATACACTTTTTAATAGATTCAATCAGAATTAATAAGATCCATCCATACTATAAATAAGCCAAGACCAAAAAGTATGAACTACAATTTGAATTTGACTATTTGAGTGTTACGGGGAACCAGTTAATTAGCAACTCACACTTCTCCATCTCCTTTGGGACTCATTTTAAACATCCTATTAAGTAAAGCCACTATTTACACAGAACCTTCAAATTGTCAAATAGCCCGCCGTGTACAGTTACAAACAATTATTAATTTACCATTGAGTATAAATAATTTTTTTATATTCTTATTTATTCATTTTCCTCATGAATTTCAGTCGATATGTTTTACTTTTATTATCATTTTTATTTTACGTTGGCTCAAAATCGGTGATTGGCAATTTTTTTAGATAGAAAAAAGAACTCGTTTTTATCTAACATTCATTCCATATCCATTTGATGGGCTGATGGAACCACGTAACTACAGCTGAGCAGAAATTGGATAAGAATTTAACCTATTATTTTACATCGAGTGGGAAACAAGCTTTTCAAGCCTCGATTCTGCTTCCTATAGAAACAGCAGTACCCGCACCATTTATGTGGGCAAATAACAGACTAAATGTCGACAGATGCTCAAAAGAATCGAACTCTGGACCTTTTGATCGTGAAGCCAATACTTTACCTCTTATCCACGCGTTAAAATTCCCCTTAGTTAATACGTTTCGGTGGCTCGTTGACCGTTGGTTTACTAAATAATTCCCTTTTTTCTGATCATGTTTATGTTTTATCATTAGTCCGATTTTGAAAAAAGTATGTTAAGTAATGTCGGCATACATATTCCAATCAGTAGCTAAAAAATAATTCTGATAAAAAAAAAGAAAAAATGTGATTTATGATGTCGTTAATTATTTTGTAAAACAGTCAAAGTTCTGCGAGGCTTAATTCACTCCCACACAATCCCGCACTTTTTACACCCGTGAAAAATTAAATTCAGGAAAAATGTGAAAAAGGAGAATTTGCTCTAATTCAGGTGACTTCTCCTTCTTTCACAATATTTGTACGATGTTTATCCCCTTCTTTGCAGCTCCAAAACAATTTGAATTTATATATGCTGCTTCTTTCAATTTATATATATCAGTCCAAACTTTTGTCGTCTGGTAATTGGTTAATCCGGGTTATAATTGTTTGAGAATTACAGATGAAAACGGAATCATCCATCGATTAAAACTACAGACGGCATATTTCTATCCCTTTATTGAGGTGGTCGTCTACTGACCGTCAATTAAAAGTTAATGTGTGTCTGGTTTATTTCACATTGACTGGCCGCTGCAAGAAAGGTGTATCGATAACGCTAAGTCCGTAAGCCAATGCAAACTTAAAGTGGAGGAGATTTCTTCGCATGGAGGGCTTAGAGCAAAAACATAGTATGGCTCTATACAATGTATAGAGCCATACTGTGCTTTTGCTCTAAGTGTTAGGTGTAAGTTTTCACCTCTCAATTTCGTCAAAGGACCAGTTAATCTGGTCCTTTGACGAAATTGAGAGGTGAAAACTAACACACACAAAAAACCGGACGACAACGAAAAACTAATAAACAAACAAGAATAACAAAAAAATTGACGAACTATTTCCTACATGTAACAAATTAGGGGCAGAGGTAACACAGTTTCGTGATTCATTTTTTTTTTATAAATCAAAGTACTGATTCTGCAGGGAGTCGTCTGATATGTACGCTAGTGAGTATGTTTTTAGACCAATTGTGTAACTCGATACAGATAAACTTAACGTTGCGGTTCATTTTTCCGAAAATAAAGGATGTACATAATGTTTTTTTAAAATCCTTCAGGTAATAACCATGTTGAAATGCAAATCATTTTCTAATTGGATAAATAACAAAACTGAAACCCGGGTTTCCGAAGAACACACCACAAGATACCTTAGATATGAATATACCTTGGACTACTTTTCATGTCATTTTGTTGTTGACAACCCAGATTGTGTAACCGAAGATTCCCTGCATTTAGAGATTTGGTGTTAACCTAATGTAAATCACTTGGAAGCCAAATTAGGTAGTGACTTGGTCAACACTTCAATGAATACTCGATCTGTTTTGTTGAAGGGTATTTCATTTTCTAAACGACATTATTACAGACTTTAGTATCAAAGTTCTCAGAGTGCTAACGGAAGAAAATCCAGACATAAAGCTAACCTATTGGCCTTTTAACAATAAAGATCACCTTGACGAAACACAATGTAGATGCTAAAATGAAAATAAGTAACTTATCATTTTTCAACGCCAAAGAAGCGCAACAAAGAAAACATTAATTAAATCAAATATAGGGCAATAGTTTTCGACAATCACTATTTTTTAAAGAGAACGGAGGTAAAGCTCCAATTCTGACAATTTAAGCAGACTTGTCATGGTACATTCGTTATGTCACTGTGTCATAACAATATTTGTCTACAGCCCAGAAGTTTGCTGGTATCGACTTCTCTGTTTACCTTAACGTCTGTCAGTCCATTTCTTGTGAACACAACTAATCTTATATAAGTAGATTAGCCCTTTCCTGTACAAACCTGGGATTTAACGACCTTGTGATTTTATACTTGAGAAAACATTGTGGAAAAAGAAGAAATTGCTTGTTACCAGCAATATCTTTTTTTCCTACAATATTTTCTACCACATAGGATTGCTTCCCCTGATTTTTTCTTGTTAACCTAGTACTTGTTGTATTTCTATAACGATTTCAATGCAATTTTCATGGATTGATTATTTAATTTTTAGTTTCGTCTTTCAAAAACGAGCGTTCTGATTGGTCGGGAAAAAAACCCTCCGTGGCCAAAATTTTGAGCGCGCAGCGATTTTGTATGCTTCCGCACAAAAAAGTCCCATACAAAAAGGTATCAAAATTTATAAAGTTTTTTTTTCGCTCCATGCTATCAAATTATAAGTAATGAAAAGAATATTTTTTGTTTTCATGGAGGTATGAACCGAAAAACTTAATCACACGATGTATGAATCCGCTTCGCATATTCATACAGTGTGATTAGGTTTTCGGTTCATACCTCCATGAAAACAAACAAACAAACAAAAAAAAACCAAAAAAAAAAAAAACATTCGCTTCATCTCTTAATTATTGGTCATAATGCTTCATAAGGTTTTTTGAGATGTAATGTTTTATTACGCAAAGTAAGGGCTGGATAGATGCAGTCTTGTGAAGGCAACTTGTGCTCGACTTTGGATTCTTATTGCAATGTCTATGCAAAGTCGAAATAGACCAATCGCTGGCCCCGCCCACTTACTATTTTGGACACGCCAACTGACTCTCACCGGAGGTCCCGCTTCGAATCTGAACGGCATCTTTTTTGAAAATTTTATGGCAAGTAGCATGTAACAAAATAATAGTATAGTAATAGTATAGGTAATTTGCAACATAATGTCGTAACTAATGATTGAATTAGCTGCAGTTACGACGTTTAAGTTGCTTAACTAACAAAAAAGGTCAACAAAAGTCCAATATCATAAAACTCATTTCTGGTCTCAATGAATAATTTCGTTGGTCGACTGGTTATCTGCATTACAGTCGGGATTGGTCAATTGAACAATCGCGGCTGTCAATAAAGTAATGTATCAACTCGTTCATTCAGTCCGGAATTAAGATCTGAACTCCGACATTGAACGTCATTTTTGTGAAGCTTTTTTTGTTGGTTTGGCGATTTAAACCTCGTAACTGCAGCTTTTCAAGCTGTAGTTACGACGTTTAGATCGCCAACCAACTCCTCTACCTTTTTGTTACACGCTGCTTGCAATAAGATTTGCAAAATAACGCCGTTAAAATTTGAACGGGACTTCCTGTTGGAGTCGATGGGCGTGACAATAGGAGTAAGTGGGGGCGGCGGCTGCGGCAATTGGTCAATTGTAGCGATGTGACGGAATTAGATATATGACAGCATTTTCTACCAACATTAAGCGATGTTTTCGAACGCAATTTTTAGAACGAAATCAGAAGAGTATAATCGGTACTCACATCTATTGATTTCCTTCTGAGACTTTCTCTGGTAGTCGAATAGGTCTAGAGCAGAACTTTGGAGAATGTGTCAGTGAATTAATGCTTTTATATTAAGATAACTCCAAGAGTAGTCTCTGTTTGTCCAAGAACGTTACTGACCTACATTCTAACCGGAAAACTAAAGTTTATCGATTAGTCAATGCTATTGTGTAAATAGCACTACTTCAGGTAGTCAGTTTTATACACAAAAGGAATCTTCGTGCTTGCTATAGATTCTTTTATTCTTTTTTTTTTTAAAGAAATCCCTTGTAATGGGTACGGTAGATGAAAAGAGCGGTGGAAATAGATAAGTTCCCCTGATTTGGCTATTCTATGTCGTAGAAAATAGAAAGCGCGACAAAGGGCTCTCAAAGTTTCATTTTTTTTCACACAAGAGGTTAATGAAATTCATTTTTTCTAAAAAGTTCATATGCATTTTGTCCATATTTTTTGCCAACTTAAAGTAAGCGGCACTGTAAGGAGACAAAGTCCTGTGAACATTTAATACATAAAAAATCGTTCGATCAAAGCCAATCCATCCCTTTTCGTTTTATAAGGATACCCACATCGGTAAGATCTAGGACATATTGTTTTACTGTTATCGACCAATCTGTGCGTCTGTCCATTTGTATGTCTGTCTATTTCCTAGTCTATCAAATGTTCCATATTAACTTCTAAACTGTTTGAGAAACAATACTCAAATTTGGCATGATGATAAAGTTAATTGATACGTATTTGCTGTTACTAAGAGATCAAGGTCATCTGTCGAAGTCAATTCTCATCAGAACTTAACGGTAATACATTATAAATTACTTCAAGCCTGTTCAAGCCTATACCGATCATATTTAACATGATTATAGTTCCCATTAATATATCGATGGTATAGAGCAAAAACATAGTATGGCTCTATACATTGTATAGAGCCATACTATGCTTTTGCCCTTAGCCATCGATATATCTTTCAAGGTCTGTTGATTCAGCGTTGGTAAATTGAATTTCAATTTAGTAAATTCAGATCGAACTTTTTAGGTTTCAGAAACTTAAATCTCCACTTTCAGGGACCTGCTCATTTCTCAAAGTTTGTGTTGCATTCACATAAGTTGATCTTCACAGTCCTGTAAGAACTTTGAATTTAACTCATGCTATGACGTGTTCATAATACCTTGAATTTTACTTTCTATGAGTACAAACAGTTTGCGGTCATTCACCAGTGATTTACCGATCGCGATGTCTATCAAAGAATCAATCAACCAATCAAATATTAATTAAGACCGGAAGTGAACTATGAACTCCGACATTGGCCGACATTTATGTGAAGTATGTTCGTTGGTTTGGCAACTAAAACATCGTAACTACATCTTTTTCAACCTGTAGTTACGACGTTTAGGTCGCAAATCAACGATTTTAGTCTGTTACATGGTCCTGGCTGTAAACGGTGCAACATAACGCCGTTTGATATCGAAGTGTAACTTCCTGTTGGAGTCCGTGGGCGTTGCCAAACTCGGTCAGTAGGCGGGGTTAGCGATCCACAAACTAACGAATCACTTATAACTTTACTCGCGGGGAGTTTCGTCTCCATGTAGAACGTTTTCGCGAGGTGTTACGGGCCAGAAGCCCAGATAAGAGCTAAAATCTGTTGTTTTTCGATCAACCCATTACCAAACATAAATACTTTACACTCATCCAAATTCAAAGAAGTTGCAGATGATAATTTTTAGTTGATAGAAATAAGAAATATTATAAAGATATTAAGTCTTTATAGTAGAAAACGTGGTAAATGAAGAATTTGCTTGTAACATGTTTTCCAAATTTTTTTTATTTAACCCTTGTCATGCTGAACCCGGAATATTTGGCAGGAGGTATAGACTAAGATCGGCCTGCACTTATGTGCAGGCTGATCTTAGTCTACACCTTCTGCTTGTACTTTTCCTATCAGAGTTGTTTATGAAGTTGATTTCTAAAAGAAATAATGACTTTTGCACAAGTTCCATCATTGCGTTCAGTCCTTTGATTTGAAAGCAATTCAGTAAGGTAATTCATACAGCATGACAAGGTTAAGGGGCGTCAAAAATCGTCATTGTGGAAATAGGTTAAATTATGCTTCCCGGTGTCTATCGCTTATTGGAACGTCACTAGATGACGATAAAATAGATAGTCAAACCTACCCACATTTTCCGCTTTTCTACATTTGCACTCAAAAACAAGAGGTCAATAGAAAGTACCCATTTTCCTACAGTTCTAGTATACAATATGGTTATAAAATGACGACTCCTGCAGCCTTTTCTCGTGCTGACAAAATAGATTTGACAGATCGCGATCCAATTGAATCATTTATTCAGACCGAAAGTGAACATAGGCCGACATTAATGTTGAGCCTTTTGGTTTGTTTGGCGAGTTAAATGATTTACTAAATGAATTTCTACGATGAAGAAACGAGGTTGAAGTAACCAAGGAGTTAACCTATTCCCACACAATCCCTCGTTTTTACGCAGGCAGAGTTTACAATATTCCTTAAATACATAAGAACTACTTTATATGGCGTAGGCGTTTAACGGCTTTGAGACGACCTCAAATTTTGTCTGTTAAATAAAGCCATCAAAGCTTATTGGACAATAAAACAGTAAAGGGTTGATAATATTGGTCCATTACGAATATCTATTTTTAACACCATACAATATGACGTCATGTTCGCGATATCAAACAGCCCTTTTTCATAGTTTCTATACAAGAGATTAAACGGGCTTATATCCCGCTCCGTATGTCATAAAAACCCTAAAACATATTAAGCAAAAAATAATAATAATAAAGAAAAAAAAAATGATAAGAATAAAATAAACAACAACAACAACAACAACAACACACACACACACACAGAAAAATGGGTTGTAAGATATTAGACAAATAGGCCGTTTGGTCAAAATTGACGGATCACAGCTTTTAATCAAAGAATCAGTCAACCAATCAAATAATTTATTCAGATAGGAAGTAAACTTTGAATTCCAGTATTTGCCGACATTTATCATCCAAGCTGTAGTTACGACATTAAAGATTTTACTCCTTTGTTACTTGTTACTGGCAATAATTTTCACAAATAAACGCCGTTCAATATCGGAGGTAGACTTCTAGTCGGAGCTCAAATGGACGTAGACAGAAATCCGTCAATTTAATGTACTTACTATAATTTTAGACATTTAAACAAAGCTGTTCAAAATCCTGTGGTGAAAATGAGTTTCGAAAACTTAGGATTTCAAGAAAAACTCTTTTAGAATGGCATTTACTATCGTCGTTGTCATTCTAAAATTCGTAACTCCACCTGAATTCAATCTGTAGTTACGAGGTTCGTGAATGCCAACGTCGATATACATTATATATGACCCCCTCGGGAGAGGTTTCTGGGGGTCAAAACGATATTGCCCCCTTGGGACAATTTTCTAAGGGTCCAAACAATATGACCCCCGGGAGAAATTTCTAAGAGTCAATACAGGGCATTTTCAGTTTTTGACAGTCTAACTCCTGGTTTACACGTAAAAAATGAGTCCTTATCGTAAATATCTACCAATGTCGTTTGCAATCGTTTAAATTTCTACCAGTCTAACATTGTGTGTCTTCATGTTATGGTAAATATAATAAACATATAAAAGATTTTGACTGCTTCTGATCAAAAGAAGCCACCGCTGCCATTTCGACATGCCCTAAAATCGACTGAAAATGCCAAAGCAAGACAACACTGTGCTCTTAGGAAGCAATGTTTTCCAAAGATAGTCATCTTCTGTCTAAATGAGTTATTGTATGGTAATTGGTTAGATATTTTGATTTAAAATCTTTCTCAGTACTTTTAAAGTCAGAGCATTCGATTAAACAGACTATCTATCTAGTTCAAACCTTATCATAGAAAGGTAGAGATTAATGCCGTCATTATCCGTTATACAACAGATGATGGCAAAACCACTCCAACTATAGTTTGGATAACGTTAAGCTACAACAATAATGCACTCGTCCGACCTTATCGTTATGTACATATAAAAATAATGGTTGCGTTAATTGTTTTGCTCGCGTGTATATCAAGCGTTGTTGCTAGTGTTGGCACTGGTGAGTCGGGGACAAATCCTCGTTTTCACAATCTAGAAGCGATTGTTTGGAATCTGGTTGACAAGAACTCGAAACTTGAACAACGATTAGATGCCATTGAGAAAGAAAATAAGCTTCTTCAAGACCTTCTCCATAGAAAGGAAAGCCACGTTGGAAAACATGCTAAACGTGAGTCACTAGCTAGTGAAACCAGTAATTTTCTATTTTAATTTCAGTCCTTTCACTCTTTTCAAACCTTCGTTCGTTGTTTTTTTATGTCGTGATATTTTCAAGTTGTGGCCTTAAAAAATAGCGTACAAATCTGCCTGATGGGTACCAGCATAGATTGGAAGCCACTGTCTACTGACAATTTACCAATTGCGTTTGTCAATCAAATATATTTTTAAACAACAACAACAAAACGGCTAATTAAGCCAATCATCTTGATCGGAATTGAAATTTAAACTCCAAAATTGGCCGCATTTATGTGAACCATTTTTTGTTTGTTTGGCGACAAAAACTTCAAGCTGTAGTTACGACGTCTAGGTCGCCAACCGACCATACTGCTTTTTCTATGTGCTACTGGCCAAAAACCTTGCTAAATAACTACGTTCGAATTTTAAATAGAATTTTCTGGTAGAGTCAATTAGCTGGTCCAGTAATCCGTCAACTGACCTTACCAATCGACCTTACAACTGACTCCATTGACCCGCCAATTGACTCAAACAGGAAGTTCCGCTTCATTTTTTAACGTCGTTTTTTTTTTTCAAAATTTATGACCAGTAGTATGTTACAAATTATTAGAATGGTCGTTTGGCGACCTAAACGTTGTTTACGTCGCTAAACTAACAAAAATGGGTCACCAAAATGAGTGCTAATGTCGGAGTTGAAACTGAATTTCCTGTCTAAATGAGTGATTTCATTGTCCGACTGATTATTTGATTGATAGCCACGATCCGTCAATTACATACATGTTGGAATATTCCTTCCCGTTGAGCCACACTTGGCCGCAATTACGCTAAACGACATTGTATTAAGTTCTTTTTTTCATTCCGATTATATCGTCCAATGAACCTAAATTCTATCAAACTTCAAATACATGTAAGAAAAAGGCAATGTTATTTTTTTCCAGGCCAGTTACTTTCATCTACTGTCGCGTTTACTGCCATTGTCACGCCGTTTACCGTGAACAACATGCAGAACGGCGATGTGGTCATATTCGACAAGGTCATTACAAACGTAGCGAATGCCTATGATTCCAATACAGGCATCTTTACAGCCCCTGTGGCCGGTATATACGTGTTTAATTACGCCCTAATGGTGGAGCCAGGAACGAGAGAATACCTCCAGATTGTTAAAGACGGTCAACACATCCTCAACAATTTCGCCCATTCTACAAGCGTGTCCGTCTACTCGTCTTCGAGCCGTACAGTCACTCTTGACCTACAACAGGGTAGTAAGGTCTGGATCCAAACTCCGCCTGACTTTGATCACGGCGACGGCGCCATACATGGAAATGAGTACACCACATTTTCAGGATGGTTGTTAAGTATAACTGAATAAAATAATTGGTAATTGCTTAATCTCGATCTTTTTATTCTTTATCTTACATTAAAGCTTTTTTTTATATTTGCTAATTTTACAAGTAAAACTTCAAGGACACAAGTCCACGAAATGCCTTCAAAAATTGTCAGTCTTGATTGTTGTTGAATCAATGAGTATTGAGGACTGCGCACGGCATCTCTAACCAAGTCTGGCATGCGCCAAGAACACCCCTACAGTTTGATCAACGTGTGCACTCCAACCTCATTATTTCTAGTAAAGTATATAAATTCCACAAAGACATCGGACACGTCAGAAAAATCGTATCTAACAGTGTCAAATACAGCTTCATATAAGGTAGTCTAATATGACGTCATATCCGTTCTGTATGTGACGTTATAATGCAAATAAATGTAATCAGAATAGAAAAGGAAAAGGAAAATTCTGGTAGTTATAAAATTATCTTTTATTTCATCATAACTATTTCATAAAAAAGAATATGTCTATGATAAATGCAATATTGCGATACAGCATTTTGTATTTTCTTCTCACTGCGGAGGAAAATTTGATATTCTACTCGAACTTCGGTCTCCTGATCTATCAAAATTTTCCACCGCAGCTCAAAGCAAAATACAAGATATTGTATCTCTATCATATCATATAATTCTTTATGGATACAATGTACTAGAAATATAAACTAGCCGTTATCAGGAAAATCTACCAAAGTGAATTTCAGAACTATATTTCTTATTCACAAAAATAGGGAAAATAACCCTGAAAAACTGACAAATTGACAGCTGTTTTGTTTATCAACTCATTATCAGATGGCAACGATTCAGACTGGTCTAAATTTTAAGAGGTTGAGGACGACAACTTTTAGATCATGCAATTTTTAAGATCAGTATATTTGGATAGAAAACACTGTTGAAATAAATAAACATCTTTTTTTCATTTTCAAGGTTTTCCAAGTTTTTTCTTTCTTTTTGAGGGGTTTATCAATAGTTAGACGATTGTTACGTCATCAAAACATTGGAACATTTCAGTGCCACGAAGTAACGCCATTTAGAAAATACATTTCTGGTTAACAGTTTGAGAAGAACAACGCTTAGTAGCACTCGTTTCAGAGATTTGTTACTAAGATCAGAAAAAATCTTTGCGCGCGCGCGTCTCGCTTCCGAAAAGATAGAACAAACAAAGATTATCCTATCACATGATTAGTATGGTAGATATGAAAGTTCCATTTAAATCCGAACGAAAAAAGGGGAACAGCTCATTTCTATTGATCATGTTCATGCTTAACCGATTCCCTCCTTTTTTACGCCTATCAAGAAAATATCTTCAGAAAACATTGTGGAAAATGAAGAAATTGCTTGGACCAAGCAATTTCTTCATTATCCACAATGTTTCCTATCCAATAAGACAAAAACTTTTTAAATTCAATCTAACTTAAATCGCCGTCCAAAGCTTCTTTCAATTTGGACCAGTCTAAAAATTTCTTGTGCGGGAAAGGGTCAAGTCATTCTCAAGACCACGTTAGTATATGTACATATGTGTATTGTTGGTCTTACCTTTTGTGACTTGTGTACTACGTTTTGCAGAACGCATATATTGCTTATGTCATAGGCGATCGGTGCTATATCCTTTAGAAAGTTTTCGAGTCCAAAAATAGCTCCTAATGTTGAAATGTTTTCAGTCAGCTCCCGCCTAATCAAATGGTTTTTACGGGTCCGAATATTGAATGCGCCGTTTAATAGTCTCCTACCGGCTAAGACATAGGGGACTTTAGGTTTGCTCTCTGTCCGTTCGGTAAATCAGTTTTCTCGACTTTTATTCTAAACGCTAGATTATTTATTTATTCTAGTATCATTCCTCGGTATAATTATAGCTGATAATGGTTTCCATTCCAATAAAGTGATCTAATTTAATGTTTTCTTATATCGACGTACAAGTTATAGTGAATGATCAAAGGTCAGTTATGTCAAAACCTGTATAGACAAAATTGGCTTTTGATCACTCACTTTAACTTGTACATTTATGATATAACTCACGAATAATCATTTTTTCATAATACTGAATCGGTCATCGCCGTCCAATCTTAAGAACGGGCAAACACCTAGATTGTACCATTGGCATTTGCCAAATTTTAAGAAAGGGCTTTCCCAAGATTGGGCAAATATACCGTTAGACATGATACGTATATGTTTTTTTTTCAAATGTTTTATCGCATGTGCGGACTCGTCAAATATAAGAAGTTTCTCGAAGAAGGATGAAGAAGAAAAGGGGAAACAATGGGTTTATGGGATTGGTGACAGGAAATCGGTGAAGATTCAAACGGAAATGTTGGTTAAGCGGACAAATTATACACTGAGATGTTTCTAGGTCAACACGATATAAACATATAAGTTCTGATTTGCAAATATGATCTAATTAATTAGAACATTTTGGAATTGACACGCCCACAACCTCCAACAGGACATTTTGACTTAGACAATTAACACCGTAACATTTCAAACTTTATGGCCAATAACATGTAACCAAAAAGAGAAAGAAAGAAAAATTGATCAGCCATCCAACAAAAACGGTTAACTTACAAGTTCAAGGTTCATTTCCGGTCTAAATGTATGATTTGAATGTGGTTTTTTTTTATTTACAGTTGTCATCAGTCAGTTGTCTTGATGCTTCTAACGATTACCTTCGATCAAGGATATAATTGCGAATAAACAACTAAGGACTGTTATTGAATTTTTTCCATATCTGATATTATGTCTCAAACTACTAAATCGTGTCTATTCACCAAAGAATCAATCGACCAATCAAATCAACCATTCCGATCGGAAATGAAATTTATATTCCGCCATTGATCGATATGCACGTGAAGTGCTTTTGTTGGTTTCGCAACTGACTTAAACGTCTGATCCACACCTTTTCATTCCAGCTGTTGTAACGAAGTTTAAGTCGCTAATCAGCCACTTTATTTTTTCTTTCACATGTACAAGCTACTTATTTTATTATTATTATTTTTTTTCAATATAACGCCGTCCAATATCGAGGTTGAATTTCCTGTCGGAGGTCAGCGATCCGTCAATTGTCCGTGACCTATAACACATAAAGCACGAAGTCGGAATCTGAAGAATGAAACGAAAATTGCCTCAAAATCGTTTTATCCCTTTCCTTTACAAACCCGGGATTTTTCGTCGCTGTAATTTTATACATGAAAAAAATCATTGTCGTAAAAGAAGAAATTGCTTTTAACAAGCAATTTCTGCTTTTCCGACAATGTTTTCTTCCACATAGGATGGTTAAATTTTAAATTGCATCCAATTTTCACTGTCGTCTGCATCCTCTTTGAATTTGGACTAGCCTAAACATTTCTAAAAACAGGAAAGGGTGTATCCACGCATCTTACACGTGTTTCAAATATTCTAAAGATTTATTTGTCCACCCCGAATTATGGTAATAAAGACGTGTTAAAATTTATTGCGGCCATGTAGTTCAAACTTGTTCTGTTTGCCCCTATTTTAGGAGGAGTAAAAGGGAAAAAAATTAGATTTTACCGCCACAAATCAAGTTAAAAACTTAGGATGATTTAAGCTTACCGGATTGGAGTTGTATGGCGCTGTTACAACGACTTTTGAACATATTTTCACGAAAATTTGTTATTTGACAATTTTAGCTTTTCCGATAAATATTGTTGTTATTTTCGCGATAAATATTCCTTCTTCGTGTTGAATTCACTATAAATTTATTCGATGTGATGTATTACCAATGCTCCACTTTGTTGGTTTTATCCCTGAAACAGCGTGGGTGTAGTAAAAATAATTGAATAATACAAATATTTATAGTTTGTTTGATAAAACAAACTCCTGCATTTGAGTGAATACATATATCTTTAGATAAAGATTCCCACTCCCACACGATGACGCTTTCTGGCGCCCACTCGAAAAAACTTTGAAAAACATTTTAAATAAAGAGGAAATTGCTTGTATCAACCTATTCCTCCAATTTTCACAATGCTTTCCCAAAGTTCAGAGATCCAAAGAAGGGACCAATAGCGGGATTGTAACGGAATGGATAAATAAGGAAAGAACACCAGCTTCTCTTGCAAAGCAAAGTACTGAAAGTACTGCAAGCTAGCAAAGCAATGTTTTGTTCAAGAGATGAGGAGAATATATTTTGTTTTCATGGAGGTATGAACCTAAAAACCTATTCACACTGTATGAATACGCGAAGCGGATTCATACAGTGTGTGATTAGGTTTATTCGGTTCATACCTCCATGAAAACAAAAAAATATTCTCTTCATTCCTTATAATTTAATAGCATCGGGCGAAAAAACAAAAGCTTTATAGATCTTGATACCTTTTTTGTTTGGGACATACAAAATCACTGCATGCTCAAAATTTTGTTCATGGAGTTATGAATACATTTTTTCGACCAATCAGAACGTTCGCTTTTGATAGACGAAACTGAAAATTAAATTATTCAGTAATCTTCTCTACCAAACGATATCATAAAGAAGGAATGCGGTTAAAGTAACCAAAGAGTTAAACATTCCCCCACTTTCTCCCGTTTATAGGCCCCTCAAGAAAACAGGTGTGGAAAACAATGTTGAAAATGAAGAGATTGCTTGCTACAAGCAATTTCTTCATTTCCACGTTGTTTTCTTCATAGAGAGATGAAATACATTAGAATTTTTAACAATTTGAAGTTGTCGTCTGCAACTTCTTTGAAGACTCTGATTAGAGCCATTTTGAACACGATGTGCTAAAGTGAGCTTTAAATACCTTGGTGATGAACTTGCATGCAAAGTTCGCAATATTCCAGAAATTAATAAGAACTACTTTTTATGGCGTAGGCATTTGATGGATTTAGTAGTTAAGCCTCCACTAGTTGAACTTTAAGACGACCTTAAAATTTTGTCTGTGAACTTAAACTGACGCTTTGCTAGCTTAAAAGTGACCGGTGAGATTAAGTGAGATATACAAAAGGAAAACACAAGAACAACAAAAGTTTACGATCAACCATTTCTGTTTGGTTGACATGATTCGTTCTTTTCCGAAAATACACCACATTTTAAAGTAGACTGAAGTGGCAATTGTAAATCTTGGCTGTCAAAGCGTCCTTGTACTTAATGTACTATGACACTTGATGTTCCTACATAAACACTACACATATGGATATGATACGTATCAGGTTATCACATGTTTTTCATTCACTCGCCTTCAGCAAACATTGTCTCCGTTTCACTTTTTCGTTTCTTTCATTTGTCTTATCGAGGGAATTTTTCTCTCCTTTTCCCATGTCATCAGGACATGAATAGTAAAACAGATTACTTTAGATGTATATTTGCAGATTAAGACTATTTTTGTACTTTTTTCATGTGGAATTACAGAACAAATAAAGAAGTCGCTGCAGTAGTCTAAAGATAGGGCCCCGGGTTTGATTCCCGGCAGCGGCAGATATCATTGCCGACATTTGTCTCACACCACTGGGTCGATGGTGATGAGCAACTGATGGCTCAGAAAGGGTGTTGTGGTAGTACTGGGGTGGATTATCAGGAATCCATGCTTAAATGCTCCAGCCGCCGCGATATGACTGTTAAAAGTTGAATTAAAACCAAATTATACCAAAGAATTCAAAATAAACAAGACATTGCAAATCAAAGTGTAGCGTAGGACAATGAACTACAATTATCTGGAGACCGATGGCAAAACCGTTAAGGAACGCGAAAAGGTAGAGCTCGAAACAATCGCGCTTGACTGGCATTCTTGAACCGTTACCATCGTACTCTGAATTCTAAATATCGTAGCAATTTAAACGTACTGGGAACTACACACTCACCATGTCTAAAATTCCGTGTCCCTTTAATCGAAATCTAGTATGCCAATCATCGAAGTCCTACATAGGCATTATCGAAGTCCTGCATGCCTATCGTCGCAGTCCTGCATGCCCATCATAGAACTTTTGCATTACCACCATCGAAGACCTGCATAGGCATTATCGAAGTCCTGTATGGTCAGCATCGTAGTCCTGCAAGACCATCACCGAAGTCCTATCAATGAAAGCATGCATGCCCATCATCGAAGTCCTGCATCCGCATCATCGAACTCTTGCAAACCAACCATCGAAGTCCCTTATGCCCGTCATCGAAGTGTTGCAAGCCCATCATAGAAATCTTGCATGCCCGTCATGGAAGTCATGCAAGCTAATCGCCGAAGTCCTGCATGTCCACGATCGAATCATATTGAATGGCCATTATGGCAGTCATGAATATCATTGAAGTCCAGTATGCCTAATCTCAAAGTCAAGAATGCCTATCCTCAAAGTCCTGCATGGTTATACTCTAAGTCCAATATGCCTTTCCTCAAAGTCCAGTATGCCTATCCCCTTAGTCCAGTATGCATATCCTCAAAGCCCAGTATGTCTATCCTAAAGAATCAGTATGCTTATCTTCAAAGTCCAGTATGCCTATCCTCAAAGTCCTGCATGTCCATCGTCAAAGTCCAGTAAGCCTATCCCCAAAGTCCTGCATGTCCATACTCAAAGTCCTGCATGTCCATCGTCAAAGTCCAGTAAGCCTATCCCCAAAGTCCTGCATGTCCATACTCAAAGTCCTGCATGTCCATCGTCAAAGTCCAGTAAGCCTATCCCCAAAGTCCTGCATGTCCATACTCAAAGTCCCGCATGTCCATCGTCAAAGTCCAGTAAGCCTATCCCCAAAGTCCTGCATGTCCATACTCAAAGTCCTGCATGTCCATCGTCAAAGTCCAGTAAGCCTATCCCCAAAGTCCTGCATGTCCAAACTCAAAGTCCCGCATGTCCATCGTCTAAGTCCTGAATGTCCATAGTCACACTCCTGCGTGCCTATACTCAAAGTCCTACATGCTTATCCTCAAAGTCCTACATGCTTATCCTCAAAGTTCTGCATGCCTATCCTCAAAGTTCTGCATGCCTATCCTCAAAGTCCAGTATACCAATGCTCAAAATCCTGAATGTCCACCCTCAAAGTTCTGCATGCTCATAGTCAAAGTCCTGCATGACTATCCTCATGGTCCTGCATGCCTATCCCCAAGGTCCTGCATGCCTATCCTCAAAGTCCAGTATGTCTATTTCAAAGTCCTGCATGTCTATCTCAAAGTCCAGTATGCCTAACCTTAAAGTTCAGTATGCCTATCCTCAAAGTCAAGTATACCTATCCTCAAAGTCCTGCATGTCCATCCTCAAAGTCAAGCATGCCTATCCTCAAAGTCAAGCTTGCCTCTCCTCAAAGTCAAGTATACCTATCCTCAAAGTCCAGTATGCATATTCTCAAAGTCAAGCATGCCTATCCTCAATTTCCTGCATGTCCATCGTCAAAGTTAATTATGCCTATCCCCAAAGTCCAGCATGCCTATTCTCAAAGTCTTGCATGTCCATCGTCAAAATTTTGCATGCCCATCGTAAAACTCATGCATGTATATCATCAAAGACCTACATTCCTAAAATTGAAGTCTTGCATGTCCATTAAAATCGACTAACGAATTATTTAAACCGGAATTGAATGATAATTTCCGTCACTCTTACTTAATTTTGTTCTAGTTAAGACATGTTGGTCGCCAAATAAGGACTTCCGTTTGTTATTTCCGACTATATGCAAAGTTAAGGTCGTTGGATTTTTTGTCGGAGATCAGGAGTCTTGGCTTTCGATTCGTCGATTCGGAACGAAAGGGAATAGTGTGATAACTACGGTGAGATTAGCAAATTAACAGAATACCATCGTAGTTACAGCTTGAATAAATTGTTGCTACGATATTTTTGTTATACACAATAGTTCTTGCTTCTACCCAGGGGCGGAACATATCCTTTCCGACATTTGTCTCTTACCAATAAGTGGATAATCGTAATTCTAAGTGGGATAGTAGCTTGGGGCTAGGAAAGGTGTAGTAGTAGTACTGGTGTGAGAAATACCAGGAATCCATTACTAGGTACTCCAGCCGCCGTGATATGACTAGATTACTGTTAAAAGTGGTGTTAAACCCCATTCAGTCAATCAGTCAATAGTTCTTGTTTCACCCTTTGTAACTTTTGTCTCGTTATATTCAACAAAATCTCTATGTTTTTTCCGGGAGTTATCTGTATCTCTACCTCCACCTGCTTTCTGTTTGTAATTTGACTATGACTCTTATTAACATTTGTCATGCTGTCCTCGGAATATTCCTGTTTTGACAGCAGTTATAGATAAGAATCGACCTGCACATACTTGCAGCCTGATCATAGTCTAGACCACATGATTGGCAATTTATGCCAGAGTATTCTAAAAGAAATATTGAACAACAGTCAAGGCATCCAGTGCTTGCTATAAATTGACCAATCGCTGGACCCGCCCAATGACTCCTCTGGTCCCGCCCATTGACTTCCGAAAGGGATTTCTGACGTTTATGTCGCCAAACAAACAAAAAAGGTTAACCAAAATGGCGGCTAATGTTGGAGATCAAAACACATTTCTGGTCTCAATGAATGATTTCATTGGTCGCCCGGTTATTTGACTGACACTCGTGATTGGTCAATTCGAAATTATGCAGAATTTATGGAACAACCTGAGTTGATTTAGCAATTTTTATTCAAGGTCAAGGGCAACCGGATTCTCATAAACATGGATTTAGTCTAATGTGTACGATTAAGTTAATACCGTCTTTACGATATCATATAACACTATACTAAGCCCGTAGTCTAAGATAAGACCGTGTTCAATATGACTCGTGTTAACACATTCCTGTGAAATTCCTATTTTTTTTTATGTCTTTTTGTGCCATACATGACAAAAAATTGTGGAAAAAGAAGAAATTGCTTGTGCCAAGCAATTTCTTCTTTTCCTACAATATTTTCTGTCATAGAGGATGGACACCTTTTGAATTTTACAACACTGTCTGCTAGCCCTTTAATTTCGGACAAGTCTGAAATATGAAAGGTTTAATGTGTTGGAGTAAAATTGTTGATTAAAGATTCTATTCTATCGTGAACTGTATGGGGAGTATAATTACAATCCCCGAAACTTGAATTTTGTGGTCTTTGTAGTTCTGGTACGAAGTATTTATACGTATATAGACTCTTTTTAGTCTTATTATGATACTTTAAAGCTTACATTTCTTGTCCAAACTTTGCATATTTGCAGTTTATCTTCTCCTTTATTAATATAACATTTTTAACCCCCCCCCCACCGAAAATTATCCTACAATATTTTTAAGTTTAAACAAATACATGTACTTATATGCACGGATCAAGAGAGGTATCCGGGGGAAGGAGGGGTTGGGGTGGCTGAAGCTTTAGCTGGAGTTAATTAGTATCTCGCCTACGTTTATGGCTATTTTCAACCGAGCTGTCTTTTGGCGTATTATTACAAATTTGACATGTCGCTGAAAATAAAACTCACTTACGGGTCTTTAGTATAGAAGACCTAGATTTTCCACATATGGATGGATAAATGAAATGAAAACGAAAAGTAATCATAAAAAACACCACCGACAGCAACAACAACAACAAAGAAAAGAAAAAAGTCCGCATATGGATGCCAACTTTCGGCTGTAAAAGTGCTTGATAGGGGGTAAAATTTGTTAGTCGAAAAGGGTCATATCTTTAATTTTTCAGAATTTCCCCAATTTCCCCAAGATGACCAATGTGTACGTTGATCAAATTCTCTTTTTTTTTATTTCCGGTGGATTATTGACATATTTCGGCGGACTAACATTCCTGCATTTGGTAGAAGGTATAGACAAAGACCAGACTGCACATACATGCAGGCTGATCTTAGTCTGTACCCCCAGTTTGTCCTTTAAGAAAGACTTGTTTAAAGAACTGATTTTCGAGAATAGTATTGACCAACACTTAGGGTTTCCAGTGTATTCAGATCTTTGATTTTATTGTAATGTTGAAAAGGAATTTCGTTTAGCATGGCTAGAGATAACACTTGATGAATTCTCGTAAACACCATGCATCTATCAAAATGATAAATTCATCAGTTTGGTAGATTTAAGAGATGAAAAGAGTATTTTTTTTAAATTTTTTTCACGGAGGTATGAACCCAAAAAAACTAGTAACATTGAAAGTATGAATACGCGAAGCGGATCATACATAAACGTGATTAGGTTTTTTCGGTTCATACCTCCACGAAAAAAACAAACAAAAAAACTTCATGTCATACATATAATTAAAGAGCATCGAGCGAAAAAATTGTGACACTTTTCCGTATGGAACCATTTTTTGTGGAATAATACAAAATCACTGCGTGCTCAAAATTTTGTTCATTGGGTTATAATTGAATCTTTAGTTTCGTCTATCAAAAAACGGGCGTTCTGATTGATCGAAAAAAATTATTCATAACTCCATGAACAAAATTTTGAGCACGCAGCAATTTTGTATTCTTCCGCACAAAATAGTCCCATACAAAAATGTATCAAAATTTGTTAAGCTTTTGTTTTTTTTCGCATGATGCTATTAAGTTATAAGAAATGAAGAGAATGTTTTTCGCGTATTCATACAGTGTGATTAGATTTTTCGGTTCATACCTCCATGAAAACAAAAAATATTCTCTTCATCTCTTGGGTGAATAAATTTTTTCGACAAATCAGAACGCCCGTTTTTGATAGACGAAACTAAAAATTCAATTATTTAGCCTTGAATTAGAGTTAACAACTGAAGTTCGTCTCAGCTGAGCCAAGGACACAAATAAAGAAATCAAATTGGCACGTGCGAATCTTGATTAGATATGGCTACTTTTATCAGTATTGCGGCGGCTGGAAAACCTTACCATGGATTCCTGGCATATCTCAAATCAGTACTACCACGACATCTTTTCCGGGCCTCCAGCTGGTCAACCCACTTAGGTTTACCATTAAACACCCATTGGTTGAGACAAATGTGGGAAAGGATATTCACCGGCGATCGTACCCGGGATCCAAACTCGAAATTTTGAAAAAAAAAAAAAAATGATTAAACGCCCAATACTACATCCTATTATAACACATTTTCAATTAGTTACAATCAACCCATTCGTTAAAGAATTCACCCTGCCTTCATTTTGCGTCGTTTCGTTAGACTACAAACGGAAACAGCTTTCGTATCATATTACTGAATCTTTTAATATCACAAACTTTTAATGACAGATTTATGTGTTTTCCTTATTTGGATATCAAGATTTAAATAGGTTCCATTCAGATATGTCTCTAATTGATCTGGTTTACGCTTTGTAAGTGCCTACGTTATTCTTATACCCGGACCCACGTCATTTTCATTTCAATTTTTGGCGACAAATTTTTCTAGGTCAAATTTCCGACGATGTATGATATCTATGATCTTTGAAAATAAAACCCAGTAAAATGTTGGTCGAGGAAGAAAGAAAATTCTAATCTGATCAAAGGGACATGAATACCAATAGAATTTATTTTTGTTATGAAAGAATCAAAATACTGATTACCAGCCTCGTATCTGATTGCTAGCGATTTCTTCCTTTTTCGCAATGTAACATTTTAGCTTTTATCCGGAGGGTCGTAAAACAGAGGACTTGTGTCGAATATGTTAAAGCAGGGATCTTTTGAAGTTTTTGCATGAATTTATCACACGACTATGAGCCTAACATATAACACGAGTGTCGCTTTGGAGCCAATCAACACAGGCTGATCTGAATCTTCAACTGTCCCGACCAACTACTTAGTTATAACCCACTGACCCCATCTTCATGGAAGTCCCATTCGGATTTAAACGGAGTTATTTTGCACTATTGATCAATTGGTTGAATGGGGTTTAACGCCACTTTTAACAGTATTTAATCTATATCGCAGCGGCTGGAACACCTAACAATGGATGCCTGGTATTTCTCGCACCAGTACTACCACTACATCCTTTCCTAGCCTCCAGCTGCCAATCCGCTTAGATTTACGATTATCCACCAATTGGTAGGAGACATATGTCGGAAGGATATGTGCCGCCACCGGGACTCGAACCCATTACATCCCGTTTATCAAGCACAATTTATAGCTTGCAGTATCTAACAAAAATGTAGAAAGGTTGGTTGGCGACCTAAACGGAGTTCAAATCTGATTTTTTTCAAAAAACGAACGATTTCATTGGCCTCAATGATTATTTGATTGACACCCGCGATTGGTCAATATTCGCTCTTAAAGTACCGTGATTGCTGGGTTGTATTAGTGATTGGCTTGTGATCTGAAGGCCATGGGTTCGAGCCCCACCGTCATCGGGTTGTCTTTTTTGGAAAGACACTTAATAACCAGCCAAAGTTTGGCCAGCTGTAAATTGGGTAATGGTGGGTTTAAGCCAATGCATCTCTTTCAGAGATGTGAAAACTTTCAAAGTTTCTTTGCGTGCAAAAGATGGACTGTGTATGACTGTGTATGACTAGATTACTCCATGCCCGTTTAAGCTCTACACTTGTCGTAACTACAGCTTCAATAAAGCTGTAGTATTTACGACATTGTGCTCGCCCAATAACGGTGTGAAATTGTCGGTAATATCACACAATTGCTCACGTCTGTTCTCGTGTCTGTTTGTTCCAACGATGTACAAGATAGTGCAAGAATTGACCAATAGCGGCTGTCAATCAAATTAATCAGTCGAACAATGTTATCATTCATTTAGATTTGAAGTCAACTTTGAAATCCGACATATGTAAAGCATTTTTGTTGATTTGGCGACTTAAACGTCGTAACTACAGCTTATTCGTGCTGCAGTTACGACGTTTGGGTCGCCAACCAAGTATTATAGTTTTTTGTTACATGCTACTAGCTATCAATTTAAAAAAATAACGCAGTTGGAGTAAATGGGCGGTGCTAACAGGCTAAGTGGGCGGGGTCAGCGATTGGTCAATTGCTGATCTTAGTCTTCACCTCCTGTCAATACCGGAATATTCCGGGTTCAGCATGAAAAGGGGTTAATAACCGAAATTCTAAATATCACAAAATAAACGGCTGTGGTTAATAAGCCGTAACCGATTTCCTTCTAGCAGATAAAGATGTAACACCGTATCGTGTCGGCACGTATTACCGCTGTATTATCGAGAGGCAGAATGTATATTAACCCTCTCCGAAACAACAAAAATTTAGACTGTTCCAAAATGAAGAAGTTGCAGACGACATTTTCATAGTTGACCAAGTTTCAAAAGTATTTGTCGTTTTGGTTAAAGATAATTATAAAAAAAAAAAAAAAAAAATAAAATAAAAATAAAAAAAAAAAAAATGGATAATAAAGAAAATACTTGAGACAAGCATTTCTTTATTTCCCACAATGTTTTCCGAAGTGTTTTTCTTTATGAACGTGAAAAGGAGAGATTATGTGGGAATGGGTTAATAAACAGATCGCTTGCCACGCCCACTGTGCTCTGATAGGTAGTTCCGCTGAGATATTAACCGGCGTTATTTTGGGGGATTTTTTTTAACCCATTACCAGACGGCAAAATTTTAGACTGGTCCAAATTGAAAGGAAATGCAGATGACATTTTAAAAATTATTAAATTTTGGATTTTTTAACATTTGGGATAAAAAACATTGTGGATAATGAAGAAATTGCTTGTGACAAGCAATTTCTTCATTTTTCACAATGTTTTCAGAAGCTTTGTTTCTTTGGGCGTCTAAAAGCGTCACTGAGCGGGAAACGGTTAACTTCTGAAAGACCCGTTTCCTTCAAAAAGTCTTTTTTGTTAATTTAGATCAACACTTTTCGTGTAATGGTATTTCAAAATACGTTATTACTAAAGTAAATTCATGGTCGAAGCCGTTGCTTAGAAATACAATGTAATGAGTATAAAACTTTTCACAGCCGTAACCTTTTTGACATTTTGATTTTCTACGTTCCTTTAGGTATTCAAACAATCGTAAACCTTAGTTGGATAGCAGCTGGAGGCTATAGGAAAGGATGTAGTGGTAGTACCGGTGTGCGAAATACTATGAATCCATGGTTAGGTGCTCGAACCGCCGCGACATGACTGAAATACTGTTAAGAGTGGCGTTAAACCCCAATTTATCAATCCTTTAGGTATTCAAATAAGCCCGATTACCAGACAGATACTTTTTAAACTGGACCAAATTTATAGAAATTGCAGACGACATATTCAAGTGTATGAAAATTTATATTTTTTCAATTTTCTGGATAGAAAAGATTTAGGGAAATAAAGAAAGTGCTTGTTGCGAGCAATTCCATCATTTACAACAGTGTTTTCCCAAATGTTTTTCTTGAGGGGCGTCAAAGAGCATCATTGTGTGGGAATGAGTGAACCTTATACTAGAAAAAGTAGACTTCAATCTACTCAGATTAAATTACTTAGTATTGTCTTAACCCATTCCCACACAACAAACTTTCAGACAGCTCCAAATTGTAAGAAGATGCCGGCGACAATTTCAAGTTGATATAATTTCTTCTTTTTTCTTAATTTTTATTTGAAAACACTGTGGACAACGAAGAAATTGCTTGATTCAAGCCATTTCTTCATTTTCAACAACGTTTTCCAAAGCTTTTTTTAAAGGGGGGAAAGTGTGGGAATGGGTTAAATTTGAGTAATATGTCACAAGAGAGCCCTGAACACTTTCAAGTGTTTTAACTGGTTTACCCTTTCCTTTTTATTTCCTGGTTTTTATTTATTCACTTTATCTTATAATTGAGAAAACATAGTAGAAGAAAAGAAAATGCTTGAGACAAGCAATTTCTTCTTTTTCCACTACATTTTCTACCCTACTGTCTTTTTATTTCTCGAATTAAACTCATGTTAAATTTTCGAATACAAAACCATTGAATTTGGACACGTCTAAAAATTTTCAAAACAGGAAAGGGTTCGGTATCTTAACCGTGATTATAAGACATAACCCTAATATATTTTCATAGTGTATTTTGGGTTTTCTTTTATTTGTTTCTTTTTTCCATTTAATTACATTATCTTTTTAATACCCAATGGATTTGAAATAATTAGGAATATATTTTTAAGTTTTTGTACAATTGCATTCACTCTTTTGATGAATCTTTAGAATGGTACAATTTGACTTTACAACCCAGGCTGTCAATCGATGAATCAATCGACCAATCAAATCAGGTATTCAGTCCGGAATTGAGCTTTGAACTCCGCAATTGACCGCTATTTGTATGAAACATCTTTATGTTTTGACGACCTAAGCGTCGTAATTACAGCTAATACAATGTGTAGCTTAGACGTTTAGGTCGCCAGCCAACCATTAAAATCGAAGTGGGACATTCTGTGGGAGACGATGGGCGGGGCCAACGGAGTAAGTGGACGCGGAAAGCGGTTTGTTAATCGAAAAAAAAAAAAAAAAAGTTGCGGACGACAATAAAGAGCGGGTTAGAAGCACCAAACCGCCAAAAAGGATAGAGAAAATTGTAAAAAGAGAAAAAAAAAATCTTTATACTAGCAATTACATCTTTTCTCACAATACTTTCCACGATCGTTTATCTTCGGCAGGTTTTTAAAGATGCGACATTTTATGATTGGTTGATCTTATATTGTCTAAAATCGTTAGAATCATCTGGTAGAGACAATATAGGTTTTTTTGGCAAGTTATAATATGTCCTCTTTTTAAGGACTTTTGCGGTTGAACAAGAACAAGTGAAAGTAATACTAATTATGGTCGCTTAATTAAGACTGGCTGTATCAATATTGTGTATAATTTAAGGTGGCGTTCAAGTCTAAAAGATGAGCGAGGGATACGTAACAGAGGAAGATGAACAGGTAAGGTGTTTCTTTTGTTTTTTTGCAAATACGAGGACCCTAAACCCATTATCAGACGACAGTATTTTAGACTGGTACAAATTCAACTAACTTGCAGACGACATTTTTCAATAGATAGAATTTTTTTAAAAAAAAGTATTTTAGGGAAGAAAATATTTTGGATAATTAAGAAATTGCTTATACTAAGCAGTTTCTTCATTCCACAATGTTTTCCGAAGATGTTCTTACTTGAGAGCGTCCAAAAGCGTCTTTGCTTGGGAATGGGCTAGCCATTTCCTTATTTTCAAATTTTAGATCTGTCCAAATTAAATGTTTTGCAGACGAAAATTTTAAGTAGATTTCATCTAGTAGGGTAGAAAATATTGTGCACAAAGGAGAAATTGCTTGTTACAAGCAATTTCTTCTTTTTCTGTAATGTTTTCTTAATTAAGAAATCACAGGAACGTAAAAACTAGAGATTGAACAGGAAAGGGTTAAGATTATCTACCCAAGATGCGTTATTTTGAAACATCAGGGTAATTTCGTACATAGAATAGCTAGCGGAAGATTGGAAAACGAAGCTGTCAATTTATACGTCAATATGATTCTAGTTATTTAAGCGAAAACGAAATGTTACGATGTCATCCGAGGAATACCGACGTTGTGCCGATTCGGAAACAGCGTATTGGTAAACTATCTTATGTTCAGAAATATACAATTGTATTTTGAGAATCCATAGTGAAAATAAAACAGAAAATTGACTATTGAAAATTCGCCACTGTCCATCAAAAGATCGACAGACCAATCAAGTCATTTCCATCGGTCAGAAACTCAACCTTTTATCTCCGGCACTTATGTAAACTCTTTTCAATAATGAAAGACGTCCTAATTCAAGCTGTAGTACGACTCTTAGGTCAATCACCGATGAGCAATGTTTTTCCCTCGGCAACTGGCCATATTTCGCTTACTTTTGTCGGCTGGTATCTTAACCCTTGTCATGCTGAATAAAATCCTTTTCAGAAATGTATAAGAATCAAAGGGCTGAAAGCACTGGTAGAACTCGTTGTTCAGTTGTCAATAGTTCTTTTGAAAATTAATTTCATAGACAACTCTGGTTTCAAAAGGAAAGACAGGGGGAGTAGACTAATATCAGACTGCACTTATGAGCAGTCTGATCTTTGTCTATACCTCCTGCTAAAACCGGAAAGTTCCGGGTTCAGCATGACAAGGATTAAACTAACTGGTGTATCCGAGTCTTTCGTGGTGATGTCCCTAGTATGAGTCACCAGTGAACTATCAGTCAACCTTTTTAGCTAGCAAAGCGTCAGCTTTGATTGCTTAAGTAAACAAACAAAATTTTGAGGTCTTCTCAAAGTTCAACGAGTACAAACTGCCATTGGAGGCTAACCAACAAATCCATGGAATGCCTATAAATTCTTATATATTTCAGAAATATTGCAAACTCTATTCAAGTTGTAGGGAATCCTGTTAAGCATGCTTTTTAACCCGTTCCCTCTCAATTCCGCTTTTAAAGCATCTCAAGAAAAAAGTTTTGGAAAACATTGTGGTCATTGAAGAAATTGCTTGTAACAAGCAATTTCATCAATGTCCACAATGTTTTCTACCCAATAAGGGAAAGGTCTTCTAAATTCAACCATGCTTTTGCTAGCTTACAGTACTTTCAGTACTTTGATTACTCTTACGAGATTGGAACCTACACGGATACGACAACGCAGCGCTAGGCGGCGTTGCCGTATCCGTGTAGGTTCGAATCCCGTAAGAGTAAAACATAAGAATAATTCTCCTCTTTTTAAAAAGACAGTGGTCATTACCGTAGATGAATTGATAGAACATCAACCAACTGCTATTCGAATAATTGTAAATAAATTCTCCGTAAGATTTTAAATCCCCAATCCATTGCTTTTCAAAAATACGTGTTTTATTTGTTTTGTCCACAGAAAAGTGACGAGGAAGTTTATAATATGAATACTGATGCCTGTTCTCACGAAGTTTTGAACCTTTTAAGAGCTGTGAAATTCGGACAACTTGTGGACGTGGAAAGGTCTGTATAGAACAGTTGACTCAATTCCTATCAACCCAGCTTTCCAGACATAAAGACAGCTTGGAAAGCGGTATACATGTATATCGTCGTTGTCACTCTCAAACGTCGTAACTACAGATCAAGCTGTAGTTACGACATTTGAGAGTGACAACGACGATATATTCATTCGAAAAGAGGAAATTAGTGGTAAACAAGCGACTCTGTATTTCTCACATTTTTTTACCCGGTTTTCATTTTATCACAACATGAAGTAGTTGTTTACAACCTCATTGATTCTGTACCGATCATCTCTTTTTCGTTTGGAAATAGATTAGCAAACAGACGTGGAGTGTTGTCAATCAAAGAAATGATCGACTAATGTAATCACTCACTAAAACTGGAAGTTACATCCGACACTTGCCGACATTTATAGTTGGTTTTGTTCTTCCGTCCAATCAAGTTGAATTTGGTTGGATATAAAATACGTTTTGTTGGGGATTATCAGGGCATTATGAACATATGTAGATCTACTGTCTGTGAAGACTGGCGAACGGAATCGTGTTTTGAAGCTTTCCTTTGAATTTTGGTGATTTTTCTGGAATCTTTCTTTGTTTGAGTTTTTTCAGTTTCCCTAAGAAAACAAAAATGATAAGCATGGCTTTTATTTGTGTGTCTAAATTTTTGAAATATTATGGAATTGGCGCTCATCCCACTCAGTTTCATTCAGAATCGCTATATAATTCAAAAGACTAACTTAAATATTTCTACCCGCGGCGAACATTCTTTCCGAACGAAATTTGGCTTCCACTAATGGGTGGATAATCGTAGTGCAGTTTGAGGCTTGGAAAGGATGCAGTGGTAGCACTAGTGTGAAATTTGATAAATACAGTTAAAAGTGGCGTAAAATCCCAATCAATCAATCAATCAATCAAGTAATCAATCAATCAATCAATCAAGTAATCAATCAATCAATAATTCAATAATTCAATCTATTAAGTCTTTCTAAACATTCCACAATTTAAGCAATAAAAGTCAAAATTTTTGGCGATTTTATCGGCTTATCTGGATTCGGAAGTATCTGATTGGTCCGAGTAGACAATTAAATATATGAAAAATATACTAATACAAAGTGAAGTAGTTTCATGCCGACCATTTCACTTAAAACCTGGATAAAAACGCCACTTCATTAAATTCGAAAAACATTACGTACTCATTCACCTTATCAATTTCACAATGTTCTTAAGTGTACAACTGTATGAGCATTTATGAAACACACGAAAATCTAAAAAAAAAAAAGAAAAAGAAAAAAGAGAAAAAAATGTAAAACACGCTTTGGGATGAATGATTTTTGCATGTATATTTCTTGGGGGGGGGGGAAGAGAATAACACAGTAATTTATAAACTTTAAGCGTGCGTATTATATTTCAAAGCATCTTGCTAGTAGTTTGCCGAACAATTTTCAAACTGTACTTAAAACGTTTAGGTCGCAAACCAACGATTCTACTTTTTTTTACCATACTTCTAATGACCATAGTTTTTGCAAAACAACGCAGATTAAAATCGAAAGGGGTTTTCCTGTCGGAGTCAATGGGTGTGGCCAAAGGAGTAAGTAAGCGGGGCCAGCGATTGGTTAATTTTAACTGTAGCTAAAAGCTTTTAGATGATATAAATTACATAATAGGTTAAGGGGTGATGTTACCATGCCCTGAAGAGGAAGATAACACATATCCTTTTATATAAATCTGTTCATTTCCTGAACTCCTTTACTTTTATTTGTCATTACTATGTTTATGCAGCTATAGAGTCGGGTGTTTCGGTGAACATTTTAACCCATGTATTTTCATTTTATTATTTGTCGATTGACGGCCAAATCCACAATTATTTTAACCCTTGTCATGCTGAACTCGGAACATTCCTGTTTTGTCAGGAGGTATAGACAAAGATCAGCCTGCACATAAGTTTAGTCTGATCGCCATGGTGAAAACCTCCAGCTTGTCCACTTTTAGCCAGTGTTATTCAATTATTCAATTTTCAAAATAAATATTGACCCTTGCTAAGACCTTCTAGTACTCTCAGTCCTTAGATTTGAATATTCCTGTTTTGCCTGGAGGTATAGAAAAAGATCAGCCTGCACATAAGTGCGGTCTGATTTTGGTCTTCACGTCCTGCTTGTCCCCTTTCAGCCCCCTTTCAGCCAGTGTTATTTAAATAATCAATTTTCAAATTTTCAAAAGAATTAAATATTGACCCTCGCTAAGACCTTCCAGTACCCTCAGTCCTATGATTTTAAAGCAACTCTGTATAGAATCACGGGGTTAACAGTTTATCTAGCTTTTTTCGTTAGCAGTTAACCTATTCCCACTCAATGACGCTTTTGACGCCCCCCCCCCCAAGAAAAACACATTTGCAAACTATTTGTTAAATGAAGAATTTGCTTGTTACAAGCAATTTCTTCATTTTCCGCAATGTTTTCTACCCAGAAAGTTGAAAAAATCTAAAATTTCATTAAGTATAAATTGTCGTCTGTAACTCCTTTGAATATGGATCAGTCTAAGAATTTGTCGTCTAGTAATGGGTAAAACAGAATGTTTTCAAACAATGATGATAATGACAATAATAATAATAATGGTAATGATAATAAGAAGACGATAGTAATAACAAGAGACAAAGTTTACACAAATCCAGGTCTTCAAAGGGTTCATCAAAATCCGTTCGTAAACCTAAGTGGGATAGCAGCTGGGGGCTACGAAAAATTGTAGGCGTAGTACTGGTGTGACAAATATCAGGTTATATTGTGAAGTGCTCCAGCTGCCGCAATATGACTGAAAAACTGTTAAGGTGGCGTTTAACCATCAATCAATCAATCAATCAATCAATCAATCAATCAATCAATCAATCAATCAATCAATCAATCAATCAACCAATCAATCAAAACCTGTAAAGAATTTGCGCAAACAAGAATTTTGACAACCAGTCTCCTCTTTGCAAAATGTTGCATAAACCTCTAAAACACTTATAATTTGTGCTAGATCACACGGACACAATCATTTGGTGAAGATTTCATCATAATTCTGATGATATGCACTAGATCACATCCGTCCGTCCGTTCACAATTACAAAAAATCTTCTCCTCCTAAACTCACAATGGGATTTCAACTAAACTTCACAGAAATGATCCTTAGGTCATGCTCTTTCAAATTACTTCAAAGAATTGAAATCCATGAAGAACTCTGGTTGCTATGGCAACGGAGAGAAAAAAAACTTAAAAAATCTTCTCCTCCCAAGCCGTAAGGTCTAGAGCTTTGATATTTGGTACAAATCTTCATCTATTGACCCTCTACTTCAAAGAAGTACCGAATTCTGAAAATAAGCCCCTTTCTTTGCCATCCCTGATCTTACATAAAATTAAAGAAGGAAAACTTCAAAAATATTCTTCTTCCAACCATGAGGCCTAGAGCTCCGATATTTGGTACAAATCATCATCTATTGACCCTCTACCTAAATACTTCAAAGAATTACCGAATTCTGATAATTAGCCCTTTTCTTTGCCATCCCAGATTTTACATAAAATTAAAGAAGGAAACTTCAAAAATATTCTTCTTCCAACCATTAGGCCCAGAGCTTTGATATTATGTATAAATCATCATCTATTGACCCTCTACCAAAATTCTTTAAAGAATTACTGTCTTCTGGAAATTTGCCCTTTTCTGTGCGATTCCTGATTTTACATAGATTTAAAGAAGGAAATCTTTAAAAATCTTCTTCTCCCAAACCATAAAGCCGGGAGCTTTAATATTTGGTATGAAATAATACCTATTGACCCTGTACTTTAATACTTCATAGAATTACTGTATTTTGAAAATAAGACCTTTTCTGTGCAATTCAAGAAAGGAATAAAGAAGGATATCGTAGAAAATTTTCTCCCTCTAAACCATTAGGCCTAGAGCTTTGTTATTTGGTAAGTATTAATGCCTATTGACCCTCTACTTTATTACTTCAAAGAATTACAGTACTCTTGAAATTAGCTCAACATGGTTGGGTTTTCACTCTACCTAGGATTAAAGGAGAAAATCTTCAAAAAATCTTCTTCTCCAAAAAGATTAGGTGTAGGGCTTTGATATTTTGAATATTATATCATAGAGCATTGAGCAATCATACTCAGGGGAGCGATATAGGTTCATCATGGTCCTCTTGTTTCATTATGTTCTTTGACATTGACATCTTTGTTAGACTAATCTGCAAATTTTAAGCAATGTTTTAGCTAGCAAGCGTCAGCTTTGATAGCTTAAGTTAACAAACAAAATTTTGAGGTCTTCTCTGAGTTCAATGAGTGCGAGTCGCTTATTTTCCTTTTCCACAATATGTTCTGAAGTATGATATCACAGGGACGTAAAATCATAGACTACACGGAAAGGAGTTAACAAAACTTCAAGAGCCATTTCAAATTGTTTTTATAGACATAAGGAGCAAGGCACCAATATGGAAGGGATGGACTATGATCAGAGAACAGCTCTACACCTTGCCGCTGCTGAGGGTAAAGAAGATGTAGTGAAATATTTGATAGAGGACTGTGATGTTGATCCATTGTTAAAAGACAGGTATGGTAAATCTTGTATTAAGCGACCACACATTGGACGACCAAATAGTGGTCACTGAAGAAAATCGTCGCTTAGGACACTTCTTTTTGGAAATTATATAAAGGATTGATTCGGTTGCATAATATATAAATTGCGAGTTAATTACATATAATGAATTCTTGCTAAATCATATGTTGTTGTGACTCATTTGAATCGATCGCATATGCTGTTGGATCTCATTTGAATCGTATCACTGAGACGATTCAAATGAGTTCCAACATTATTGGATTTAGTCATTTTGGAAAGCACTGAACAAAATTCAACCAACTTTCACAGAAATGGTCCTTGGGTGACCCTTTATCAGATTCCATCAAAGAATTTTGATCTGATGAAAAACATGGCTTAAATGGAAGGGACTAATTTCCCTATACGGGAAAACGTTTAAAAATATCCTTCTCAGAATCTAAATTGATTTCAACCAAATTTTACAGGAATGATCATTGGGTTGTAGTTTATCAGATTCCTTCAAAGAATTTTGATCGGATAAAAAAACATGGCTTAAATGGGCAGAGCTAATTTGCATATTTGGTGAAATCTTTAAAAGTCTTCTTCTTAGAAATCAATGGATAGATTTCAACCAAATTTTAAAGGAATGTTTCTTGGGTGACCTGTTATCAGATTCCTTCAAAGAATTTGATCGAATGAACACTAGTTTTAATAAGTAGGGTCTATTTCCATATACGGTTAACCTTAAAAAAATCTTCTTCTCAGAAACCAATGAATGGATGTTAACCAAATTTTACATCGATGATCCTCTAGTGACCCTTTATAGGTTTCTTTCAAAGAATTCTGATCGGATGAAAAACATGGCTTAAATTGGCTGGGATAATTTCCGTATATAGTAAAACCTTTAAAAATCTCTCCCCCCCCCCCAGAAACAAGTCGATTGATTCAAAACCAAATTTCACATCAGTGATCCTTGGATAACCCTTTATCAAATTCCTTCAAAGAAGGATCGGATGAATAACATGGTTTAAATGGGCGGAGCTAATTTTCCATGTATGGTAAAATATTTGAAAAAAGATCCCAGAAACCAATGGATGGATTTCAACCAAATTTAAAAGGAATGTTCCTTGGGTGACCTGTTATAAAAGAATTTTGATCGGATGAAAAACCTAGATTTAATGGACGGGGCTAATTTACATAAATAGTAAAACCTTTAAAATCTTCTCAGAAACCAATGAATGGATTTCAACCAACTTATACAGGAATGATCCTTAGATGACCCTTTACTAGATTTCTTCAAAGAATTTTGATCGGAGGAAAAACATGGCTTAAATTGGCCGGGCTAATTTCCATATATGGAGAAAACTTTGAAAATCTTTTCATAGAAACCAGTTAATGAATTTCAACTAAATTTCAATGGAAGGATCCTCTTTTGGCTTTTTCAGATTCTATTAATCAATTTTGATTGGTTGAAAACATGGCTTTTACTGTCATGGCTTATGTCCATATATTGTTTAGAGTGAAATTATTTAAAAAATCGGTTAAAACCATTTTCATCTGTCTTTGTAAATGAAATGACTTTTGTAAAACAATGAAATTTTTGAAATATCAAAAGATTTCATTTGCAAGATTTATTTGCCACACATCGTGAATATGATTAGATTTATATTGAGTTCCTGAAAACACCATTTGCTAAATCAGTACAACCGGGCCTGTTGAGCGATACGGGCGCTCAAGCGCCTCTAGTTCACAATGTTTCCGAAGCTGTTTTCATTTGTGGTTCAAAAAGCGGGAACAGTTTAGATTAGCTAAGGACGATTTTTATCTATTAGCAATGTATCCGATGTAAGTTAGAGTAAAAACGTTCAATGGGGTAACCCAATCTTTTGAACTGCTTTAGCTTAATTTCCTTTGGTTGACTTGTTTGATATTTCAAAGATCCGAAAATAATTCATAATTTGGAAACATGGCGATGGTGTTTCTAATTCTGTTAAGAAGAAAAGAAAAAGAAGATTTATTTTATAGACATTTGAAGTAAAAAGGGTCACACCCAGGACTCTTGTCATTTTTCATTTCATACAAAATCTTTGTCACTTCCTGGTACATAAGCAGACTGTCTAAATCGTTTGCAAGACTGTTTTACTTCTAATTACCAACTACTGATTAACTGAATTGGGCTTAACGCCACCTTTAACAGTATTTCAGTCGTATCGCAGCGGCTTGAGTACCTAACCATGGATTCCCTGTATTTCTCACACCAGTACTACCACTACATCCTTTCCGGGCCTCCAGCGGCTTATCCGAAGGATATTCAATGCGACCGGGGACCAAACCCAGGACCCCATGACAGTCCTACGCCCTACCACTGCGCTATGGCCGCGGGCCTATTTATCAATGAACATTCTATTTGAGCACAGCTCTGTGGTGGCCATTATTTACATATTTTTTGAAAATACTGTATTTCTATAGTTGCATTAATAACAAGTCCGGTTTTCGTTACTTTGCCATTCACTTCCTTATTATCAAAACATCTTATTTTTGGGTTAGTTGAGGCCTATCAAACCATTGTTTCTGATTTTACATGCACATGCTCATACACCACGATGTATTTCACGTTGTGCTATTTTTCATTTCCGTTTTCGCATTACATACAAATTTCATTCCGTTGCGATAATATGATAATGAAATGGAAATAAAATAAAGCTTAACAAGATGAAAGACTTAGCGTTCGTGGCATTACCGCGACGGAAATGAAATCTTTTTGAAGATTATTATTCTGAGAGGCAAATGAAATACACTGAATCGCGTAGCGGTACATACATGTTCACCATGATTCTTACATACATGTTCATCAGCTTGAAATCTCACGCTGTGGTCCGTCCCGTTTGAACATCCTGAAAATAAGGATAGGAAAAACAACATCGAAGATAGAATTGAATAATAAATGATCTCTTATCCATGATAACGTGCCTAATGAAATTCTCCTTTTCATTTTTTTCGAATTTTATAATAAACTATCTTAATTACAAACATGAAAAAGTCAATATCTTAAAAACTGATAAAGTGATAATTGATTTTTTACATCCAAACGCATTAACATTCCAAAACATTTCAGACTGATTCAAATCTGAAGAAGTAACAAACGATAATCTTATCAAATGAAAATGTCAAAACCCGTTCATTAGGGAGAGAAAATATTGTTGATAAAAAGAATTATATATCTATAAAAGATATGGATTAAAATCTGGCTTTCTAATACAACTCGCCAGAAAAAAATCCGTATTCGGCGTGTACCAAAAAAAAAAACCGTAGTCGTCGAGTAACGTTAAACATGTACTACTTTTTGTGTATTGACGTTGGGGTTTTTAGGAATGTTGATAATTTCTTAATCATTTAAGAGAATTTTCTTAATATCATGCCCTAAAGGTTTATTATAATTAGGGAATATTACAACAGTGTAACAGTTCGGTCTCATCCTATAAAAAATACCTACACACGATTCTCAAACACGATAACAACACAAAGAAAAAGACACTGTTGTAATATTCCATATTTCTTGTAAACAGTTTAGGAGCACCATTGGGTGCCGGACATTTTAGCGTAGTAGTACCTCGACCTTTCTCTCTGGCCTGTCGTAGGAGGCGACTGAAATCAGAGTTCTACTGCTTTCCTCGTAACTCCTGAACTGACCAATCGCGACTGTCATTCAAGGAATAAACCGACTAATCAAATAATCTATTCAGCCCGTACCTGAGCTTTTCAACTCCAACATTGGCCGCCCTTTTTGTTAACTTTTATTGTTGGTTTGGCGACGTAGGTTTAGGTCACCAACCAACTATTTTACTTTTTTGCTACATGCTACTGGCTATAAATTCTGAAAAATAACGCCGTTTAAAATCGAAGCGGGACTTCTTGTCGGAGTCGGTGGGCGTAGCCAATGACGTAAGTGGGTGGGGCCAGCAATTGGTCAATTGCGTCGGGTTGCTGTTTTTTTTTTTAATCGAAAGCTTACATTTTTCCATCTTGATGTAATACTTTGAATGAAAAAACTCTAGCCTATGTGTCAGACACCGTGTGGTTAAACGGGGTATAAGAATAAACCTGAAGACCTACCCATGTCACATCTGTCATTTCATCTGGCAGAACAATCGTGACAACTGGAATGTCGTAAGAGCCGACTAAAGGGTCTGCGTTCATCATGTTTTGTTTAATTCCTCACCTATCATTTTATATGTAATGTAGTTTTCTTTGTAGTGTTCTAACCCATGACCAGACGACAAAGTTTTAGACTGGTCCAAATTCAAAGATGTCTGCAAACGAAAATTCTAAATTGATGAATTTTAAAAAAATCTTTGCCTTTTTTGGTAGAATACACTGTGGATAACATGGAAATTGCTAGAAACAAGGTGTCGATTGTGTGGGAATGGGTAAAAATGGGTTATCAGTCTCGCTGTGTAAGTATGTCTGTCAGCTAGTGACTGTCAACTATCTTACGTGAAATTATTGACAGATCGCAAATGCCAATTTAACAAACGACCGGCCAATGATATCACTCTTTTAGATCGGAAATGAATGTTGAATTTCATCAGTTTTGTCAAGTTGTTTGTTGGTTTGGAGGCTAAAATGCTTAGACTAAGTTTAGTCGCCAAACAACGAGTTGCTTTTTCTATTTTATAATTTTTATATCCCGACATTAAACTTTGTAAACTAACATCATTTGATATCTCAGTGATACTGGTTTGTTGGAGGTCAGCACGCGTGGCTAGCGATCCGTCAATTGCTCTAAGTTTGCACTGTAGCAAAAACCAATTATTCCTTGCAGATATGGACGAACAGCATTTGATGACGCAAAACTATTCAAACATGACGTAATAGCGAACTTGCTGAAGAAGAAAATGCACGGTAAGCACTTTACAAATTCAGCATCTTTAACCATTACTACATAATCACGCATTTTTACGCCATGAAGAATAATAGCTTTGGAAAACATTGTGAGAAAAGAAGAAATTGCTTTTAACAAGCAATTTCTTCTTTTATCACAATATTTCTACCTCATGTGGCCCTTATTTTTCAGTTCAAACCAACTATGTTTTGTCGTCTGCAATCTCTATCATTTTGGACCAGTCTAAAATTTTGTCGTGCGGGAATGGATCAAACGAAAACGAATTTATAGATACTGATGATTTGACCAAATAAGTACTTATACGCTGGTGAAAGAAACTTGTATATGAGTTAAACGGTTACTGACTAAAAGTTGCTCATAAAAAAGCATGCGCTAAAGCGAACACTTTGATGTACAACAGTAGTGAGTTACGAATACGTCTTTAATCCTTTCCTGTTCAATCCCTTGGTTTTACGTCCCATTGTTTTATACTTGAGAAAACATTGCGGATAAAGAAGAAATTGCTGGTGACAAGCAATTTCTTCTTTTTCCATAATATTTTCTACTCTTTTGAATGATTATTTATCCAATAAAATCAACGTCAATCTGTTGTCTGCAAAAACTTTGAATCTGGAAACGTCTATATTTTTTTATAACAGTAAAGGGTTAATGATGCTTGTCAAATTCTGGTCTAAGGGAGATAAATGTATCGTAATTATTGGGTTAGATAAGCAGAAGTTACAATGTTTCTGTCGACATTCGACGATTTAAAGAAAACAAAAACAGACAGTTGTGTTGGTGGAATTTTGGTCATAGCATTCCTCAAATATTAAATAACTCTTTTCAATTACAATTCTGCTCGATCCCCGACGGCGGCAATCATCCTTTCCGACTATTTGTCTCTCACCAATGGGTCGATAATCGTAGACCTATGTGGATTAGCAGCTGGAGGCTAGAAAAGGATGTAATGGTAGTACTGGTGTGAGAAATACCAGGATTCCATTGTTAGGTGCTCCAGTCGTCGCGATATAACTGAAAGATTGTTGAAAGCGGCGTAAACCCCCATTCAAACAGACAAACAAATCAATTACAATTCCGTAGGTCTAATATCTAATACCTACCGATTGACCAATCGCTTGGCCCGCCCACTTACTCCGCTGGCCCCTAATGATCCTAAAAGGAAGTTCCACTTCGATTTTAATTTGCATTATTTTTGGAAAATGTTTGGCCAGTAGCATGATACTGCAGTTACGACGTTTAAGTCGCCAAAACAACAAAAATGCTTCACATAAGTGGCGGACATTTTTTGAGTTCAAAGTTAATTTCCAGTCGAAATGAATGATTTCATTGGTCGATTGATCATTTGATTGACAGGCGCGTTTTATCAATATGCAAAAACGTGGATAACACGCGTTTTTTGTTAACCAATTCCCATAAAATGACGGTTTTGAAGCCCCTCTAGAAAAACAATTGTAACAAGTAATTTCTTCATTTAACAAAATATCTTCCACACAGAAAGTTGAAAAATTTTAAAATTTCATATACTGAAAAATGTTGTCGGTAACTCCTTTCAATTTGAACCAAACTAAAATTTCTTGTGTGGTAATGGGGTTCAAAGCGAAAGAAGAAATGTTAGTATTTATAGCAACATACTAAAGGTCAAACCACCGCCTATACTTTGCTATTAGACATGTCTAATTTTAGTTCTAGAACAAACTAAGTACATAAGGTCGATTCCTGATCAACTGCGCGTTCTTAAAGCAACATTCGTGTATAATTCAGATTTTGAATGAGTTAATCAAATAGCTTTGCCTAAATGGTGGATCGCCTCCGACTTACCTCCGAAACGAGTTTTCACTAAGAAATCAAACGTGAATATTTTGAACATTATGTCGTCACTAACATGTAACAAAAATAGATAGTTGTTTGGCTATCTAAATGTCGTAACTACTGCTTTAATAGGCTGTCCAAGTCGCCAAACCAAGAAGTATGCATCACATAGATATCAGGCAATGTTATGGAGCTGAAAGTTCACCTGAAGTCCAAGTTCAACGACACTCATTAACTGAGAATATATTTGCAAAACGGCTGTTATTTGTATCATGCGTTTTTTGTTTAACCCTTTCCTGTTTTGCAAAATTTTAGACCTATCCAAAATCAAAGATTTCGCAGCTGACAATTAAAAATGGTTTTAATTAAAAAAACTAACCGTTCAATAGGCTAAAAGATATTATAGTAAAAGAAGAAATAGCTAATTGCAAGCAATTCCTTCTTTTTCTTCAATGTTTTCTTGACTATAAAATCACAGGCACGTAAAAGCCAGAGATTGAACGGGAAAAGGTAGAATAAAGGAATTCTTCCTAGATCCTTGCTCTAAAACAAATAATGACTCAAGTAAAATTATATTTCAGAAAGAAGAGGGGAAGAATGTGAGATAGCCATAGAGGTATGATGAAACAGAAATTAGCCCTCTCCCGTTTTCAAAATTCTTGACTGGTCCAATTTGACAGAAGTTGCAGACAACAATCAAAAGTGGGTGCAATTTGACAATTAACCAACCTACAGGTTAGAAAATATTGTGGGGTGAGAAGAAATTACTTCTTTACCCACAATGTTTTCTTCGGTATAAATTACAGGGGCGTAAAAACAATGGATTGTGCAAGAAAGGGTTGAGGTGTCATCATTCAGTGAATATATTTTACTCTATTCTTCATTGACTAATCTCTGACCAATACCATTATATGATAGGTTCATACCCGCCGCCATTAGAAACAAATCGCTAGGAATCTGTACTAGTAAGTACTTGGAAAATAGAGCTATTCCAGTAAAGATTAATTTGTGACAAATCCTATTTCTAGATTGATAATAAGCTAAGTTTTTTTAGGATTAAACTTTTCCTGTTCAGTCCCTGGCTTTTACGTCACTGTGATTTTATACTGAGAAGGCATTGAAGGAAAAGAAGAAGTTGCTTGTTACAAGCCACTTCTTCTTTTATTCACAATATTTTCTTCCATACTGAATGGTTATTTTTCGATTTCAACCCACTTCACATATTCGTCTATAAAAGCTTTGAATTTGGACAGGTCTAAAATTTTGCAAAACAAGAAAGGGTTAAGATTTATAAAGTCTACAATGCACGGACATTTTTCCCTTTGACTTTTGCGCAGTTCGCGCAATCTGACATGAATTGCTACTTTTTGCACCTCTGAGACAGACCTTTAACCATTTCTATTTGAGGCTAGTCTGAATTGAATGAAGTTGCCGACTACAATTTCAACCTGTTCCAACACAATGGCTCTTATTAACGCCCCTCAATATAAAGCCTTTGGAAAACATTGTAGGAAAATGAAGAAGCTGCTTGTTACAAATAATTTCTTCATTATCCACATTATTTTCTACCCGAAAAGACAAAACTTTACAAAAATTCCATCAACTTGAAATTGTCGTCTGCAGATTCTTTCAATTTAGACCAGTCTAAAATTTCGTCGTTTATGAATAGATTACGTTGATAAATTTCAAAATATCTTTATCTCTTTTTCGGTAGAAAACATGGTGGAGAATGATGAATTTAACAAAAAGTTCCTTAATTTTCCACAATTCATCCCAATTTTTTTTCTAGAGAAGCATTAAATGCTGAATTGCTTTGAAATGGGTTAACCCATTCCAACACAGCAAAATTTTAGACTGGTCCAAATTGAAAGAAGCTGCAGACGACAATTTCAGGTTGATGCAATTTTGAATTTGTTCGTCTTTTTGGATAAAAAACATTGTGGATAATGAAGAAATTGCTTGCTTCATTATCCGCAATGTTTTCCAAAGTTTTTTTCTTGAGGGGCGTAAAAAGGAGGGATTGAGTTGGAATGGGTTAAATAACTTCTGACAATTTACATTTTCTAATAAGGTTTACATTGTATCTTCTCATTTTATCCTTTAGCCCCCTTGCACAGACAATATACAGAGCATAACAACATGTATAAATGCTGCTTTCAAAGGGGATCTAGATACGTTGAAAAAGTAGGTGATTGAGTCTTTGCTGTTGTTGTGGTATGTTAGATGTTCAAGAAAGGCAAACAGGAAACGTGTTTCAAGAACCTATGCCTAAAGTTAATACGTAAACATTGCTATCGTCCATAATGGCAAAACTAAAATAAAGCCAAAATACGCTATTCATATATGTTGTAGGAAATGCCATATGCTAAACTTAGCCTATTCCTACACAATCCCCCCAGAAAAATGCTTTGGAAAACATTGTTGATAATGAAGAAATTGCTTCATTTTCCACAATGTTTCCTATCCAGAGACATGAAACAACAACAACAACAACAAAAAAAAAAAGAGCACCGCCTACGGGTGCCTACGCTCGGCTGTTGGGTGCTGGAGATGTGGAAAAAATGTATCTAGAGTTATCCTCCTTGATATTGTAGGTTGCTCTTTTGATAGTGAATAAGTTTGCCATGTTTTAAGTGAATGCCTTTAGTAGAACCAGAGATATCACAAAATGTCAAAGTTTTCGCACGACGACAAAAACGACGACATCGAGGCTATAGCAATACCTCGGGTTTTCTTCGAAAACAGCCGAGCTAAAAAAAAAAATAAAATAAAAAAAAAAAAAATAAATAAAATTCCATCAACTCGAAATTTTCGCCTGCATCTTCTCTCACTTTGGACCAGTCTAAAATTTCATTGTGTGGGAATGGGTTAAGAACCTATACACGAAGCTCATACGTGAATTGCTATCATCTGTCATGGCAAAATCCAAAGTAAGGTCAAAATACGCCGTTCATATATGTTGTAGTAAAGACCATATGCTATACCTAACCTATTTCCACACAATCCTACTTTTAAACGAGCTGAGGAAAAGACAAATTTAAAATGGCATTGCTTGCTTCTTCATTTCAATCCGGTTTTCTTACCAAAAATCTCCGAGATACTAAAAATGCTCTCAACTTGAAACTGTCGTCTACAACTCCTTTGCATTTTGCATTTTGACCAGTCTAAAACGTTGTCGTTTGGTAATGGGTTAAATGATATGTTAAAAACGAGGTTTCGTTATCCAGTACCTATCTTGATATGTTAACGCTTTACTATTACGCTGTATTCCTTTGCGCTTTTAAAAGTCATCGGTGCCTAGCAAAGTAAATTTATTAGCCTACATATCGTTTAACTATCTTGTCATTTTTTTTCTACCTTTGGGGTAGAAAAAATGCGGATAATGAAGAAATTGCTTGTCACATGCAATTTCTTCTTTATCCACAATGTTTCATAAGCCTTTTTTTTCTTTTGGACGTCTAAAAGCGTCACTGAATGGGAATGGGTTAAGAATATGCCTAAAACCTTAGTGAATACCTTGTCCTGTAAATACAATCGGTATGTAATTCGTCGACACAAAACACATACCCGTTATGCCGTAATGCACTTAGCCTATCACTGCTTTTCAATTAGTGTGAAACTTCAGAATTCCAATACAGAAAGGAAGAGTTCGCGACATAAAATTAGTAGTATAATTAGCTGTATATGTCTACAAACATAAACAATGTCTAAGTTCAAAGGGAAATAATTCTTGAACCAGGGGGAATTAAGACTTAAAAATTGAGTCTTGTAAAACTTCAACATGTGGTTAATTTTTGTGTAAAGTTTGAACGGTATTGAAGAAAAATTAAAGGAGGAGTTCGCGACACAAAATTGGTAGTATTTTACACAAACAGACGGACACACTGACACACAGACAGACAGACTGATTCCAGTATACCCCTGAAAACATTCGTTTTGCGGGGGTATAATTACAAATATTTTGATTCTATCAGATATGCAGCGAGTGGAACCGACTTATCTCTTGGTGATTATGATCGACGAACACCGCTCCACCTGGCGGCTGCCGAAGGTCATCTTGAGGTGGTCAACTATTTATTGAAGGAGTGCAGGGTAACGCCGACTTCAAAAGACAGGTCTGCACGTGTTTACATATAACTCTAAAAAGAATTCGTGTTCTCCAAGCTTGTTAGATCCACGCAAACAGTTTTCCATTGTGTGTCGAAAGACATTTTTAAACAGAGGAGTAAAAATGATCAAATTTTGCAATTTCACAGGTACGTCATTAGTTACGCCTGAATGTTGTCAAGACTGATTTGAACTGGTGATACAGTTCCCAGGTTCAATTTCATAGAAATGTGCAAATGATCACGTTTTGCAGTCTTTCTTTAGTACAAACGAGACATCAGGTTCGAAGAGAATTGGTATTTGACTTCCACTGACGAGCCATTTATCATTCACACAACAGCGACAAACAATTTCACTCGACAACTTGACAAACAATTTTACTCGACAACTTCACTCTTGTCAAATGGTGGAAATAGCGAGTTGTGATACTTAGAATGCTTACATTGAGATCAGGAAACCATCATGTTACCGTATGTCGTCGAGTGGTTTATCGAATTACTTGCAAGTTGGTATGCCCTTGCAGCCAGATGAACACAGTAAACATTGGAGGAATACCCATCCCAACCACCTGAAACCATGTAACGTCTACGAAAGATGTCAAAGCGCAATGCATTTGAACCCAGGTTCAATTTATAACCTTGCAATAAAGCTCTGGTGCTTTGGGATGTTAGATTTCATCGTAGTATTAGCAATAGGGCACCTGCAACTTTTGCTTTGATGGTACTGTACATAAACGTATCAGTGAGACTGGGCGCCAGTCAAGAACATACATTCAAAAGTTATTTTCATGCGGAGTGAAAGCCACTATTCTTTTATCTAAGCAACTCATTAACAACATAAACTAGAATACTTCAACTAAGTTCTTTTTCAAGGCTAAATATTTGAAAAGATGTATTTTGAATTTTCACATACCTATAAATAGTTCTAATAAATTATATACATTCCACACAGACATAATTTGACACGTCAGAAAAAAAATCCAAATGTGAAAGTGTCAAATAAGATTGCATATAAGGTAATCGAAGATGACGTCATTTTCATTATAAGGTCATAATGCAAATAAAAGTAAACAGAATAGTAAAGGAGAACATAAATATGTTTTAGAAATACAGTTTTTTTTTATCATTTCATCAAATTTATTCAATAAGAAATAGGTACATGCATATAATAAATGGATTATTACGTTATGACTGCCACACAACACCTTGTATTTGCTTCTCGCTGCGGTGGAAAATTTGATATTTCACACGACCTTCGGTCTCGTAAAATGTCAAAGTTTCCTCCGAAGCTGAAAGCAAATACAAGATGTTGTATATTTATCATAATATAATATTCCCTATTCACTTTCAGGTTCGACAGAACTGCTATTGACGAAGCTCGTGCTAATAACCACACTGAAATTGTTCAAACTCTAATTGAGCATACGGGTAGGTAAACACCAAGTCCTTTCTTTAAAAAAAAAGAACCTCAATTCATAAACCTACAAACACTTCTTGTAAAATGTATAAAAATCCATATCTTGCATTATCAAAAACCGTTCCATATAAGGTAATCTAAGATTACGTCATTTTCATTCTATAGATGACGTCATAATGAAAAAAATCCTAACCAGAATAGTAAAGGAGGAGGGAAAAGCATGTAGAAATGCAGATTTCTCTTATCAGTTCATGGAACCGGTCTCGTGAAATATCAAAATTGTTCTCCGCAGCTTAAAGCAAATATGATATGTTGTATCTATATCGTAATATACTATTCCCTATGTATACTTTATTGACGTGTAGACTCTGATAATGCATCGCATATGTTAGAAATAATACTATTTTGTGCTGAAAGTATAAGGTGTCTGCACGTGTCATATTGATACGAAGTGAGTCATATTATTCATTCTTTGAACTATGAAATGTCTCAATTATTGACAACGTATTACATGTAAAGGTAATCCCGGAGCATGATCTTTGGCTTCCTTAAAATCTAAAGGGAACATTCATCTTTTTTCATGAAAGGTAAAAAGTAATAAACCTTTATCATTTTGTCTGCGTAATTAATTCATGTATTGTCGCTAGTTCTTATCATAACGGCTTTTTTTCAGAAAATTGGATTCCTCCAGAAATCCAGAATCTAGACCCTCATTCAATAGAGCTATATGTAAAGGCATTAAAAGAGGGAAAGGATATTCCAAACACGATCCGTATTAACATTGTCGGTCATGCCGGTGTTGGAAAAACAACCCTAACAAGAAATCTTCTCGGTCTAGACACTGACACGGTCGAGATGACTAACGGAATTGATGTGCATGTCCACAAAGCTACAGCTGTAGACGAAGGGAGGTGGGAAAAACAAGAGGAAGAACAAGACAATTTACTCGGTGTCAAAAGGATAGTCAAAATATCTCTGTCAAAAAGCGCATCTTTGGATGATCTTTTGGATATCAATGAGGACAATTCTAAACTATCAGTAATTGGAGACAAATTTCAACCTAGTTCATTAGACTCCTCAAGGGTCTCCTCCCCAGTACACTTTCTTGTGCAAAACCCTAATGCTGAATCGGCGACAGAGAGACGCATTTCCGAGGACAAGAAAATGGAAATAATGAGATTTAATTCTGCAATGAAGGCCCATAGCGAAAGAGACTATGAGTCAGTTAAAAATATAACCATTTGGGACTTTGGTGGACAGTTTATTTTCTACGCAACTCATCAGTTATTTCATAGTCCACGAGCTGTGTATCTCCTTGTGCTTGATGTATCTCGACCTCTGGATGACATTGTCCATGACAGCGACTTTCCTGGAAATAAAGCAGGTTTCTGCAATATGGATATCCAGTCATTTTGTAGGTTCTGGTTGAAATCTATCCACTCGTTTGTTGGAACGCAAGATGGGGACCCCCCTGTCTTCTTAGTCGGAACTCACACAGATCTCTTACCGGGAACCAAGAAACAGAAAGAAAAGCAAGCCAAAGAGTATCTAGAGAAAGTAAAGCGGCTATTTGTGAATTCGCCCACACAGAAGCATATCCAAAAGGAGATATTTGTCGTTGATAATACCACACTTTCAGAGGAGGAATACGAGCGGCTTCGCGGCTGTGTAGCTAACCTAGTGCAAGACAAACAGACTTGGAATCCAGAAATGCCGGCGAAATGGATTCCACTTGAAAACAGTTTGAATGAGAAAAAGGGCATGAAATACATCACATTTGAAGAGGTCTGTAGAATTGACAAAGAGAATGTAATACCAATAGGGGATGAGGAAGAAATCCGTGTATTTCTCACTTACCATCATGCTCAGGGCACATATGTGTATTTCAAGGATGACGGGCTATCAGAGTTCGTTATTCTAGATCCACAGTGGATCATAGACGCATTTAAATGCATAATAACTTCAAGTAGCTTTTGTAAAATGAAGAGTACACAGATACTGAGACAAGAGCTTATCCGAGATGCTGTCCTCAGACCAAAGCTCATTGACGAGGCTTTGACAAACACAGACAATCAAGACTTCATCGAGAGGAAAGAGATACTGTTACGGTATTTGAACAAGTTAGGAATAATCGCACGTGCGAGGCATTTTGACATTTCGACTCACGTTACTGAGGAACTGGACTTCTTTATTGTTCCTAGTCTCTTGCAAAAATCGTCTCAAGACTGTCGATGCATATTCAGGTATGAAAATATGAACAATCCTCTTGCATTTGTCTTCATCGACGAAATTGTCTCACCAACCATATATCACCACATCACATCAGCTTTGCTTGGGAAATGGCCTGTCGTGAAACATAAGGGAAGGCCACACTTGTTCTCTGACAGCGGTGTTTATCAACTGGACGAGGAACATATCGGTATGATTAGAATTACAGAGAACACAATAGAACTAAATGTGGGAAATACAGCAGGCAATCCTGTAGACAACCGTCTCAGCGATCACATCAGACGCTTTGTTGAAATGGTGCTAAAAGACAGTCTCGAAAAGTTCAATGTGAAAAGTGACGATAAATACAAGCTTTGTGTGAAGTGTGACCAGAGTCTTCACGTGAAAAGTAAACGTCAATCCTTCACACCTAACTCACATCTAATAGACATAAAACTGATCATGCAGCAATGGTTCCCAAACACGCTTAAAACCATCTCGTCCTTAAGGAGGTCAAAGAAAGTAACACAGAGAGAACTCAGTAAATTACCTAATGCCATTGGTTGCAACTGGGAACTTCTTGGAATCTCGCTTGGCGTACAAAAGATCCAGATAGACAGAATCAAAATGGAGTCGCCATATTCAACTGCTGTTCAAATGTACCATATGTTCAATATCTGGTTTGAGATAGCGGGAGACAACGCCACCTGGGACGTACTGTTAAAGGAAATGGGAGATCACTACAGGGTGTCTATAGACTGGGATATTGTCCGGAACATACTGGACGACGTTCCCACTGAACACTCAGATGAAAGTTATAGTTAATTATCATCTGGTGTTAAAGACCATGGTAAACTTTTACACTATGACAGATCCTAGACAATATTTCTGAAAGACGTAAGACCATTATATAAAACTTGCAGACCGCTTCAGTAAAAAGATTACCTAAAGTATCAATTCTTTTCAGTCTGCGCTGACTGACCACGACTAAAACTTGTTTTGGATAGATCTTCGAAATGGTCATTCGACCGTAATATATACTCTTCATGTACCAGTCGAAACGTGTCCAACCTTTTACCAAATATTTGTTTAACTCTTTTTTTTTTAATAAATTCGACTGGTACAAAAACAAACGTTTTGCAGATGACAATTTAAAATTGACTTTATTTTAATCGTAGTAAGGTAGAAAACGTGGTGGAAACGAAGAAATTGCTTGTAACAAGCATTTTCTACTTTTTCCACAATATTTTCTCAATTATAAAAGCACTGGTACGTAAAAATCAGTGTTTGAACAGGAAAGGGTTAACAAAATCAATGACGAACGAGCCTACCTGGCATGCAACTCTGACAAAAATTTCATTAGTTTGTTTGACTTGGGTTTAACATCACTTTCTTTCAACAGCATTTCAGTCATATCGGCGCGGCTGGAGCACCTAACAATAAATTTCAGATATTACTCGCACCAGTTCTAACTAGCACTAGTGCTCATCCCACATCAAACGTTTGACAATTATCCGACCATTGGTAGGAGACAAATGTTGGCAAGGGCATTTACTGCGATCGGGGTTCGAACACTGGATCCTATTTATTAGTATTGATGCTCTAATAACTAGAGAAGCAAGTGCCTAACCTAGCATGTTTCGGCTAAAACAACAACAACGACGACGACGGCGACGACGATGACAATAACAACATCCTGTGTTTTACTGTTTACTATTTTTTTCTCAAAGTTTAACACTTGTCCAAATTCAAAAGTGAGCAAATGACCTCTGACCTCCAACAATGTGGTGCTGCTGATTTACATATATCAAACGGCGTTAGTTTGCACAATGTATAGTATACATTATAGAAACGAAAATGAAAACGTGAGTTTGCAACCTAGATGTCGAAACTGCATCTTAATCTGTAACTTAATTTCAGTATATGATACAAGGCCTCTGGCCCATAACAAGAAACATTTAGTTTATACAAAGATTATAGTAGAGATTAACAATTGTATACAATACCATTTCGATTATCATACAAATCATTATACAACTAGACCAGTCGGAAAAGCCTTACAAGGAAAAATAAATAGTCTATATTATTATAGATAAATTGCCTCTAAACATTGATAATTCATTATATACGGCGATGTCGGAGCATAACTACAAATGTAATAATCTGTAGTTACTACGTTAAGGTCACCAAACCAACAAAAAAGTTTAAGGTAAAAACCCGCTTCCGGTCTTAATGAAAGGTTTAAGCGGTCAATGGTTTTATAAAGTGACAGCGGCGGTCCGTCAATTGCAATGACATACATGTAGCCATTGGCTAAAGCCTATTCAATAGCCGTCAAACAACACTGCGGCAAAACCAAATAACTGATGGGCACTGGAATCTCGCTGTTTCTCTCCTTGTCCTTTTCTTGTCTATCATATCTATATGTCTTCCTCTTTTTACTCTTCTAAAACTCTGCTTGACCCGTTTCAAACAGTCCCGCTTTTTACGCACATAAAGAAAACCTTTTGGAAAATGAAGAAATTGCTTGTCACAAGCAATTTCTTCATTATCCACAATGGTTTTTATCCCAAATTACCAAGATTTTAAAGAGTCATCAACTAAAAATGCCGTCTGCAAGTTCCTTCAATTTGGACCAGTCTAAATTTTTTTATTGTGTGGGAATAAGTTGAATGATGTCAAACCCACAACTATCGTTTTGTAGATAGCTTTATCTCATAGTTTCTGGGATTCTCGCATGTTTTTAATAACCAGGAAATCTTTTCACTTATTTGCTTTAATCAAAGATTGTTTGTCAGTGAATGATAATATTGATAATAATAATAAAAAATGAATGTTTATCTTCGCTTTAGTTTTCGAAGAATAACTTAAGACTTTTAACCCATTACCTGACAAGAAAATTGTAGACTGGTCCAAATTGACAGGAGTTGCAGACCACAACTTGTTGTTTATGAAATTTGAGATTTTTTCAATTTTGTGGTTAGAAAATGTGTAAAATGAAGGAATTGCTCGTTACAAACAATGTCTTCATTTAACACAATGTGTTCCTAATTACATTTCTAGAGGGGTGTCAAAAAGCGTCATTGTGTGGGAAATTGTTAAAACTTTTTGTGTAGGCCTAAGCATTTCTTGACGAATCGCAAAAAAGTCCACTTTAACCCATTTCCACACGACAAAACTTTAGACTGGTCTAAATTCAAAGAGATTGCAGACGACAAAACATATCTGTTTAAGATTAACGATGAAGTAGAAAACATTGTGAGAAAAGAAGAAATTTCTTGTTTCAAGCAATTTCTTATTTTCTCACAATGTTTTTCAAAGCTGAGTTTCCATAGTGCTTAAAAAATTCGAGATTGTGCGTTAATGGGTTAAAGGGAAGGAGGTTGCCCAAACAGAACAGTCTCTAGGGATACAAGATAACGTTAATCTTATTGGGGTGGGGGTGGTCATAGATGTTTTGATGAGGAAAATACAAAAAACACAGGTGTAGATAAGAGGGAGGGAATCCTAACTTATATTTTATTTCCAATCCGAACCCTAGCCAATCTTGATATTTACTTCCAGTCCGAATCCTAACCAATCTTAATATTTTATTTCCATTCCGAACCCTAGCCAATCTTGATGTTCTATTTCCGATCCTAACCCTATGTTCCGTATAATTGGAATCGTGTTAATGAGACGCTTCTATTGATAATAATCATAACGAAACGTATATGCGTCAATAGTGTCATTGTACAATGAAACATCTTTAAGTTTTTAACAAGATCGATATTTGGTATCGTAGAGTTAAAAACTCGGTTACTAAATCAAATCTCAGAAATCGTGTTTACTCTCTAGCTTGGGTCAAAATTAGGCCACACGGTCAAATAGTAGAAAACTTTATGGAAACTGTAGCAGCCACCTTTTCAACTCAATTGACAATAATTTAACTTTTAGTTTCTTCTATCAAAAACGAGCGTTCTGATTGGTCGAACAAATTTTTGAGCACGCAACACTTTTGAATGCTTCCAAACAAAATAGTCCCATACAAAAAGGTATAAAAATTTGTAAAGCTTTTGTTTTTTTCACTCGATGCTATTAAATTATAAGAAATGAAGAGAATATTTTTTTGTTTTCATGGAGGTATGAACCGAAAAACCTAATCACACAATGTATGAATCCGCTTCGCGTTTTCATACAGTGTGATTAGGTTTTTCGGTTCATACCTCCGTGGAAAAAAAAAAAAAAAAAATCTCTTCATCTTTTAATTAGAATATGCCAGACTGTTTGACTAGGTAGTTAACTCGGGTGAGTGATTTATGGCCATTATGACACTCTTATTTATTTATCAATAGATTTTGTTCAATATGAGATTTCACAGATTTTAGATTCCTCTAACTCTTTTTTTTAAACGGTTACCAAAGTTACTTTGAGAAGCAATTACTTCTTTTTTCAATGAATGTATACTTTTTCAAATGATATTTCATTGGAAATAAAATTACTCCCTCAATCTTACGCTCTGGTTGATTCATGAAGGCGACCTCAATGTTCCAGTTGCCTACCGACCGTTTAGATTCACATAAAGTTTTTGAGGTAGCCAATTTCAACACAATACCACCTTTACGCCACTAAAAATCAACAACAACAACAATGAAAATGAAGAAGTTGATTGTAAGTAACTTTTTCTGTGTCTATAATGTTTGCTACCCAAAAAGACAAAGAATTTTGAAATTTCATTTATCAAATATTGTCGTTTGCAATGTTTTTTTTTCAAATTGGATCAGTCCGAAATTATATCGTCGGGTAATGGGTTAAACGATTAAGCTATGGTACTGAATGATCAAAAGATTTTTGGTTGACAGCGGGCAAGGAAAATAGCGTTGAAAAGTTTTCAACTTATTTTACCGTTGCATTTTTTTGCCAATACGATGGCCACAAAACTGGGGGTTTTGCGGTAGCATATTATTTCCAGGCGTCATGAGTCTGAAAACTTTGAAATTGAAATAACAAACGAAAAACATGTTATATAATATTAC